>WNWK01000677.1:0-408208 GCA_009830355.1 Cherax destructor
TAAAAATATATATATATACATACATATATATATACATACATATATATATATATACAATACATATATATATACATATAATATATATATACATACATATATATATTACATACATATATATAATATATATACATACATATATATATATATATCATACATATATATATATATATATATATAATAATATATATATATACATATTATATATATATATATTATATATATATATATACATACATATATATATACATACATATATATATATATATACATACATATATATATATATATACAATATATATATATACATATATATATATAATATATACACATATATATACTACATATATCATACATATATATATATATATACATATATATATATATATACACATATATATATATATAATACATACATATATATATATAATATATATACATACATACATATATATATATCATATATATATATATCATTATATATATACATATATATATATACATACATATATACATATATATTATACACATATATACATATATATATATATACACATATATACATATTATATATATATACATATATACATATATATATATACATAATACATATATACATTATGTATATATATATATATATATATATATATAATATATATATAAATATATACATTATGTATATATTATGTATATATATGTATATATATACATATATACATTATGTATATATGTATGTATATATGTATATATATATATATATATATATATATATATATTATATATATCATATATACATTATGTATATATGTATGTATATATATATATACATATATAATTATATATATATATATATATATATATATATATAATATATATATATATATATATATATATATATATATATATAACTTAGTGAAAACTAATTATGTTCGTAATTAAATGTACAAGTATTTGTCAATATCTTATTTTTGTTGATTAAATAAACACATTGAGAGTGCTCAAAGTCTACTAAATATTCATCTCTTCAAAGTTCATTATCAAAAGTCAGTCAAGTATGACTGGTGAAATATCTTCGATGGCGTCTTAGTGCCTAACTTTACCACTGTTAAATATTAAATCCATCCTCTCTCCATTCATTCGTTCACTCTCTCCACTCCTCTCTCCCCCTCTCTCTCTCTCTCCCTCCTCTCTCTCTCCCCCCCTCTCTCACTTTTCTCCCCTCTCTCTCTCTCTCCCCTCTCTCCTCCCTCTCCTTCCCTCTTTCTCCCTTCCTCTCTCTTTTTCACCCCTCTCTCTCCTCTCCCCTCTCTCTCTCCCCTCTCTCTCCCTCCTCCCTCTTTCTCCCTTCCTCTCTTTCCTTCCTCTCTTTCTCCCTTCCTCTCCCTCTTTCTCCTTCCTCTCTTTTCTCCCTTCCTCCTCTCTTTCTCCCTTCCTCTTCTTTCTCCCTTCCTCTCTCTTTCTCCCTTCCCTCTCTTTCTCCCTTCCTCTCTCTTTCTCCCTTCCTCTCTCTTTCTCCCTTCCTCTCTCTTTCTCCCTTCCTCTCTCTTTCTCTCTTCCTCTCTCTTTCTCCCTTCCTCTCTCTTTCTCCCTTCCTCTCTCTTTCTCCCCCCACACACACACAGTCTTTAGCTAGTCTCTGCTATTCTTCAGCTTCGAAGAACTTATACAGATTTCCAAATCAGATTTATGCTCTTAAAAATGCTTAATATCCTATAACCATAAATGCTCTCCTTTGACGATGGCCAAACACCTGAGTGTGAAGCATTACCAACCTTACACTCTCAGGCAGGTATTACAGGACAAAGGCAAGTCACTCTGTCTGACTTTTTTGGGTTATCCTAGGTTCTCTACACATATGGTGCTATGTATGATAATCTATGTAACTGTAATTGTGTATACCTGAATAAACTTACTTACCTTTCAACCAACATTATAAGGAAACACTGATGCACCTGCCTCAATATCACACCAACACATGACGTCAGGGTGTTGGCATTACTGCCTGGGCGATCTAAGGGTCAGTTTCGACTTCCTGCATCGCGTAAAGATGATCTCTAGAGAAGATACAGGTTGAGCACTATAATGTCCCCAACCTTTACCATTGTTTTCGGCCGAGACCGTGTGTAGTGACGGTGTTAGGAGAGTGCTGGTGGGGGCTCGTCTGGTTTCTTCACGGCTTGGGGTGTGAAGAATAGCTAGTGACTTTTTTTGTGAGGTCAGCAGTATATATATACCGAGAGTGGTGTATCTCTAGGGGTATAAACACAGATTGAAGTTTATCTATAAATATATGGACTGATAATGATGTATCTAGCAGAGAATATTCACTAAGAGACGTGTGTATCATTCACTGTATATATATATATATATATATATATATATATATATATATATATATATATATATATATATATATATATATATAATATATATATATATATAATGATGTAAAGAGAGTAGTAAGGTAGAAAAAGTTAGCATATGAGAGGTTTTTACAAAGTAGAAGTGATGCAAGGAGGGAAGAGTATAAGGAGAGAAAAAGAGAGATTAAGAGAGTTGTGAAGCAATGTAAAAAGAGAGCAAATGTGAGAGTGGGTGAGACGTTATTAACAAATTTTGTTGAAAATAAGAAAAAGTTTTGGAGTGAGATTAATAAGTTGAGGAAGCCCAGGGAACAAATGGATTTGACAGTTAAAAATAGGAGAGGAGAGTTATTAAATGGAGAGTTAGAGAGTGTTCCTTCGGTTTTCGCCGAAAATTCGTTCCAGAATGCTGATCAAGTGCCATTACCGAACGAATTTACTTCCTTAAGAAATAATGTCACGTAGGTTAGTCTATTTCAGACCCCCAAAAATACACTTGCAACAGCACTTACGAAAATACACTTACATAAATGTTCGAGTTTGGAGATGCACGAAAACCGAGGGACCACTGTATGTATATATATATATATATATATATATATATATATATATATATATATATATATATATATATATATATATATTGTCGTGCCTGATAAGGAAAACCTGTGATTTTGGATTAAATAGCAACGCTCTTCTTGCTGAATAGGGCAAGCGAAAATTTGTGTATACAGTAATTTCGCAAAAAACCATTCTGAATCTAACGGAAAAAATATATTTCTTAAAGTTTATTATTAAATTATTGTAAACTTATATAAAATATATTAAGTTTGATTTGGCTAAATTAAATTACGTTTGCTATAACAAGGTTAGGCAAGTTTCCTAAGGTTCTTTTGGTACAAAATCATTAATTTTTATATTAACATTAATGTAAAAAATATATCTTTAAATGTATAAGAATTTTTTTTAGAAAGGACTTCATTTTTAAACGAGTTATTGCTTGCTAAGCGAACAGTTTTACTTATTAGGCACGAGAGACACACACACACATATATATATATATATCTCACACCTTATATACTGTATATGCCATCTTATATATATATATATATATTTTTTTTTTTTTTTTTTCGGCCGTCTCCCACCGAGGCAGGGTGACCCAAAAAGAAAGAAAATCCCCAAAAAGAAAATACTTTCATCATCATTCAACACTTTCACCACACTCATACATAATCACTGTCTTTGCAGAGGAGCTCAGATACAACAGCTGAGAAAAGTCCCTCCCAGCTGTCACTATCTCAGACCCCTCCTTTAAAGTGCAGGCATTGTACTTCCCATTTCCAGGACTCAAGTCCAATTAAATCAATTAACTGGTTTCCCTGAATCCCTTCACAAAATGTTACCCTGCTCACACTCCAACAGATCGTCATGTCCCAAAAACCATTCGTCTCCATTCACTCCTATCTAACACGCTCACACATGCTTGCTGGAAGTCCAAGCCCCTCGCCCACAAAACCTCCTTTACCCCTTCCCTCCAACCTTTTCTAGGACGACCCCTACCCCGCCTTCCTTCCCCTACAGATTTATACGCTCTCCAAGTCATTCTACTTTGATCCATTCTCTCTAAATGACCAAACCACCTCAACAACCCCTCTTCAGCCCTCTGACAAATACTTTTAGTAACTCCACACCTTCTCCTAATTTCCACATTCCGAATTTTCTGCATAATATTTACACCACACATTGCCCTTAGACAGGACATCTCCACTGCCTCCAGCCTCCTCCTCGCTGCAGCATTTGCAACCCATGCTTCACATATATATATATATATCTCAAAAGTACATGCAATGCGAAATATATGTTCGTTTAGGTAAATGCACGGAGAAATACATACTTCTCAGATATATACAAAGTCTTGTAAGGAAGGAACTGAGGGAGCTGAAGTAAGTTTATGCCCATCCCCAGCCTATGCTTATAAAAATATTCTGAAATGTCCTGAAATAATAATGTCGTTTTGTATTTCATTAAAACATATAAATTCATAATTTTAGTATTTTGAATTCTAGTATATTGTGTAAGCCCATGAAATATTCTGAGCCTTAGGCCTAGAAGGCTCTTAGGCCAATCCTGGATGTATTACTCAGTTATATACAGGTTAAGCCAATTCTGGATGTGTGTATGGCATAGGTATGTACACAGCGGTTAAGTTACGGCAGACACTAAGTTAGAGTTTCACGTCTAGCGGTTTATATAGTATCCTTTCTGGTGGTTTATATAACATTTCTGATGGTTTATATAGTGTCATTTCTAGTGGTTGCCATATCATGTTTTCTGGTTTACATATGTTCATCTCAATTGGTTTATGTATATTTTTTTGTCTAGTTTATGTTTTAGCCTGTCTTGTGGTTTATCATCTTTAGAGGTTTATAATGTCTGGTGGTTTACGAAACATGTTTTGCAATTCACACTAATGAATAGTAAGGGGAATGGGAAGTACCGAAAAATGTCAGAGTAGGAAAACTGTGATACAACATAAAAGAAACTGAAACAATTCATAGTGTCAAAATGAAATACAATAAACACACAATACACAAAATAAATAAATAAATAAAATAGGTGTACATGAGCTGACTCTGTACCTAATGTTTATCCTTTAAAGCTTACAGATTATTATTTTTTTTAACTTTTGAAGCTTAGCTATCGGAAAAGCTCAAAGGTCACTTCTTGACCACTCCCGAGTAAATATCACGTCCATAACATTTGTTATATTCCGATATGTTATCCGACAATTTTGCCCTCGAGAAATTCCGACTCCCGTTACCTTCGTCAACACCTTACTGCTTCCTAATACAAACCCACTTTTTTTTTTTTTTTTGGCTTCTTACACCTTTGTTCTATTTCTTTATTCATAGGGAAACGCTAAAGCCGTAAGGGTCTTACAGTCACTGGGAAAGGGGAGAAAATCAGGTTTGATCCGAGAAAGGGAACACTTCTTCGATGAAGAAATGTATCATCTTATACTATATGGATGTCACCGTTACGTGACAAAACACACCAAGGTCCATATTTCTGTACATTAACACGATTCCCACAACCAAATGTGGCTCTCTGGGAGTGGCTTCTTTGACCTTATGTGCTCCTAAGTCCCCGCGATCCCACTAGCACCCTCGTCTCTGGCCACACGACTTCATCTGTCATCTCGGACGATTCGTTCGTGTTCTCATCCCACTTGACAATCTTTCTGCGACCTCACATGACCCTCTTTATGGCTCTGATGTCGTATGACAACGCTTGCCAGTTGCCCCTCGTGTCCTCATCTGTCTCGTAATCTCACGACGCTCTCTTTCTCACCCTAATTGACCTTTGACTTTCCTCGCTTGCTGCCTCACTAACCCGGTTGTCAACCTTGAGTGAAGAAAAGACACGCTGTAGAGCAAGTATTTATATGGAAAACGTTTCGCTCTGCGTAGCACTTGACGAAAAGTTGCTTCAATAGAAGTTCGTTCTGCAACTTGAATCTTTTGTAAGCAGTAGCCATTTGAGTTTGCAATAAAAAGTATGGTTTGCTTCCACAGAAATGTCTTGGTTTGTAGCTTAGTCCCCCTCCCCCCCTCCCCCCCGGAAAAAAATACGTGACCATTATATGGTAATATAGTTCCACAATCACTGATTCATCAAAACACATGAGAACACTAATTTTCGTGACAGCCGTAGAAGCCAAGTGATACATCTTCAATAATAACCAGATGATTTAATTAGTTCTACAGCCACGGGGCAGCAGATGACTTCCAGGAACAGAAATGGTGAGTGTAAAAGCTTAAACCAGCAAACATCAAAATCAGGAAAGTTGATCAATTTCCGGCAGAACTTGAATACTGAAAGACAGAACAACATCCCAGAGCAGACATAGTCAGAGCTGCCAGATTAGTTTCAGTATTCAGAAATGGTAACTGACATTAAATGATAAACAAAAACGAGAAATTTGGGAACACCTTGAGAGTATGAACTATCATGGAACACTTGCATAAGTTGAGTTTGAAGATGAAAATTACTTTAATGCAAACCCAGTAGGGACTTATGACAGACTGACAGAGATAAGGCAAGATACAAAGTTGAGAAGATTGTACTATTCATTAAATATAAGAATATCTTCCACATAATACCGCATAGACGACAGATACACGAACAAGAGGCGCAGGCTGGTGTGAGAGCCAAGTTAATATAATACATGAAGGAATTCCTGAGACAGAGATTTTCTTTAATCAAGCAATATTGGATACATCAGCAATGTGCTGCTGCCTTACACTGTATGAGAGTTACACAGAGGAAACAATAAATGACTGTTTCCCTGTCATATTCAGGATGAACCAATCTAACAGGTGGAGTTCCACAAGGCTCTCTCTTAATTTCTACATTATTCATAGCAACTACTGCTGCAGACCAAGTAGAACTAGTGAGTACACATACGCAATATTTTGCAACAAATAGGGCCATGTAAACAAGCTACAGGGATGACTAGAGGTCAACCCCAGCGAAGAAAAGGAAAATGAAAATGGATGCAAGAACGAATATCGTAGATTTCTTCCTATCTGTTCAGTACAGAGAAATTCTCTCAATAGGATAACATCAACGGCATATACCCGATAAGATCAGCCTTTAGGCTATTCATATATTTCTATTAACCACATTCTTAAGGCATTCAAAAGTATATGGAGAAACTGTGAAAAAAAAAAATACCGAGAAAGAAAATGTACGAAGGAAAATATTGAATAGACTGGATATTGCCACTTTGAATAGATGTAGTTTATGAAACAAACAAACGCACGCGCGCGCGCACACACACACACACACACATCAATCAGATAACTGCTGCAGCATACGGGCGGCTGGCAAACCTAAGAATAGCGTTCCAATACCTCACTAAGGAATCATTCAAGACTCTGTATACCATATACGTCAGGCCCATACTGGAGTATGCAGCACCGGTTTGGAACCCACACCTGGTCAAGCACGTCAAGAAATTAGAGAAAGTGCAAAGGTTTGCAACAAGACTAGTCCCAGAGCTAAGGGGATTGTCCTACGAAGAAAGGTTAAGGGAAATCGGCCTGACGACACTAGAGGACAGGAGGGTTAGGGGAGACATGATAACGACATATAAAATACTGCGAGGAATAGATAAGGTGGACAGAGACAAGATGTTCCAGAGAGGGGACACAGAAACAAGGGGTCATAATTGGAAGTTGAAGACTCCTATGAGTCAAAGGGATGTTAGGAAGTATTTCTTCAGTCATAGAGTTGTCAGGAAGTGGAATAGCTTAGAAAGCGACATAGTGGAGGCAGGAACCATACATAGTTTTAAGACTAGGTTTGATAAAGCTCATGGAGCAGGGAGAGAGAGGACCTAGTAGCAATCAGTGAAGAGGCGGGGCCAGGAGCTATGACTCGACCCCTGCAACCACAAATAGGTGAGTACAAATAGGTGAGTACACACACACACACACACAGCCCCGGTGGCCTATTGGCTAAAGCTCTCGCTTCACGCACGGAGGGCCCGGGTTCAATTCCCGGCGGGGCCGAAACATTTCGAAGTGTTTCCTTACACACATATATACAACAGGCCTAGTGTCTAATCGACATGTGCCTAGGACAAAATGGTAACTAACACACACACACACACTGGTACTCTCATTCACTTACGCCTTAAGGGACATGACAGCAACAAGCAGTTACAAACACAACAGTCTGGCTTGATGCAGCAATAAGCACTAACAACTTGCTTGATCGTTACGTAATGAGACTGGTATGTACATCTAGAGGTGTGTACCATTCGCCCATTTCTAAGTTGGGTTAGGTGGGGTGTTGGGTTGGGTTACAATAGAAAAAAAACTATAAATATAAGATAAAAGAAGATAAAATAGTCTGATGCGCTAACAGAAAACGGGCAGCCACTGCGCCCAGCTCATAGAAAACAGTCATATTTCAACTGTTGAAGGCTCTATCAACGGTCACCCATCTGACTGTTTTTACAACAGTGCCATGTTGTCTGTGGTTAAGAGGACGAGCTGAGAATATGAAGAGGCACATTGCTTGTGTTCCAACCCTGTAAATACTTCACCTATTATCTTTCTCCTTTCCCTTCTGTACCTCTCCTGCCCTCCCTCCACCTTCCCTCCACCTTCTGCACCTCCTCCCCCTCCCTTTCCCTTCCCACCTTCCTCCCGCCCCTGTATCCCATCTCCCCTCCTACCGCACGTTCCCACCCTACCATTTCCCCACCTCCCACCAAACCCTCCCACCCTACCATGATCAAACAGCCCATATTCTTTAACATATTTACTTACAGCATCTTGTCTTCTTAATCTGATTCATCTTAGATCCCACAATAGAGTTTTAGATTATCATTATCATACGGCAGGCTCTGCTGGCATATTAAATTCTCTAGCTGATGTTATCTTGTCGAATAAAACAACAGTGTGCTGAATTAAAGCTCATTTATATTCAATTTTAGATGCCTAGGGTGATGATTTAAATATTGCATTAAGATGACTTATGAGTATTTGTCTTCAAGGCTTGTATATCGTATTAACCCTCAACAATATATAACCCATTCAATTTCGTATCAACATATATGGCATGGACACGTTATAAGGAGCAGAAAGCCTGCGCCTTATCAAGATCCACCTAGTTAAGGTCACCTATCCAGTTACTGGAGTGGCTAAGCAGTGCTTAATCGTTGTGACCGAACGTCGCACACCACCCAGTGACACATTGGTGGTAAAAACAAAACAGCCACGGTACGGGTGGGGATTGAACTCGCGGCAAGTGAGTCGTAAAACTCCAGGCCAGCTCGTGAGGCAGTGGACCAGCTGGCTACAATAAGATTCATCCAACTAGGTATATTTATACACCATAGGAAGATTAGCATGGGCTCCAGAGGACTATTGTGGGATCTAAGATGAATCAAATTAAGACAAGATGATGTAAGTAAATATGTTAAAGAAGACAACGCGTCTCCTAACACAGGTCTTCATTAAATGATGCATAGTCCAGTAATTAATCAATTTTACTTATCATTTCGGCTCGGGGTTCTTCTAGACAGAAATTATACACGTGTCCTCAGATGACAGCTATATGTCTGAACTTGTGTTATTGTACTCATAACAATTCGTTGATTTCAGTTCGATCTAAACATCTACAAAATTATAATATTAGGTTAACAAAACCTAACCTATATTCACGTAAGGGTAGCCGTTAATACACAATTAACAAACGAGCGCCTTAGAGGGACGAGAGCTACATCTGATTACACAGACTCTTGATGGTGGAAGATTGACCGTAAATGCTTGTAGTGGACGCAACAGCTGGGGTGAATATGATAATTGTAAATTATTCTGGGGAGCATCTAGACATTACCTTACATAGGGATGCCAGTCTTACTGTAGCCTTCACGGTCAAGTGGCTAGACCAAGGGCGCCTAACATGCGGCCCACTTGACTGCACAGTGTGGCCAGCTTGAGATTTTTAACTAAATTTTCTTTAGTTCCTTTAAGTTAAGCTTGTAATTAGCCACTTGTGTACTAATTAAGTCGATGAAACTTTATTTTTAACTTCTTGATTACTAGTAAAAAAATGTGATTTAAAACAGGCTGCCCTTCACCACAGTTATCAATAATAGCTCTTTGCGGTCACCACATCAACATGGATCTCTGGTCATGTGGCGCACTAATGAAAAACCGGGACACCCCTGGGGTTGAATGTAGGACTCGCTCGCTCTCTCTCTCTCTCTCTCTCTCTCTCTCTCTCTCGTTAAATACGATTTCCTCAAATCACTGAAGGAACAAATTCGTCATGTTTTTGGTCATGTTGACAAAAGATTCACAAAATGTTGCATCTATGGTCACAAGTGTGCATAAATATACTTAAATAGAAGAATGTTACTATAGCGCCATGTTGATCTGTTGGTTTGTGGGCGAGGGGCTTGGACTTCCAGCAAGCGTGCGTGAGTGTGTTAGGAGTGAATGGAGACGAATGATTTTTGGGACCTGACGAGCTGTTGGAGTGTGAGTAAGGTAATATTTTGTGAAGGGATTTAGGGAAACCGGTTAGCCGGACTTAAGTCGTGGAGGTGGGAAGTATAATGCCTGCACTTTAAAGGAGGAGTTTGGAATACTGGCTGTTGGAATGATATTTAAACTGTCGTATCTGAGCGCCTCTGCAAAGACAGTGTTTGAATGATGGTGAAAGTGTTGAATGATGATGATTTTTTCTTTCTTTTTGGGTCACCGTGCCTCTGTGGGAAGCGGCCGGCGTGCTAAATAATTATAATATATATATATATATATATATATATATATATATATATATATATATATATATATATATATATATATACAATGGACAAACAGAAGATTGGACGGGGACTCGAACCGTGATCCTGGTACATATCAGTCCAACGCTGTACCACTGCAGCATGAGGATTTTAGTAGGAAGGTTTCGCAAACACTGACAAATCTGTGTTAGCGGTCACCAACTGTGACCTTAATGTCCCTTACTACAGCCCCAGAAGCTTCCATAGTACGTCTGTTCTCATACCCTTCAAAGGCAAATAGTCCCTAAACTAAAGAATAACTGTCAATGAATAAACAAAAAAAGGGGACTGGGGACTAGAACAGCGCTCCTGTTACATGCCAGGACCACAGATAGTATAAGCATTTTCATTAGGACACGACATAGATCAATTACCCTTCATCAATTCTATAAAGAATATGAAATTCAGGAATAAAAACAATTAAGTTCTGACATGTAACATTACTATAAAACTCCGAAAACCATAATTTTTATAGCATTGTTTAATAACTATTGTTTAAAACAATTAAACCAAAAATATGAAAAATATAGGAAATATATTTTTCAACATGCAACGAAAAATAGCTTAATGGGTATAACTGTTACTGTGTATTCATCCAAAATGGTGCAATTCAAGTGTAGTTTCATATTCCATATACACAGTGATTCCACGACTAAAAAGTCAAGCCTGCAAGAGGCAGAGGTTAGTAAAGTCAGTGTGAGTCAATGTGGTCTTCCTCTAAAGCGTGATGGACACCGTCTAGACAGCTGCTACGCAGTCCTAAGTGTCTTACATTGCTTCTGTGAGCCCCTGGGTAAGTGAGAGCTCTCTGCTACCCATGTATCAAGCATCGCAACACGAGAAGGTCAATATATAAACTCTAGAGCTCAGAGAAAGTTTATAAATGTTTAGCAAAGTTACTGAGGTATGATCCCAAAGTAAATTTGTTTTTAAAGAATATTCAAAACTTGTTTCATGACACGAATATGACAATGTTATTTAACTGCTTTCTAACACTCAGGAGGGCCCAAAGAATGTAAACTGGATATATTTAATGTATCTTGGTGCGGTGACGACCTGCACCGAAGGCTTCAGCGTTTCGTTGAGTCTTCCCACGTTCCATATTAGCAGGAGGACCATTTTTAAGGAAATAATTATGCAGTTTATTTCGAGGTCAAACATTTATTCTATTCTATTCTATATGATCTGCCGGTATGGATCCCGGCCCGGGTCTCTTAAACATTTAAAAAAAAAAATAAGATCCAAAGTACATTGGTATTTTATTTTTTAAACTGTAATTATTTTATATTGTCATTTATTCATGTTAAGTAGTTAAGTACTTGGGTTTATTGTTAATATTAAAACTAATTAACCATAATTTTTTCATAAAAAAGTAGACGGTAATTTTTTACCTAAATCAGTAAAAGGGGCTTTACTGCCGTTGTTATCGAAGTGTCTTCAGTGATCAACAGTGCATCCGTAAAATAAGTGTTAAATTAATATACGGGTACTTATTGTTTAAATAATCAAGGAATTTTCTTGCTTAAAAACTTTCGTTAAAGAAATGAAAAAAAAAAGTGTGTCATGCACATATTTTTCATCAAATATCGCTGTAAACTGAGCTGGACAATTTTCAAGCCATTATTTCTAATGATAACGAAGAAGTTCATTGCAAATATGGGTCCAAATGATAACCCCCAAAGGAACACCGGCAATTTGCTCCTGTAAAATATCGTTAAACGTTTATACTGACTCTGGAATGAATATTTCTGGAAAATCTGCTGTCTGTTTTTATTTTCATGGAAGTTCCTTGAAGCCTTGCAGAAGCTCTTGATGCATGAATTTAGACCTGACCTCCCCTTCCTTGGATCGAACCTAATTGCATTGAATTCCCTCAGGGGCTGTATGATCCCTGGAAGTTCAGCGCTCCTCATATGACAGTAGTAGTAATATAATAATAATAATAATAATAATAATAATAATAATAATAAATAATAATAAGTTTGTTTCTTCAACAGTTGTACTAGAGACAACGAAGGTGACCTGGTACGCAGACAACGCTTGTGGCAACTTGCTCTGATAACGTCCACCACAAAGCGGCCACTGTTAGAATTCTGCTAGAAATTAGTTTTAATAACTTCTAACTTTGATGTTATCTTGTACACCTGAAAAATATTGTTATGGGTAATAGTATGTGTGTTTTGGTGTTGGTGATCATCCTCCTTCATCCTAACTGTATTGCCTACTTTTTTTTTTTTTTTTTTTTTTGCGTTTTATGTTAAATTATTAATCTTTGACTTCCGAAGCTTGGGTCAATACATATTTTCAAAATTTTACAAGATCCCCATTCCGAAAGTTTATTATATAACTTATCAGGCCCAGTCTAAAGAACAGTAAATTTCTCTTGCAACACTTTAATAGTTGCTCCTAAAAAGAAATTTCGCGTTTTAATAATTTCGCGACAGTGTTTACACGGTTCTTACAAGTACTTGATAACAGAGTGTAAATATGATACCACATATCTAATTTTTCACTTTTTATGAAGATTTTCTCCTCCATGCCTCGGGTTGCCCTTTGTATTTGTGAATGTTTTTATCAGCAGCTCTTTCTATCTTGCTTTTGTGTATGACCTACTGTGTGTTTGATTTTGTATGTTTGATTTTGTATGTGTGGGTTTTGTATGTGTGGTTTTAGTATGTGTGGTTTTTGTATGTGTGGTTTTTGTGTGTGTGGTTTTTGTGTGTGTGGTTTTTGTGTGTGTGGTTTTTGTGTGTGTGGTTTTTGTGTGTGTGGTTTTTGTGTGTGTGGTTTTTGTGTGTGTGGTTGTTGTTCGTCTGTGTATCATCCAAGCTGAGATTTATGTTACTGTAACCAACTCTGGGTGATGTTTTCTTAAGATGATTTGTCATATTCAAAGGGGCAGGAAAAAAGCTCAGAAACATCATGGAGGAAAATGGGGAATGATAAATCTGGTTAAAACACGTTATATAATTTCCTTCTCGAATCCGTCATTAAAATCGTGGTTGATATTTTGGTGTTTTAAGATTATTATTATAATCATGGGGAAGCACTAAACCCATAAGATTATACAGCGCCTGTGGGGGGGATGGGACGGAAGGTATTCAGGCTTAATTCAGGGAACGAGCACAGATCCAATTCCCTAGATCAAGAGCCCCTCACCAGCGTCAAGGAACCTCCCTTGAGGGGTAGTGTTTTAAGAGATTATGAGGTTATACCAGGGGTTTCCCTCTAGGGGTTGGCAATGAGATTTTCAGACAATTTTATTGTCATTAATGTATTTTAATGTATTTATTCATTATTTTATAAACAAATAACAAAAAGGCAAAATACCGTGACTGGAACAATACACCAATAAACCGCACATAGGTGAGAGGAGCTTACGACGACGTTTCGGTCCGACTTGAGCCATTTACAAAGTCCAAGTCGGACCGAAACGTCGTCGTAAGCTCCTCTCTCTCCTATGTACGGGTTACTTGTGTATTTATAAACAAACGTAAAGTTCTCAAAATACTGAGACAATCTTTGTTTGATCAAATAATTATTTCATTACCTTCAGCGTACCTTCGTGAGCATAGATTCTCTGCTTCATTCATTAAGTCTCAGTTTCCTGCTAAGCTCTTTGAGGATCATGACTTCATGGTGGTTCTGTCTTAAACAACAACCAGAACTGAAGCCTTGGCATTGAATAAACAGGCTCATCCTTCACACACAATTTAAAAAGTAGCCAAAACAAGTGAAAATTTTCATATCCTATTTAAATATTTGAAATGATTAAATTACCTTTCTTTTATTTAATAAACGAGTATGTTTCCTGTTTTAAATGAAGGCATCAACTTGTTTTTTTGCGTTTATATTTGTTGCAATATTTCATATTGCTCTCAGTACCAATTTATGTATAAACAAAACTCTTTGTCGCAGGTAATCTTTATTTTTTCCTGTACAACTTATACTGTTATACAGTGAAGGCATATGCTCCTAAAATTTCGGAGCATATTGTTCTATATGTCTATCTGAGATATTTGTAGATTTTTTTTTTTTGGCTGTATAATCCTACGGGCTTAGCACTTCCCCAGTGAATATAATAATAATGTAGATTTATTTTTTTACATATGTATGAAGAGAACTCTGCTGTTAATACAAAATGTTAAGGGGTTCCTAATCGACAGAATTTTGGGAACTACTAATTTATGCTGTCTTATGGCAAAAGCACCCACCCCTACACACAGGGGAGACCAGGAGCTGTGATTCGACCCCTGCAACAACAAATAAGTGAGTACACGTTTAACTTTCCTTAATACTTCACTATTGCTAAAGTTGTTCATTTATTGCCCGTCCTTTGTCAACCTTCAGGGACTCCCTCTTGGTCACTACTCTAATCCTTGACAACCCTTTACCTATACGGTTATAACTAACTTAATTTTTAAATGGGTGGATCAGAAAGCTAGTGGAAGGTCTCTTTCAGATGACCAAAAGCAGTGGCGGGTCATCACGTGGCTAAGACCCGCATCAGGAAACACTTGCCTTGTTAATGTGTATCAGAAATTAACACATTGTATACATTCTGATGAGCATAACTTGATGATCAATGCCCGGGGGCCTTGTCACAGACTGGGCCGCGGGGGCGATGACTCCCGAAACCCTCTCCAGGTATAAATATACAGGCGCTGTTTAGAATCTGCTCTTATTGCCACTGTCAGTGCCATCACACAAAAGTTTGACAGTTTTCAGATTCCTCGTATTCTCCCCAGGATCATCCTGCTCAAACAAGCGTCATCAAACTTCCACGTCCTCGCCCGCAGCACCTGACCTGGTACCCATTGTGCATACTTTTACTTCGTTTCTCTTTATTGTATTTAAAAGACCTGGTGGGTGAAAAGTGTCTTCAATAAATGTTCTAATACCAATAAGGTTTAGTTAACATTATAAATCTAGAAAAAAAATTCACAGAGTTATTTAATAATTACTCTTGGTCAGTAAGTCTGCATTTGCCTGTACACCCACATCAAGAATACCTAAATCCTTGTATATCACGTAAGGTAACTAATACCGACAAATGAATATGCAACGCATGTACAACTTATGGGGAACTAATCGGGGCAACTTTTATTAAGGAGACGTTTCGCCCACCAGGGGGCGTCTTCAGTGAAGGGAGGTCAGATGTTGTTAGGTCAGGCTTAATGTTAAGTTTACACACCTCCCATCAGCGACGTTTCTACTCTGTGGCTCCCTATCTAACATCTCTCCCATGATAATTCTCATTTCTATTAATACCTCTGTTGCTCCTCCTCTCTCTCCATTCCTTTAACGGTAACTAACCAAATATGTCTTGGTTCATATAGCAGGGTTTACATTAATCTGGATCGCTTTAAGAATGTGATAAGTGATACATTTATTCAATCAGGTATCTTTATTCCGAAAAGTTTCGCCTACACAGAGGAGGCAGCAGTGAATACAGAGAGGCAGCAGTCGAATACAGAGAGGCAGCAGTCGAATACAGAGAGGCAGCAGTCGAATACAGAGAGGCAGCAGTCGAATACAGAGAGGCAGCAGTCGAATACAGAGAGGCAGCAGTCGAATACAGAGAGGCAGCAGTCGAATACAGAGAGGCAGCAGTCGAATACAGAGAGGCAGCAGTCGAATACAGAGAGGCAGCAGTCGAATACAGAGAGGCAGCAGTCGAATACAGAGAGGCAGCAGTCGAATACAGAGAGGCAGCAGTCTAATACAGAGGAGGCACCAGTTGAATACAGACGAGGCACCAGTTGAATACAGACGAGGCGGCAGTTGAATACAGAGGAAGCAGCAGTTGAATACAGAGGCAGCAGCAGTTGAATACATACAGAGGCAGCAGCAGTCGAATACAGAGGAGACAGCAGTTGAATAGAGAGGCAGCAGAAGCCTCCTCTTTAATCGACTGAAAAAGCCTACTACGTAGGCGAAACGTTTCGGAATAAAGATACCTTAACTTTTGCACATTTGTCTCGCTTATCAATTTGTCGGAATTGTATACTGTTATCATATTTACTCTTAAGAGTGTGTTTCAACCTTAATCTAAAATAATTGCCTAGAGGTCTTTCCTAAACCGTCTAGGCATTTCTTGGCTGCTCTTCCTTTATCTTGGTAGATAAAGAAGATGTGTTTCACATCGAGTTACACAAGTTTTTTTTTAAAGTTCTCACCCTTACATTAATGGGAGTTGTGTCACTAAACAGTGCATAAACATTCGCCATTATAGGAAATAGTTAAGATATATATCTACACATTATATGCCACATCATAACAACAGTGGTGTCAACGATTGTGTAATGGTGGTGGCGATGGTGGTTGCATCGGGGGTGATGTGGTGATGGTGGCGGCGACGTGGTGACGGTGACGTGGTGATGGTGGCGGTGATGTGGTGATGGTGGCGGTGACGTGTTGATGGTGGCGGTGACGTGTTGATGGTGGCGGCGACATCGTGATTTTGGCGGGGATGTGGTGACGGTGATTTCGTGATGGTGGCGGCGACGTAGTGATGGTGGCGGCGACGTAGTGATGGTGGCGGCGACGGTGGTGGCCCACCTCCTGCGTGCAGTGGGTGTCGTCACGACCCGGACATAAATGTCTGCGACAGGAGGCTGAGGTCACTGGAGAGGCATGACCTCACACGACCCCCTGTCGGTAATATATTAAATTATAAATTTGGAGTCGTATTGTCACGTACGGCTCGAGCTGTTCCCTGTTCCTGACTTAGCTGTAATTTATGGTCCTCTTGGTGAGTTATTGAAAGTGGACGACTGTAAATTTGCCTTCGTCTTCTCTCTCTTTATGTTGTAGTGGTAAGATGGTGGTTTATTCTTGTGGGTGAAGAGTGAAGGCAGGTGGTCGGGTATGAATGTGTTTTTCCTGACCTCTCTTCATGCAACCCCTTCTCACAATACGAGTGAAAATTGCACAGATTTCAATTATCCCTATCAGTGTTTTTAACTTTAAAATTTTTCCATAGTGAAGTAACTGAAATTAGTTATCAACTATACTGTAAAATAAAATATACCCAAGTAATTAAACAATGTAAATATCTAACCGGTGTTGGTGTAACGTTGTAACTCTTTTAACCACATTAACATTTATTGAAAACTTATACCTGTCAAAGGCCATTTCTGAACTATCATAGCAGGAAGGACTCCCGTGAGAGGATTTTGGTAAAAATAACTAAACTTAAAATGAGAAAACCATTAATATCGCCGTCTGGAATGAGTGAACAGTATTTATCCGCACTGGATCAGCGATTACTGCATTTAAAAGACAAAAGTTTGTCAGACATCTCGAAAAGTTTAAAAGTCCAGGACAGTTTATCAACCCAAATAAAATTTATGGCCCTTAAATTGACTGCTGAAAATGATCATTAAATTTTCGGATTTAATGTCAGTCTTGCTCAGTTCAAATACTAGAAATATTTCTGACAATATTGTAAATGAGATATAAAAAGTAAATGTAATTATACTAGAAAATGACAAAACAATGAAGAATGAAACAGGAGCACAACATAAAAAATTTAGATTTTAAGTTAGGAGAAACAATTCATATTCAAATTAAAAATCCAAGTTAGATGAGTGAAGTGTGTTAGTCAAAAGTGAATCTGTGTAGCATTATAATAAAGTTGCGTTAAATATTTTTTTTTTATATATTAAGAAAGATGGAAGCAGAAGAGTGGAGACGGGAGTGGACCAGGGATTGTTTACCTTATGTTTGTGTAGCAAGATGGTGTAGCAATTCCAAGAGAGGAAAGACATTATCACTGTGTGAAGAGAAGGACACGCACTTTCTGGCTATATAGCTTCGAATGCAGCAGACTACTCTAAATTGTAATTAATATTACATATATGTTTAAAAAATGCAGGCACCTTGTAGCTAAGTGTGGTTCCATTTTCCCCACAAAAATGTTCCAGATTTGCTGCAATTAGATAAGAGTAATTTGTAAAAGTTGTGAGTCATTTAGATACCGAGACTCCTAACTGTAAAGTTAGCGATATCTGAATATTGAAACAGATAAGGATAAAGTTGATAACGCCATTGATGAGTCAACTATTTCGGTTGTAATGTACTTTTTTGCGGTATGTTGACTCACAGGTTGAGAGGCACCGAGCTCATTAAATTCTTAATCTTACTCCTAAGGAGTCTCTGGAACAGACTGACTAGCAAGTTGCATTGCTGGCATATAGCCTCGACCTCTTGCTGTTGTCACTGCTGAAGCTAGTAGGTATTGGTGGGGCCGAGTCTAGTAAGCCTAGCAGCTACTCGGACCAGCTGTTCTAGGAGCTGCTATCACTACTGGGACTAGTAGACTTAAGGGCTGCTAAAACCAGCAGTATCAGGGGCACCACTGGGGCCATAGCCAAAGGGTTGCGGACGCCAGCAAGCCTCGGAAATACGGTCATTGCTTCTGGCAGTAATGATACCAATGTTTACAACATGTACTTTGTGATTATCAACAGGGTGTTAACGAAGTGAAAACATTAATATGGTATTAGTCAAGGAAAAGCTTGGTTAGGTTTGGATGGAACGGTTGCCAACAATATGGGACGGCTGCCAACAATATGGGACGGCTGCCAACAATATGGGACGGCTGCCAACTGCATGGAGCGGGTACTAAATCGGGTTAATGTGTGACGGATACAATTGAAATGAATAATTTAATCAGGGATTTACTGAAAGGAATGGAGTTTAATGGACGTTTTTTACCGGGTAACTGGATGTGGTGATTTAACCATTCCAGGATGGATGCCTGGTGGGAATCAAGATGGATACCTGGGGTAGGGGTGAAGATGGATGACTGGGGTTGGGGTGAAGATGGATGCCTGGGGTAGGGGTGAAGATGGATGCCTGAGGTAGGGGTGAAGATGGATGCCTAGGGTAGGGGTGAAGATGGATGCCTGGGGTAGGGGTGAAGATGGATGCCTTGGGTAGGGGTGAAGATGGATGCCTGGGGTAGGGGTGAAGATGGATGCCTGGGGTAGGGGTGAAGATGGATGCCTGGGGTAGGGGTGAAGATGGATGACTGAGGTTGGGGTGAAGATGGATGCCTGGGGTAGGGGTGAAGATGGATGTCTGAGGTGAGGGTGAAGACATATGTCTGAGGTGAGGGTGAAGATATATGTCTGAGGTGAGGGTGAAGATATATGTCTGAGGTGAGGGTGAAGATATATGTCTGAGGTGAGGGTGAAGATATATGTCTGAGGTGAGGGTGAAGATGGATGCTAGGGGTGATGAAGATGGTTGTCAGGGGTGGGGGTGAAGATGGATGCCTTGGGTGGGGGTGAAGATGGATACCCTGAGGTAGGGGTGAAGATGGATACCTGGGAAGAGGGTGAAGATGGATGCATGGAATAAGGGTGAAGATGGATTCCTAGGGTAGGGGTGAAGATGGATGAAAGGGGTAGGGGTGAAGATGGATGCCTGGGGTTGGGGTGAAGATGGATGCCTGGGGTAGGGGTGAAGATGAATGCCTGGGGTAGGGGTGAAGATGGATGCTTGGTGTAATGAAGATGGATGCCAGGGGTGGGGGTGAAGATGGATGCCTGGGGTTGGGGTGAAGATGGATGCCTGGGGTAGGGGTGAAGATGGATGCTTGGAGTGATAAAGATGGATGCCAGGTGTGGGGGTGAAGATGGATGCCTGGGGTAGGGGTGAAAATGGAGGCCTGGGGTAGGGGTGAAGATGGATGCCTGGGGTAGGGGTGAAGATGGATGCCTGGGGTAGGGGTGAAGATGGATGCCTGGGTTAGGAGTGAAGATGGATGCCTGTGGTAGGGGTGAAGATGGATGCTTGAGGTGATGAAGATGGATGCCAGGGGTGGGGTTGAAGATGGATGCCTGGGGTTGGGGGTGAAGCTGGATGCCTGGGGTTGGGGGTGAAGATGAATGCCTGGGGTAGGGGTGAAGATGGATGCTTGGGGTGATGAAGATGGATGCCAGGGTGGGGGTGAAGATGGATGTCTGGGGTAGGGGTGAAGATGGATGCCTGGGGTAGGGTGAAGATGGATGCTTGGTGTGATGAAGATGGATGCCAGGGTGGGGGTGAAGATGGATGCCTGGGGTAGGGGTGAAAATGGATGCCTGGGGTAGGGGTGAAGATGGATGCCTGAGGTAGGGGTGAAGAGGGATGCCTGAGGTAGGGGTGAAGATGAATGATTGGGGTAGGAGTGAAGATGGACGCCAGGGGTAGGGGTGAAGATGGATACTTGGGGTGATGAAGATGGATGCCAGGGTGGGGGTGAAGATGGATGCCTGGGGTTGGGGGTGAAGATGAATGCCTGGGGTTGGGGTGTAGATGGATGCCGGGGTTGGGGTGAAGATGGATGCCAGGGGTTGGGGTGAAGATGGGTTCCTGGGGTTGGGGTGAAGATGGATGCCTGTGGTAGGGGTGAAGATGGATGTCTGGGGTGGGGTGAAGATGGATGCCTTGGGTTGGGGTGAAGATGGATGCCTGGGGTTGGGGTGAAGATGGATGCCTTGGTTAGGGGTGAAGATGAATGCCTGGGGTAGGGGTGAAGATGGATGCATGGGGTAGGGGTGGAGATGGATGCCTGGGGTAGGGGTGGAGATGGATGCCTGGGGTAGGGGTGAAGATGGATGCTTGGGGTGATGAAGATGGATGCCAGGGTGGGGGTGAAGATGGATGCCTGGGGTAGGTGTGAAGATGGATGCCTGGGGTAGGTGTGAAGATGGATGCCTGGGGTAGGGGTGAAGATAGATGCCTGGGGTAGGTGTGAAGATGGATGCCAGGGATGGGGGTGAAGATGGATGCCTGGGGTAGGTGTGAAGATGGATGCCTGGGGTAGGGGTGAAGATAGATGCTTGGGGTAGGTGTGAAGATGGATGCCAGGGATGGGGGTGAAGATGGATGCCTGGGGTAGGTGTGAAGATGGATGCCTGGGGTAGGGGTGAAGATGGATAATTGGGGTGATGAAGATGGATGTCAGGAGTGGGGGTGAAGATGGATTCCTGGGGTAGGGGTGAAGATGGATGCCTGGGGTAGGGGTGAAGATGGATGCTTGGGGTGACGAAGATGGATGCCAGGAGAGGGTGAAGATGGATGCCTGGGGTAGGGGTGAAGAGTGTGTGGTGGCATGAGTCAAGGGAAGGCAGTCATGGAAGGCAGCAGTGATGCGGGCAGCTGTCAGCGAGAGGTCACCTCCGAGGTTAATATATTCCTTGGTTTCAGGTCATGTCGATTCACGTTCAGAGCTAATATTAATTCCAAAGGGAAAGCGCTAAGCCCGTAGGAATCCCACCGTGCCGGGGGGGGGTGGAATGATCAATAAACAGGTTTGATCCAAGGAGGCATCAAGGCACCTTCTCCCTAGAAAAGGGTTTAGAGAAGTACAACTTTTGATATAAACAGTCAGTTGATCCTCAGTTACAGAGCGAAGCAAGAGAAAAAATATTAATTTTCAAGTCAGTTGTTTCAGTCTGAGAATAAGAAATGTTTTCCTCATAATCATTGACTCATTTTGTTATACTCATTAATTTTCTGTTACATAATTTGGACGGGGCGATTTTTTTTCATATTGCCTATATCACATCAATTACTAATCTAATATAATGCAAAATTTATGTACTCTCGCACATTATATATGGTGGCAAAAGCTCTCGCTTCACACGGTGAGGGTCCGGGTTCGATTCCCGGCGAAGGGGTTTAAACATCGGACGTGTTTCCTTACACCGGTTGTCTATGTTCACCCATCAGTAAAATGGGTACCTGGGTGTGTTAGTCGACTGGTGTGGGTCGCATCCTGGGACAAAACTGACCTAATTTTCCCGAAATGCTCTGCATAACAAGGGGCTTTTAGTATAGTAGTATGTCATTGATGTCAGCTAGGTCTGTATACCTTGTACATGTACTTGTAGTAAATATAATATATATATATATAGTATATATATATATATATATATATATATATATACGTACATATATTTATATGTCGTGCTGAATAGGTAAAACTGGTCAATTAGAAAGAAATCATTTAAAATTAAGTCCCTTCTAAAATTTTCTCTTATACGTTTAAAGATTTGTTTTTTCATTTATTTTAATGTAAATACTAATAATTTTGTACCAAAAGAACCTTAGAAAACTTAACTAACCTTATTATAACAAGCGCAATTTAATTTAGACTAATCCAACTAAATATATTTTAGATACGTTTACAATAATTTAATAATAAACAAACACAATGAAATATATATTTTTCGTTAGGTTGAGAATGAGTTTTGCGAAGTCATTGCATATACAAATTTTTGGTTGCTTTATTCGGCAACAAGAGCGTTGCTATTCAAGCCATAATCTTAAGTTTTACCTATTTGGTACGACATACACACACACACACATATATATATATATATATATATATATATGTGATATTATATATGTTATATATATGATATTGTAGTTTGTGTGTGTGTGTGTGTGTGTGTGTGTGTGTGTGTGTGTGTGTGTACTCACCTAGTTGTACTCACCTAGTTGTGGTTGCAGGGGTCGAGACATAGCTCCTGGCCCCGCCTCTTCACTGGCCGCTACTGGGTCACTCTCCCTGCGCCATGAGCTTTATCATACCTCTTCTTAAAGCTGTGTATGGAACCTGCCTCCACTACATCGCTTCCCAAGCTATTCCACTTCCCGACTACTCTGTGACTGAAGAAATATTTCCTAACATCCCTGTGATTCATCTGAGTCTTCAACTTCCAACTGTGTCCCCTTGTTGCTGTGTCCCATCTTTGGAACATTCTGTCTCTGTCAACCTTGTCAATTCCTCTCAGTATTTTATATGTCGTTATCATGTCCCCCCTATCTCTCCTGTCCTCCAGTGTCGTCAGATCGATTTCCCTTAACCTCTCCTCGTAGGACATACCCCTTAGCTCCGGGACTAGTCTTGTTGCAAACCTTTGCACTTTCTCTAGCTTCTTTACGTGCTTGGATAAATGTGGGTTCTAAACTGGTGCTGCATACTCCAATATGGGCCTAACGTACACAGTGTACAGGGTCCTGAACGATTCTTTATTAAGATGTCGGAATGCTGTTCTTAGGTTTGCTAGGCGCCCGTATGCTGCAGCAGTTATTTGGTTGATATGCGCCTCAGGAGATGTGCCTGGTGTTATACTCACCCCAAGATCTTTTTCCTTGATTGAGGTTTGTTGTCTCTGGCCCCCTAGACTGTACTCCGTCTGCGGTCTTCTTTGCCCTTCCCCAATCTTCATGACTTTGCACTTGGTTGGGTTGAACTCCAGGAGCCAATTGCTGGACCAGGCTTGCAGCCTGTCCAGATCCCTTTGTAGTTCTGCCTGGTCCTCTTCCGATTGAATTCTTCTCATCAACTTCACATCATCTGCAAACAGGTGTGTGTGTGTGTGTGTGTGTGTGTGTGTGTGTGTGTGTGTGTGTGTAAAATACAG
The DNA here is from genome assembly GCA_009830355.1 of Cherax destructor. Classification (NCBI taxonomy): domain Eukaryota; kingdom Metazoa; phylum Arthropoda; class Malacostraca; order Decapoda; family Parastacidae; genus Cherax; species Cherax destructor. The sequence goes on from WNWK01000677.1 coordinate 24,156, forward strand.
CTCGAGACCTCTCGGTACGATACCATCAGGTCTTTCAATGAATTAGCTAGGAATTAGTTAAGAATTCAAAGAATTGGGTGGAAATGGGTTCCACATGTTTTTGGAAAGAACTTGCTGAGTATTCAGACATCACTGGGTAGTTTAGCTTCCTCCGGCAGCTCACATCTCCCAGTGCAAATTAATTGACATCTTTGCGGTTCCATTGGTGGAAACCAACACTGCAAATCTTAAGCCTGATCTTTAACGGTGAGCTGAGCTCCCCGATTTAAATTTTACAATTTGATTTCGCTTCTAAAGCGAAATCAACCACCGAGCAAAAAGAAGCTCCTGAGCTGGGGATTGTCTTTCTCCTTTTGCAATTCGATCCCCGATATCGTCAACACGCTATCCATCTTACTTACGCTTATGATAAACTGTAGAGGCGAATAGTCATTCAGCAACCTCAAGTGTGTCAAAAAACTTTCTATATTCAACCAGCAACGAATGGTAAATCTCTCACTTCTCAACAATGAACACTGAAGGCTGGACTTGCTGCTAGTGGTCGAATTGTATCTGATTTTATGTCATCGAATGTTCGCGTTAAAGTCGTTTTCAGATGTACTTTGTGGGGTAAGGCAAGTGCATCCCCGTGCGCATATCCTCAGCGTACCGATGTCAGCATCCCTCTGTGCTATATTCTACATTCCATTAGTGTTATGTTGATTCAACATTATTCATAATAATGAGTTTTGTTTGAGAATTTACGGTTCATGATTGTATTTCAGTTTAGTGTGCGTGTGCGTGTGTGCGTGCGTGCGGTTAATCAAATGAGAAGAATATAAAAATTACTCTGATAACCTTTGCTCTGAGATGTCACTCATGTTGAGGTAGTCCCGAAAATGTTCTTTGCCCCAGTCCCCAGCTACGATTAATGGGGCACTGCAGCCATGCCAGGAATATATAACACAATCGTGCAGAAATCATTGGGTCTCGATAGTATATCTAATTGTTCCAAGATGAGTTTCCACTAAGAAGCTCTATCTCCTGGCTTCCTCCAGATCTACCTTCAACTGAAGGTACATATGTTATAGATATCCTTCACACTTCAATCGCACTAGCACTGAGAGTTCATCAAGAGCATCTTCACATGATACAAGTCAAGAGTGGTTACTTTCTACCTCGAGGAATCAAGGCTAGCTAACCGGTTTCCCTGTATTCCTTCCGTGTTACCTTGTGCACACTCCAACAGCAAATCCTTATAACTCCCAGTAGCTAATTGATTAGAGCAAATGATTCCCGACTTTAATGTCATGGGTTTGAATTACTGGTTGGAAGAGATAAGTAAGCAAGTCTCCTTACACCTGTCGCCCCTTTTCACCTAGCAGGAAATAGGTACCCGAGTATTACTCAACTGCTGTAGGTCGCATTCTGGTAAATGGTTTACTATACACTTAGGATATTGCTAGGATCATAATTTGAAATAAACTAGAATAACATTAGTTTAAAAAATGAACTAAAATAGAAAACAACTTTTAGCTTATAAAATAATTTTTGACAATATAATAACTCTTAGTTTATAAAATAAGCTGAGGTTGAATAAGAGCACTTAGCTTGTAAATTGAGTCGAGGTAGGTTAATAGCTTTTAGCTTATATTAGCCTAATTGATGTAATAGTTTTAAGGTTGTAAAATGAGCTGAAGTATGGTAAGAGCTTGTTAAATAGGCTTAAGTAGGATATCTTGTATCTTTTAAAATAAGATATAACAATAGCTTGTATTTTTAAAGTGAGCTGAGATAGCATAATAGCTTATAGCTTTAAGCTTACAGAAAGGACGTTAATGATGGAGCTAGTGCTTTCATAGTCTCAAAGAATAAGAACAGATCTTATAATCAGCCCTTAGACACACTGATCTGAAGAATATAATGTGATAAAAATAATTGTCTCTTGCAATAACGGCCTCTGTGTATCTTAATGATCCTGATGCTATATTCACAGTTAAATTATGATGATGGTGCTCATACAAATGTATTCTGAGGATGACAGTCAATACAAATTCATTATGACACAGACAATTTTATTTTGTTATACATTAAGAGATCGTCAAATAGCATTTTCCAGTGTAGCAATATTAAATAGCACTGCCTAATAGTTCTTACAGATGCAACAGAGCTTAATTATTGTCCTAGTAGTACTTACGAGTGTAATAATACACTAAAGTCTCGGCACAGAAAAAAAAAAAGTTCTAAAGATTTGCATGGTATTAACTGTTTTATCAAGCATACCAGAGACAAGCAGGTTCATCCCCTCATTAAGCAAACTCAGCGGACCAGAATTGTCCGTACTTCTCGCCTGTTTGCATACATCCTTTGTGTTGTTGCTAATTAATTATACCTGAATACGGCGCACGTATACCGTCACTAAGAGCGATTATAATTCCAGGCCGCGCTGAGGCCATACATTGTCCGAGTGAAAGTGGTGAGACAAGTGGAGCGCCCCCATTGTTGGGTCACCACTTTCAAGGACCAGTGCCCTTGAGTTACGACCGATGGCGACGGCGACGACAACGATGACGACGATACGTGACTGTCGCCGGAGAACACTGTCACCCAGCTGCCGGCTGCACCTGCTTCAGCAGATTACACGGTGAGAATTTCACTGGCTGTGGAAAGGTGAGGTTCGGGGGGAACAGGTAATTTCCTTTGTGTGGAGGAGAGAAGAGGCTTCAGGAGAGAAGCTGGATGTCTGTCTTTGTGCAGGAAATGAAGGCATGTTAGGAGAGGGAGAAGACGCTCTTCCATAATATGTTGCAATGGGTGATCCTACCTGCATGAGGAAAGGGGAATGTGAGGACGGAGGAGGATGAGTTGCTGGTGAGGCGCTGGGAACGAAAGATAGAAAAATAGTGTTATTTGGACAACCGAAAGTATGGCTTTATGTGTGTGTGTGTGTGTGTGTGTGTGTGTGTGTGTGTAGCAGCAACGTGAGGTAAGAGGGAAACTCACTACAGGAGGCTGATTTCTGTGTGAAACTTATTTTTATTGTTTAGGAAAAATTGGATGGTATGTGATTGATGAAGATTACGGGAAAGGAGGGAAAGGGAGTGGGAGGGATGTGCATTCTGATGAAACGGAGATAGGAAATTAAGATACACGAGATGTATGAGGAAGGGGAGATGGAGAGGCTGGTCGTTCTTGTGAAATAGAAGGAAAAGGGACTGAATATTCCTGGAAGAAGAAGCGAAAGAAGAATTACTCCGAGTGAATGCGGACAATTTTTCATTGTATTTATATTAAGTCAAACGTTTTGGAGAAGGGTAGACAAAAAGGTTTGTTTTCGTAGCAGACATGACCTGATCTTTAACGTAAGTAGTTGAAGCTGCAGGGAGTAATTCTTTTTGAAACAATGTAACCTTGCCAAGTTTTACCTTTACATTTGATTAAATTATGTAAAGCATCATACTTTACATAGTGTAAATTGCTACATACGGTTATATGTTACATAAAAAGTACACTGTGTGAATAATGAAGCTGCAGTACCAGAATAGTACTTTCATATAGATATATATATATATATATATATATATATATATATATATATATATATATATATATATATATATATATATATATATATATATTGCCGAATAGGTAAAACTTGCTATTTTGGCTTAAATAGCAACGCTCTTTTGTCGAATAAGGGAAGCGAAAATTGCTGTATGCAATAATTTCGCAAAAATCATTCTGAACCTAACGAAAAAATATATTTCATTGTGTGTGTTTATTAAATTATTGTAAACTTATCTAAAATATATTTAGTTGGGTTAGGTTAAGTTAAATTGAGCTTGTTATAATAAGGTTAGGTAAGTTTTCTATTTTTTTTTTTTTGCACAAAATTATTAATTTATACAGTAACATAAATGAAAAAAATATATCTTTAAAGGTATAAGAGAAAATTTTAGAAAGGACTTAATTTTGAACGAGTTCTTGCTTATTGAACAGTTTTACCTATTCGGCACGACATATATTTATTTATAAATAGATATAATTTATTTATTTATTTCGGACTACGAATGCTTGGCCACTGCCAAATTACAAAAGAATTTCTAGTAACATGGAAAAAATTTGGAAAGAAAAAACAAATTTTTGGGTCAAGTTTCCATGTGATTTTATTACCAATTTTAGACGGTTAGGCATAAAATCGGAAAAGGTTTTAAAGTCAATTTCATGTACTGAATCAAGATTTTTTATATCTCCTGGGTCAAACGTGGCACTGATGATGTGTAGAAATTATATTTAAAAGTTTGATAATCAAAGTATTTTAGCTAAAAAATGAGTTTTCGATGGGATTCAAGTCAGGGCTGTTTTCTGGCCACTGAATAACCAGGGCTGTGGAATCGGCACATAGAACCTTAGACTCCGATTCCTTTAATTATATATCGATATAGCGAATAAATTACAAACATATACTAATTATATATTTCCTATATCGATTGCAAGCTTGCAACATACATCACAGCCACATTTCATCACAGCCAACTTGAATCATCAGACTACTTTTCAAAACTCTAAACTCAGTAACCTGTTAAAGCTTGGCTTTAAAAGCTATGCGATTCTGTTTTTTTTTCTTATTTATTAAAGAAATTACAAACATTCATTAACCTCAGAGATAAACAAAGGACAAAACTTGAAAAAAAGTAAACAATGAGGTTATATTTTTAAAAAGACTATCAAATATAAAGCAATGGAATGTAAACGAAAGTGTAAAAAAAAAATCTGAGTCAGAAATTTTTGTCTACACTAGTTAAAAAATCTGAAGTACATCCTTTGATATTACTGAAGTATCATATTACTAAAAAGAATTCTAAGTTAAAACTACAAAAAAAAACAGTAAAAAGCAACTGAACACCTAAAACTACTTAACAAATGACCATTTATTAAAAAGAGATGAACTCAATCAGGTATATAAAGCTTCCTTTTCAAGATTAAAGTATTGAGTATAAAATTTATGTGCCACTTTCACTTATTTATATGTCTTAAAATGTGTAATATTTTCAAATTTCCAGTAAACTTGAAATTAAGATAAATCCTGAAAATAATATATATCCTGAAAAAAAATGGTTAATCAAATTATTTTTTGTGAAATAGGAAATTTTACCCTATTATATTTATATTCTATACAATTTAAATTTATTAAGAGTCGGAATTGGTACATTTTACCGACTCTTACTCCAGTAACCCAAGAATTGCTTCCGACTCCACAGCACTGTGAATAACACTGATATTGTTCCCTTGCAACCATTTCCTGACCCGTCTTGGCATGTGGCACTGTCTTGCATAAAGTGTATAGGACCATGTATCTTGAGGAATGGGAGGCAGTGTTTCTTAAGAATATAAGAAGGAAGGAACACTGCAGCAGGCCTACTGACCCATATATACATACAGACTATAAATTACCATATCAACCAAGCCCACCTTCCCTCATTCCCCCCCAAAAAAAAAAAAAAAAAAATCACTTCTGTTCACTTCTTTCCAGAAGTGAGCAGATATAGTCCAAGTTACCTCCGAACTGTAACATCCCCAATCCTAAATACTTGACACGTCCATGAACCCCTCAACGAGATGTCATGTAAACTCAATTAAGTAGTGATGAACGATTGTCAGTGTGCTGATGTCATGCACTGAGGGCCGGCTCCCATAACCACTAGGAAAACACCCGACTTTTTCTCTACTCAGTCGCCACAATATACCCATGTAATATATATATATATATATATATATATATATATATATATATATATATATATATATATATATATATATATATATCATGTGTAGGCTAAATCAGAAGAACAGCTATCACCACTACTGTGTAGACAGATAATATGAAGAGTCAATAAAAACACTTCTCATCCTTAACTCTGGCCACTCTGCCCACATGAATATTTTGGTGAAGGGATTTAATATGTTATCTTGAAAAATAAATCAACAAGATTCAATAGGAAAGGTGGAAGAATAGTTTTGACACAATTCTCCAACTCTGCTTCGGCTATTTATTTATTACTACAACTACTTTCTATTCCTGCTGCTACAACAACAACTACGTCATATTACTCTACTAGTACAACTACTTTCTGCTACTACTACACTACTACTAATACGAATCCTACTCTAACTACCACCCATATCACTCTTACTACATTTCAAGTGTGGGTTGGGGCTAAACCCGTAGGAGTTATGCAACACATGGGAGCGTAATCAAGTTAGGAACCCTTAACTTGTAAATTGCTTGTCAATAAAACTAGGGATCATTAACCTAACTTTGTCAAACCCTGTGTAAAAAGAGAGAGAGAGAGAGAGAGAGAGAGAGAGAGAGAGAGAGAGAGAGAGAGAGAGAGAGAGAGAGAGGAGGGAATGTAGGAGACAGAGGATTGAGTGTAGGAGATAGGGAATGTAGAAGGAGAGATGAGGGAATGTAGGAGGAGAGAGGAGGGCGTGTAGGAGGATAGAGAAGGGAGAGAAGGAGAGAGGAGGGAGTGTAAGAAGAGACAGAGAACGGACTGTAGGAGAGGAGGGAGTGTATGAGGAGACAGAAGGGAGTGTATGAGGAGACAGAAGGGAGTGTATGAGGAGACAGAAGGGAGTGTATGAGGAGACAGAAGGGAGTGTATGAGGAGACAGAAGGGAGTGTATGAGGAGACAGAAGGGAGTGTATGAGGAGACAGAAGGGAGTGTATGAGGAGACAGAAGGGAGTGTAGGAGGAGACAGAAGGAAGTGTAGAAGACAAAAGGAAGTGTAGGAGGAGACAGAGAAGGGAGAGTGGGAGAGAGGAGGGAGTGTAGGAAGAGACAGAGAACGGACTGTAGGAGAGGAGGGAGTGTATGAGGAGACAGAAGGGAGTGTATGAGGAGACAGAAGGGAGTGTATGAGGAGACAGAAGGGAGTGTAGGAGGAGACAGAAGGGAGTGTAGGAGGAGACAGAAGGGAGTGTAGGAGGAGACAGAAGAGAGTGTAGGAGGAGACAGAAGGGAGTGTATGAGGAGACAGAAGGGAGTGTAGGAGGAGACAGAAGGAAGTGTAGAAGACAAAAGGAAGTGTAGGAGGAGACAGAGAAGGAAGTGTAGGAGGAGACAGACAAGGGAGTGTAAGAGAGAGCACGGCGTGCGGGATGAAAAAAGAGGGGCAGGGTTAATTTAGGGATTAAGGGGAGGAGTTGAATGTGTGGTGGCTGGGAGTGAGTGTCCGGAGCTACTGAGGTGAAGCGAGGCAGCAGGGGACCCTCACGAGGGGTCACGAAGTGGGTGGGCGGCCGTGTGTGTGTGCGCGCACTCACCTGTTTGTGGTTGCAGGGGTCGAATCTCAGCTCCTGGCCCTGAGTATTAACGTGCCGCTTGCAGGATTTAATCTCTCTCCTAGGCTTGTAGGCCCCTGTTATACTTATTCTTTAAAAATATTCATGGAGGCTGCCTCGATTACTTCGTCGTGTAGGTCATTCTACTTTCTGACCATCTTAAGGCTGAAGAAATACTTCAAATATCCCTGTCACTCACGAACAGTCTACCCTGGCCCTCCTAAACAAGCCGACCTGAGTATTTTTGTGTACTGTTAGCATGTCTTTCCTCGTCCGTCTATCCTTTAATATCTTCAGGTTCGGTTCCTCATTCCTTTTAGCTCTGGGCCTAGTCTTATTGTATACTCCTTCACTTTCTCGACTTTTTTGATGCAGCTCCATGCTGGGGCTGCATGCTCTAAAGATGGACCCGTCATATGCTTTATAAAGGACAGTGAACAAGTTTGTTTAGATTCCTTAAGGCTGCTCTTGGATTTGCGAGACGAGCATTGGCTGTAGGGATTACTAGATTGATGTGTGTCTTCAGCGATATATTCGGTACTAAGTCTCTGAGTGAAGAACTGTTTTTTTTTGGTCCCCCTCCCCAAGTCTATTTCATTTCTAAGCTTTCTAACCTTGCATTTACTGAGGAGGAATTACAGAGACCAATTCTCTGACTAGCCTTACAGTTTCCCCAAATCCTTTTGTAGGCTTTTCTTGTCCTCAACAACAAACAGGAATACTTCTGATTCAATTCCATTTGATACGTTTTTCACATTAACTAGAAACGATACTTGTTCTAAAAAATTATTCTTACATAACCCTGCAGGTTACTCTTCCTCATCCTCTTTGAATGAAGAGCGTTGAATAGTCTTGGACTCTTTACACTTATTCTCTTATCTCTTAGTGTAATATAGGTACCCCTACTTTTCAGCGAGAGAATTTTTTTCATCAGTTGCAGAGGCTCTTGCCTTCGTTGAGGGAGACTTCCGTGTGCACATCTGAGAACAATTCCTCAGCAATTTTCCAGGTGTAAATTATAATTTATCTTTCACACCTGTGTTCCAAGGGGTATATGTCGAGGGACTCCAAACGCTCTTAGTACAGTTATTATAATCATAACGAAGCGCTAAACCCTTAAGGGTCACACAGCGCTGCTCCTAGTAGAGTAATTTAGAATCTTGACTGAAGTTGTACATGCAGTGACGGATTTCTATTTTCGAGTTGTGCTAAGCGCCTGCCTTAAAAGGGGCCGTTAGTGCTGAGAAAAACAGAAGTTACCAGAGATCAAACAGCTATGGCATAGACGAAGGCTAAGAAATACGCAAGGACGCACTGGCCAGAGAAACAGAAAATTTCGAACTTAAGCTTATGGAATGCTACAGGAGCCACGAAACAGAAAAAAAAATGATAGTAAACAAGATTAAGTAACCCTTACGTTAGTGAAGGTAACCTTGAAGAGAACGACAACACCCATCCCAGTAACCCTAGAGGAGTAATTACTTATCCTTGGGAGAGGCATTATTACATTGTCTTACCCCGCTCACCAGGTTAGCAAGCGTAGTTCCTGCCCTTTGAGCTGGGTGGCGCTGATGTTAAACCAACACCCCAAGTAAACACTCGACTAAACTATGTCAGGAAGATGTATACAAATAGTGAACTTGTTCCTCAAACTGTCTAAAATGTCAAAGTATCTTTTTAATAAAAGATACCAGAAATTCTGAGTAATTATTCTAAATGTGTATATATCTGATATTTTATTTTTTTATTAACATATAGGCCGTTTCCCACAAAGGCAGGGTGGCCCGACAAAGAAAAACTTTCATCATCATTCACTCCATCACTGTCTTGCCAGAGGCGTGCTTACACTACAGCTACAAAACTGCAACATTAACACCCCTCCTTCAGAGTGTCGGCACTGTACTTCCCATCTCCAGGACTCAAGTCCGACCTGCCGGTTTCCCTGAAACCTTTCATAAATGTTACCTTGCCTACACTCCAACAGCACGTATATCTGATAAATGTATTAATTTGTCAATAACAAAATGTACTCTAATTAAGGCTTTCAGGGCTTAATTCCCAAGTCTTTTGTACGTCCACATGGTCGTACCTCCACAGAATAGATATGGGATAATACACACAACCCGCATATATAAAAAAAGAGGAGCTTACGACGACGTTTCGGTCCGACTTGGACCAAGTCGGACCGAAACGTCGTCGTTAGCTTCTCTTTTTTATATGTGCGGGTTGTGTGTGTATTGTTCCAGTCACGGTATTGTGCCTTTTTTTTGTTATAGATATGGGATACACAATGCACTAGCCGCTACGGCGGCCATATCGAATTTAAAACTCTGTTGCCAGTTGATGAAATGTGTGTCCAGAAGCTTGTCTGTCAAGCATAGTGCGAGAAAAGACTTAGGTGATAATGATCTACACGCAAACGACGAATAGGGGGGCGATGATGATTGCGAGAATAATAACAACTAAGAATTTCAGAAAATGTGTTATTATAATTATTGCTGTTATCATCATAATAACAACACTGTCGTACCTAACCAGTAAGTATACGAGTGTTCCATGACAACATCTCTTCTGACAATTTCTACTTGATGCTTAGTTCTTCAAGAGGAACAGTTTTATATCGAGGCATGGAATTGAAGTAATGATAAATAAGTATCCTGTTTTCTTATGAATTCTTCCCTCGTCCATCCATTACCTCTATTCAGTTATGGTTAATTTATCTTAGACGAGAAAATATAAAGCTTATTTGAGTCTCTTCGGCTCGTCACCTCTAAGAGAGATCTTGAGCATCGTCTTGCTCAACAAAATTAGAAAGCCGGAAAAATTTAAATAAATTATTTTGTATTCATACTACCAGCACCTGAGAGAAAGGAGTCCATGTACGTAGTAACAGAGTGGGACAGAGAAAGCGGCACAGAACAAGTAATAAAGAAGCGCTAAAATCGTAGGAGTCATGCAGCGCCTGGTTAATGGGAGGTAATCCGGTTTGGATCAAGAGCAAGAAACATAATTATATTATCTTGTCTTCACTAATACAATTCCAGTTAATGATTTCCGGCTAGTCTGTATTAATCTGGCCTCAAATTTTGCATCGATTCTAGCTTGAATTCATGAGTTATACGCGTGACAGAAGTCGCCAGCCATGCGTATGACAGACTTAAATCATAAATGGCGCTGCTACATGCCAGACCACCCGACTACAGACGCCCTCGAATCTTTTACGTCAGTAATTGGCAAGATAGAGGTCTCACAGGACAGCAGAAGGTCTGCGCCAATAATGTTGCATCGCTGAGTGTAACTGATCACTGGAAGAAAAAAGTCTGATGGAGTTTTCACACCTCTTACCCCTGAGTCCTCCCTATGGTAGAACTGACTTACCCCTGGGGCACGAGGCCTCACCTCTCTCTCTCTCTCCCCTCTAAAGTGTGTGTCAACTGGTTGTCAATGACATGGTGATACCAACAAGCTGTGAATAAGGTCCCTTGTGTGCAGTTCAGGACATTTATTGAAGGAAATGTTACGCCACGAGTGACTTCATCAGTCTTAACAAGACTGATAAAACCACTCGGGGCGAAACGTTTCCCTTTACTAAATGTTCTGCACTGTATACAAGCATCCCTATCTATACCATCTATGTTTCTTTGAGTGTATGTCAACTGTGTGGGTCTGAACTAGGATATATCAACTACATAGCTTCTGGAGTGTGTATTTCGTAGGTTGGACACTGTAGCCGCGTATTAAAGTATTGGTTCAACATGTGTTTGTCGCATACTTTTCCAGAAATTTTCTAGTGTCCCTTCTTTTTTCTCAGTCTTTTTAGGTCTCCCCAGAGGCGCACCTTTAAGCGCTCGACAGATTTATTCTTCCTCAAAGGTGTTTGCTTATCACTTGAGAACGTCCCTTCCGATCAGCCTCAGTTTATGAACACTGGAGCACAAACTTGGGAGAGTTGTATGCAACTATTGGCATGTGTAGGTGCCTTCTGGTAATTATATATATATATATATTCTTTGTGATTTTGATTTCATTGTAGTAACTTTAAAAAGCCTCGTCTGATCGGCTTCAAACTTCCTGAATCCAACTTAGAAGATGGTTGGAATTATTAAAGTCTGTAGAAAGCAATTTTTTAATTTCATTTTTAATGGTGTGGTATTCTTCTCCATTATGCAGCCTGAATATGCCTCTTATACACGGCTTAAATCTTTAAAGGATGATGCATCGCAAAGAAGACGGGACATTTTAGAGTTTACACTATATACGTCAAAGTTTAAAATTTATTAACATAGTTAATAATTTTGAATTATTTGATTCGGTGCATTAACTGGAGAAAGTATCTTTTAATTGGCTTCAGACTTTTGGCACTGTTGTATTTTCCTCTAAGTGTTTGCACTGAAATACGGTGGAATAATCTTTAATTTACCAATATTATTAAACCAACTGCTTTCTATGCAATAAGAGGAGAAAATTTGCTTTGATGGGCTTCAAACCTTGAGCATAATTTTATCTTACCTAGAGAGAGGTTTTGGATCTTGGGCAGTTTTAGTGCCAGTACATAATTTTGTTTAAGAAACTGTAATTTTTGTTTCCACATACTAATTTATGAAAAAAAGGACAAAAGGCATAATACCGAGACTGAAACAATACACAAGTAATCCGCACCTACTTGAACCATTTACTTAAGTGTGACAGTAAATGATCCAAGTCAGACTGAAACGTCGTCGTCAGTAGTACATAGTAGTACATAGTGTGCTATGTACTACTGTACACTGAAGTACAAGAGGGCAGAGTTTATGGGACCCGGGGGATACCTTTCTTGGATCACACGAAGGTCGAATCACATCTCGTTTAGTCTTTGTCATAAATTTTCTACGAGTGTGGCAGATAAAATTCAGTTTTTTTTCTTTTTCTTTATGATTTACGAACTTTATATCTCTCTATCACAATGTAATCGGTGTTGCTCCTCTAGTTTCCGGTGTTGAAGTTCTTACAAACATTCCACATTCCATAAATTTCTGACTTCCGCCTCTTTCCAAAGCCATTTGAGCAAGTTGTATTTTTTTTTCTTGTTTATTTCTGGTTTGAGAGAATGAAACCTTGGTTCCCCTTCCCAGCACCTTTGGCTGAGGTACCGCTTCCTAGCACCTTTGGCTGAGGTACCGCTTCCCAGCACCTTTGGCTGAGGTACCGCTTCCCAGCACCTTTGGCTGAGGTACCGCTTCCCAGCACCTTTGGCTGAGGTACCGCTTCCTAGCACCTTTGGCTGAGGTACCGCTTCCCAGCACCTTTGGCTGAGGTACCGCTTCCCAGCACCTTTGGCTGAGGGAATCGATACGTGAGTTTTGCTTTTTTTGCTATCTCACCATTGAAGGGACCATTTCATTCTGTGTTATTATATTCTCAGGGAAGCTCTAAGGCCGTGAGGATCAAAGAGCGCATGGGTAATTACTAATTATAATAAATAGTAATAATTTATTATAACAATTAGTAATCAGGTTTGACCAGAGTAAGAGGCTGGCTCTGATTTTCTGAATCAAGAAATCCTCACCAGCACCTTGAAGGGATTACTAAGTCGTTGTCACTGTTAATGCAGGTTGGCTTCTTGAGACCATCACACTTCCCTTGGTTGTTTCTCTCTAGTTTTTCTCTCTAGTGATTACTCACTTCTATGAAGAGTTACACACAGATCTAAATGGATTGTGAAAACATGCAATTATATTAAGTTTTATAACCTGCATGAACTGTATCACTGTAGACAACAAGAGCATTTCACCCCTCCATGGAAGATGTGTTCATTTAATATCACATACCTGCAAGCCCCTTCCAAGAAGCTCATTGCTAGTAATCCCTTTCTTAAATCACTTGTTAAAGTAACTGCTCAAGATTTCTCGCCTAGCTGGTAGTAACAAGTTATCACGTTATATACACTAATGGATCTAAACAAGTCTTATGGCAGGGCTGCATCTGCTCTTGTTGCCACCTCCCTAGTTAAGAACGATAATAAATTTGAGTTAGGCATAAGAATTAACAACTGGGCGTCTACACTGCAAACTGAATTGTTTGCAATCCTAATGGCGCTAAAGCTAACTTATGACACTGAGCTTGACTCTATCATCATTACTGATTCTAATTCATCATTGAAGGCTCTTGAATCATATAATGACTCCAACAACATGCTCGTTGGAGAAGCCAGGTATAGATACTCAAATTGCCAGGTATAGATACTCAAATTGCCAGGTATAGATACTCAAATTGCCAGGTATAGATCCTCAATTGCTTTGGATCCCATCACACATTGGATTACTTCTTCATGATAAAGTTGATATGTTAGCCAAGAAGAGTACCCTGAAGGAGAATGTAGAATATAACTTTGGGGTACCTGGAGTTTATCTGGAGAGAGTTCCGGGGGTCAACGCCCCTGCTGCCCGGTCTGTGACCAGGCCTCATGGTGGATCAGAGCCTGATCAACCAGGCTGTTACTGCTGGCCACACGCAGTCCAACGTACGAACCACATCCCGGCTGGTCCGGCACCGTAGCATTAGGAATAATACACACACAACCCAGTCACGGTATTGTGCCTTTTTTTGTTATTAGGAATAATATTAGGAGAGAAGTAAATAATGAAAATTAATTTTATAGGAATGCAATTAGAAGCCTGAGTAGATCTATAACCCACTATAACATGAACGTAGATAAGTATGTTTATGGAGCAACTTGCAATGTGAACAAACTGACTGATATTGCAGTGGCCAGGCTTAGGCTTGGTTACAGGTACTTCTGGCAGTTTGGGAGAGACACAGATGATGATCAAACCAAATGTAAATTATGGGATCAGGCATATGGTCACTGTCCTGAACACAATGTGCTTAATTGTCCACTTACTGAGGAATATAGAGATAGACAGTACAATAACCTATGTGACATGTCAAGATATCTTATTAATGAAAATAAGATACCAGATACTAAGCAAATTTCCTAAATTTTATTTTAACAGATAAGTGAACTGTAGATACAAATCCAAATGTACACTTGTTAACCCTTTTGGGGCCTAGTTCCTAGGCCTTTTGTGTATCCATATGCTCTTGATGGATATGGGGTACACAAACTAGTCACTTCGGTGGCAAAATCAAGGTCATATGAAGAGTTAGAAAACAATGATTGTTCCTGTGTGAAGAAGGTTATGACCATTCACTCCCATGGGAGCTAAAAAGCTGTGATCCCTCACTTTTGTTGAGAGCTAAAGATCACTTACTTTTATAGGTGTACTGTATTCTAGCTTCTGTTTCACTCAGAATACGTGGTCTACTGTCGTTCGTCTCTAACCAACTCTCATCTGCGTTGATTCCTTAACGTTTTTAATTAGGCATTTTCTTGTAGTTTCATCGGTGACCATAACCCTGTGTCTGAGGTTTCAAATGCTAGTCTCCTTTCTCCTCATACTATGTTGTTGTGGTTAAAATACTCTGATCAGTATTCTGACTCCGTTTCGGTTAGCCATTCTCCACTCAGCCTGTGAAAACAATCACCAACAGTCTGACTAATCAGTGACCTGGCCTATATAAGTGGACAAACAATCGACCTTTCACAACTACTTTGCCCGAATGACCCAAACAGTTTTGTCTCTTTGAAATACAATAAAATTTCCTGCTTGTTAACCGCCGAGTACTTCTGCGTCAACTTAGTATATGCTTAAATACTTAACACCGTGTGTATTCACAGAGTTGTACTCTAGTTTTGTTTGCGGGGATGGACTCGAGGTTCCAGGGCGCCGTCTTAAAGTACAAACGTCGGCGTTATTGGTTTCTGGCCTCTTGGGTCCTTTTATTAACTCCTTACTGTAAGGAATCTTTAACATTCCGTATCTCCTGTGTCCTTAGCCTTCATCTATGTCCCCTTGCCTTGGCTCTGTACCTCGTGTTTCTGACAGCTTGTTCTTATCAGCCCTATTAAATCCTCTAAATAAATATGTATATGTGTGTACTCACCTAATTGTGGTTGCAGGGGTCGAGACTCGGCTCCTGGCCCCGCCTCTTCGCTGTCCGCTACTGGGTCTCTGCTCTGTGTGTGTGTGTGTGTGTGTGTGTGTGTGTGTACATGAAAGTGGTTTCCTTGATGTTTTCTTGGTAACTGAGCACAAAGCCTAACACTAAGTTATTCAGTAACGAATTCAAGTAGTAAATGTCATGTTAATTAAACAGTGCGGTCGTCAGCACTGTTGGATTCAAAATTTTCTGTTATACTGCTGTGATTACCCATCTCGTGTCTCTCCTTGACGTATCTTGTGTCTCTGCGGGCTCTGTGTTGGTACTGGTTCTCTTTGGGGTCTTATCGTGATTGTGGTTTCCCCTCGGGTCTTATCTTGGTTGTCTCTCCCTTGGGATCCTAACATTATTGTTCGTCACAAAGCTCATGCATCTTGGCTGTATCTTCGGGTCCTAACTTTTCTGTGACTCCTCGGGTCTTTTCTTGGCTGTGGTCTCTCCACGTACTAACCCGTGCATCACCGGGTCCTAACTTAGCTGTGGGTCTTTGGGTTCCATCATAGCTGTGGGTCTTTCGGACAATTACTCTTTTTTTCTCCTACATGTTAGTTATTCCTTGACTCATTATAGTGTTCAGATCCAAGACTATAAAAACAATCATTACGAAGCGTCTACATCACCAAACCAAATCGCTCCATCGGACCATAATCATTTTTTTCTTTAGCTACTCAATTTTTGTGTGGGGATATAATATCCTGGAGATAACTTACAAAAGAAAATATAAAATGGAATCTGCTTAATATGGCCCAGACATCTCCTTCCCTTTTTATGAAGAAGCGTGTTATCTGATTTTCTTGACGGGTAAAACTTAGAAGCCGAGCAGCAATAACAAGGGCTGGAGTCCCCCAAGATTAGGTCACCCAGTCATGTGTGACCGTGTGCTCGAGGAACTAAGACTAATTTCACTGGGAGAGATCCCCAAAAAAATAAGAAATTAATTGGCAAGATGTAGCGATAAAAAGGTGGATCTTATCACCGGGTGTGTCATCGTGACCATGAAGAAAGTTTGCTCCTTGGCGCTGGGTGAACAGCGGCGGCGGCGGCAGCCTCAGGTAGGTAGGTGGGTGGGTTTTTTTAATGGTGGTAGATGACGTTATTAACACTCCCAACTAGCTCGGATGGACATGTGACGCTGTAATGAAGAGGGAGGGAGGGAGGTCACGTGCCGGCAAGAACGCACCCACTTACACGAACAAATGAGCATGTGCTTGAACACTCATGCATGCAATAGTGTAAGTGCACGCGCACGCAAGCATGCATGCGCTCACACACACCCACGCACACACACACACACTACCTACGTACGTAATAGGCAAAGGCTAAAAGTGGTAAAACATAAAAAAAACGGACAAAGAACACAGGGAAGCAAGGAAGTGAGCACAAATCCAGATCCGAATATTTATTCATGGGTTGTAAGAAGAGATTGAAAGATATTTTAAGAATGACAACATCGAAAGCAAAATCCAATCCAAGGTTACTATACAGCCACATCACGAGGAAGACAATAGTAATAGACCGAGTAATCAAGCTGAAGAAGGAAGAAACTCTCACAAAAAATGACGAGGAAGTCCGTGAGGAGCTCAGCAAGAAATTTAAGGAGGTACCAAAGAGCCAAAGAAAGTGCATGTTGATATAGCGCAAGTGCCAGAGGTGTAGAAGACAGCATATGTAGTCCCAATATTTAAGAAAGTTGAGAGGCAGGTAGTATTAAAGTACAGGCCAGTATCACTGACATTAGAATGTAAGGTTATGGAAAAGGCATCTAAAGAAGAAGTGGAGCACTTGGAAAGGAGCGAGTTCATACATAACTAACATGACTAGAGATGGTAAATCATGTCTCGAAAATCTAATAGAATTAATTCTACGACAAGGTAACATGAGTTAGAAAAGAGAGAGAGAGAGAGAGAGAGAGAGAGAGAGAGAGAGAGAGAGAGAGAGAGAGAGAGAGAGAGAGAGGGAGAGACAGACACAGAGACAGAGAACCGATGGATTGCAGAATTTTTTTTATGTTAAGAAGGCTTTTGACAAGAGACTGGGTCAAAAGCTATACGAAGGAATAACAGGAAAAAACTCTACAATGGCTTAAGGAATACTTAACAGGAAGGAAACAACGAGTGATTGTCCGATACGAAGTGTAGGAATGGGACCGGTACTATTTTTTGTGAACGTAAACATGGCAAAAAAATGAGTCAAGGATATTCCTCTTTGTAGATATGAAAATTTTTAGAATACACATAGGTGAGGACAGAGAAATACTACAATGGAGCTAGACAGGCTGCAGGACTGGTATGACAAGTCGCTATTAGAATTTTACTGCAGTAAATGCTTAGTTATGAAGATTAGCGACAGGTAATGAAGACTGCAAACCTCACTGAAAGGACTCTTGCACCGAGCATATTGTCTGAGGTGCACATTATTTGAATATCTCTTGTAGCAAATGCGCGTCTGGCAAACTTAAGATTAGTTTTCGGGAACATAATCAATGTGGCAGATGTTGCAAATGTATGGAATAGGAGCTAAGATATTGAAGGCAGTGAAAAGTTTTTAAGAGGATAGGAATGCTCAGGTTAGAGTATGTAGGAGAGAGGGAGATTATTTCCCAGTAAAAGTAGGTTTTAGACAAGGATGTGTGATGTCACCATGGCTTTTCAATATATTTATAGATGGGATTGTAAGAGAAGTGAATGCTCGGGTGTTGGCAAGAGGTGTGGGGTTAAAAGATAAAGAATCTAACACTAAGTGGGAGTTGTCACAGTTGCTCTTTGCTGAGGACACTGTGCTTTTGAGAGATTCTGAAGAGAAGTTGCAGAGGTTGGTGGATGAGTTTGGTAGGGTATGTAAAAGAAGAAAATTAAAAGTGAATATAGGAAAGAGTAAGGTGATGAGGATAACCAAAAAAATAGGTAACGAAAGACTGGATATCAGATTGGAGGGAGAGAGGGTATGGAGGAGGTGAATGTGTTCAGATATTTAGGAGTGGATGTGTCAGTATATGGGTCTATGAAAGATGATGTGAATCATTAAATTGACGAGGGAAAGAGGTAAGTGGTGCACTGAGAAATCTGTGGAGACAAAGAACTTTGTCCATGGAAACAAAGACGGGAATGTATGAGAGTATAATGATACCAATGCTCTTATATGGGTGCGAAGTATGGGTGGTGAATGTTGCAACAAGGAGATGTCGTGTCTGAGGGCAATGTGTGGTATGAATATATTGCAGAGAATTCGTAGTCTGGAAATTAGGAGAAGGTGCGGGATTACCAAAACTATTATCCAGAGGGCTGAGGAGGGGTTGTTGAGGTGGTTCGGACATGTAGAGAGGAAGGAACAAAATATAATGACTTCGAAAGTGTATAAATCTGTAGTGGGGGGAAGGAGGGGTAGAGGTCGGCCTAGGAAAGGTTGAAGGGAGGGGGTAAATGAGGTTTTGTGTGCGAGGGGGCTTGGACTTCCAGCAAACGTGCATGAGCGTGTTAGATAGGAGCGAATGGAGACAAATGGTTTTTCGGACTTTACGTGCTGTTGGAGTGTGAGCAAGGTAACCTTTATGAAGGGATTCAGGGAAACCGGCAGGCCGGACTTGAGTCCTGGAGATGGGACGTACAGTGTCTGCACTCTGTGTTGCAGTTTTATAACTGTAGTGTAAGCGCGCCTCTGGCAAGACAGTGATGGAGTGAATGATGGTGAAAGTTTTTCCTTTTCGGGCCACCCTGTCTTGGTGGGAAAGGACCGATGTGTTAATTAAATAATAAATAAAATAATCAACGAGTCGTTCGTGCACAGCATACGGCATGGGAGAAGACCATACTGGAGTACACATCACTAGTATGGAACCCTCAATTGATTAAACATTTCATAAAACTGGAGAAGCAAAGGTTCACGACGAGACTAGTCCCGGAGGTAAGGGGTATGATGTATGGGGGGAGAGTAAAGAGCTAAACCTGATAACATTAATGAATATAAGGAATAGGGGTGATATGATAACGATACACAAAATACTGAGAGGAACTGATAAGGTGGACAGGAACAGATTTCTCGAGAGGAAACAGGAACACGAGGGCACAGCCGGAAGTTGGAAACACAGATGTATCAGAGAGATGTTAGTATTTATTCAGCCTTAGAGTGAGTAGGGAGTAGAACAGTGGAGTGGCAGAGGTAGGATCCATTCACAGCTTGAAGAGGTTCAACAGTGATCTCAAAGCCAGGAAAGAGTGAATCCAGCAACGGCCAGCAACGAGGCGGGGTCAGGTGCTGAGACTCGACCCCTGCAACACATACGCAAGTACAAAAAGGCGAGTACGTACGTATACACACACACAAAGTGAGCAGGATACTGTCGAGTGAGTGGATAGATAAAAGTAAGCTCAATAATTTCATAATAATTACAGCCTCAGCTGGTGACTCAAGGTAGTGGCGGTGGTAATCTAGAATTCATCGCCACAAAAACAGGACAGTAGTAAATAACAGAAACGGAAAGGATAGCTTCTAATGCCAAGGCAAAGCTATTAACCATGGGGGCATTTTGGCAGTTAGAAAACACTTTAGGAGGACAGGAACCTACGTAGAGGAATAGACAAATGTGTTGCTATTTTGACGGAGGCAGTGATGGACAACTGTGCCAGCATATTAGGGACACGACGAAAGGGATCCTTAAATTAGCAAGCTTCAAGCGTGTTAAGCCGCTATTGCTGCGAGCGAAACGGAAGCTTTACAACAAGTGATGCTCATTTACTGATGATCACTGAACTGCAAGTGAAGTAAGCTTTACAGAGAGACGATAAAACTTATGCAGTACCATCTCGCCTCCAAAGTGAGGATCCCACTTAAGCGAATGTATCTGTGGAGACTCTTGACATCCCGTGACTTACACGCACCTCGGGAGATGCGCACACACAGAACTTGCAATGCGTCCACCCAAAGAAGGAGAAAGCCGCCATGGGGGACAACCAAGGAAGATTCTAGTAGCGCTGCTTTGGCCTGTAAGAGGATTTCATTTGCTCTTACTGCCACGTCTCGTGAGCTTCAACATCCTACTCATTGCACTTCCCAGCTGACGTCGCCTTGCCCCTTTGTACAGAAACCAAGTCCCATTTAATTTTATACTTGCCATTCACGCAGGTTATATCAGGTAGTTTTTTTTCTTTGGACGGGGTCAACCCGCAGCTCATCCTTCAAGCTCACCATTCAAGCTTCTCAATCTTCCTCTGTTCATGTTCGGGTTATCACGATACTTCAACTACTGACTAGACACCCGGGAGATAATTATTTATGCATGTGTCTGTTTAAAGTCAAACTCTTTACGAATGTCTAAAAGTCCTCAGTGCAAATAGACGGACCCTGACTCACTTCTACAAATATCTCCACCACCTTTCCCTAGCCCTCCTCTTTCTCTCTCTTTCTCCTCCTTCCCCCCCACATCCGTTTTTCCCCTACCCCTCCCCTCCATCATCATCAGCAACTCTCTAATACGTGAGGGTGATGTGCTTGGGGCTTCTAATTAGCAGCCTCCAAGCACATCACCTTCACATATTTAAGTCACTTTCATCTTAGTACTGATGGTCTCCTCTGTTCTGTCTGTGATGTGCCTCAGCTGCCAGACTTTACTTCCTGACCTCTGCTCAAGCATCTAAGCTTTTAAGTACGTGGACGTAAGACGGCGGTGTTGCCTCCATCTTAATGCGTTTTGGCATCGTCTTCTTGGATTATGTCCTCTCCATCATCCGTTATGAACCTCTTCCGTCATCGCTGACTTACCCTCCTCCATCTCCCCGTCCTTAGTCATCAGTGATACCCACCACTCCATCCTCCTCATCAGCGTGCCCTTCATCCTTAAGGAGGATATACTTGACGGATTAGCTGTTCTCAGGATGAAGGAAGGGGAGAGAGCGAGTATAGAGTGACCAGTGTCTCAGGTACTGAGGTGGATGTAAAGGCGTATTGCTGACAGCGGTGAAGAAGAGATGTTCAGAGGAAACGGTTATTGACTGGCTCCATAAGCTGTGCATAGTCTAAAATGTTGTTACAGTAAAATGCTTCGTGTTTTGTCTTCAGGTCTTGAGATGTTTTATCTCTGACGCTCAGTTTCTTCTGTTACATCCTTACCTCATACACCTACCTGAAACAGCACTAAACTTCACTCTACTTACGTTTATAAAACTTTACTCTCTCTATTGTAAACAAACAAAAAAAAACGAGTTTTCATTCTTTTCTATTTGTCTTTCTAGTCAAATATTTTTTTTCGTTAGTAACACACTGACTGCTGCAACAGCATTTAATAATCACAGTCACATTATTAAATTTACGTGCGCGAAGTGTTTAACCCGTGTGACCCATTCAAAGCAAGGAGTGATGGCTGAAAAATCCTCCGACAATAAACACACAAACTATTTCTTTGTGTGGTATACATAATGCAGTTTACATGTAATAAAATACTAAGCACAAAATAAAGCCACTAACATGCATGTGCATTTCGGGCAGCCAGACTTTGCCAACGAATCATAGTCACAGGTTAGGTTTTTAAGGAAGAAGAACGAAGACGAATCATCCGATCCCCTGACACATTTGACTTAATCTTGCATATTGTATTTTCCCCCCTTATTTTCTCTATTCTTTTGATCATTCTTGAACATGCCATTTTATCTTTTCTTTATGTACTAATGCTACCCACATCGATTATTTAAATGTATGTATAATATATAAATATATTTTTACGCACATACACAAGGTAAGCCACGGGAGGGATTTAAATCTTTAGGTCAAGAACTTCCACACGTCTCCGTGAGTCATCAGGAGCAATGCAAGGTTGCAAAAGCAGCAACAGATTGAGGGAAAGTTTTCTCAGGAAAAAGGTAGCGTGTTGATGCCGGCTTGTCCCACTTAGAATGACGGAAAGGCACCTTTCCCTCCCTCAATCTACCTGTTATTAAGCCTGCTGAACAGAGTATATAGGCAGGAGGTCAGGTGGAGTGAATGAGTGTGTGTGTGTGTGGGGGGGGGTTAATAGTCTGGACAGAAGTGTAGAACTGAGGTCACATAATTGGATTGTTCATATGGTGTAATTTTAGCTCAGCAAAGATTCTAGGCAAGCTACAACTATTTTGAGGTGTATTTGATGTAGATGTCAGCTGATTGCGTACATGTTTGTCTTTGTAAATATTTTTACTTAATGGCCAGTCTGACTTCATCACTCTTCATGAGGGTTTCATGGGAATTACGGTGGTTGACGCAGCCGTTATTAAGGTTATCTTTACTGCATGAATAATTATGCTCTTTCGAACGTGGCTCAAGGTTCATCAACGTTTCGCCCACAAACTCTGCCATATTCGCCACCCAGAATGACAAACACCTGCGCAACATTCAATGAATTTAGTGAATTTCCTCAGAAAGTCTTTGATGGTACCAGGGATCATAGCAGTTACATTCACTTTACACTTAGAAAGAGTGTGGTAGATGTTGCTAGCAACGCTGCCACAAATTAGTTAAGACAACTCTAGTGTGTGAGCCCATATATATCGTTAAGTACTCTGTGTAGACATTTAACAAAATGTTTGGTTGACAGTGAATGACTAGTGACATCCGTGGCTTCATGATGCAGGAAGGTGATCACTTGCACTGTGGTCTTCTTTGTAAATAACGAAATTACACTAAACATGGAAGCTTGTTTTTACCGAAGAGGCTGTAAAAATAGAATGCTGGTAAAAAGACACTATGGCAAATTGGAAACCTATATCAAGTCAGCATTCCACTACGAGACCAAGCATTTTCGAGTCAGTAGAGAATACATGAAAAGTTTGGAAATATACAGTTAGGTAAGCAGGTGACGAGGAGTACATACGTCATGAGGGCAGTGTGTGGTGAGCAGCAGTATGAGAGCCATGAATCCCACCAGTTGAAAACGTCCATAGTTCTGGTTAATATTTTCAGTAGAATGAATGAACGATGGTTCCGGGAACTTTCTCCTGTACCTGATATTCTCTCTGATAACCATGCTCGCCCTGGGCCAATCAGAGTGGTGTAAAGCCAATAGCATCAACATAAGGGTTTGCTGCTGCTACTGGTAAAGCACGTACAAGAACTATGGGAAGGGTACACGAAAGCACAGTTGGAAGCATTCCTTCAGCCTCAGTGTGTTCAGGAAGTATAATGAGTGGACGAAGAGGAAGTGGATTCAGGCTCATTGCACAGTTACAATTATAAAGATAACAGGCCCACGAGGCTAGGAAGGAATAAATCTGGCAAGCGGCAGCTTAAAGAGGGAATTCTACAGCGGCCAGACTGGCCACTTTAGAATTCCCTGGACCGGTCTTTCTACTGGCCCGGCCAGTAGAAAGACGGGGCCAGGAACTGAAGGTCAACCCCTGCAACCACATGTAGGTGACCACATACAGGCGCGCACGCGCATACACACACATACGACAGCGAAGAGGCGGGGCCAGGAGCTGAGTCTCGACCCCTGCAACCACAATTAGGTGAGTACAATTAGGTGAGTACACACACACGCACACTGAAAGCCTAGCGCACCAAATGTCCAGCCCATTTGCTCAGTCCAACACAGGCACAATGTATACACTGGATATAAATTCTTGTATTGACCAGCAGTAAGTGATCGCAGTGCTAAATTCTAATCTGATAGGGATACGAACACGCCCTGTGTTCGAATTCACACTTAAAGCTCGCCCACACTATTTATCAGAAGAATAAAGTCATGTTATTGAGAAGGAGGGAGTGTGACGGAGAGCAGTGGGATGAGGACACTATCATTTGGTATTTATTCTCAGCTGGCCAAGTTTTCAACCGCAAACCAAATGGCAAGGGTTAAAAATATTATTAATATACGACCATTTAAACTGTTATATATATATATCATACCGAATAGGTAAAACTTGCGATCTTATAGGATAGTTTGTTTTAAATATAAGCAAATAGACATGCGACCTCGTTATCATTTATCAATTTTTCTTCTAACGTTACTGCTTTGCGGTACTTTTAAAAAACTTCCAAAAGTAGAATATGTGAACATAGAAGTTATGCAGGACCAAAGCACAGAACAAGTTGGGGATTTCATAGTGTGTGTATTAGATAGGTAAAGCCTAAACTTAATGACAAGCAGCTGGATTGATTACATTTTTGGTGTCAACATGCTACCTTACGATGAGAAAACTTCCTTTCATTACAATTATTGTTACTCTTGCAACATTGCATAGCTCCTGATGACGTACGGAGACTTGTGAATTATCTTGAAATGAATATTTCCATCTCCGAGTCTTGTCTTGCATTGTTAAGAATCGCCTATCTGTGATTGTTATATTATATATACATACATATCTATATATATATATATATATATATATATATATATATATATATATGTGTGTGTGTGTGTGTGTGTGTGTGTGTGTGTGTGTGTGTGTGTGTGTGTGTGTCTACTCACTTATTTGTGGTTGCAGGGGTTGAGACTAGCTCCTGGCCCCACCTCTTCACCTGTCACCAATTATTGCAACACTATTCAACAAATCCATTGAATCCTCCACCTTCCCATCAATTCTCAAAATAGCGAGGGTCACCCCGCTATTTATAATTACAGACCAATATCTAACTTACCTCTGCTCTCTAAAATATTTGAAAAATCAATTCATAGACAGATCTATTCCTACCTCGACTCCACAACATACTCGACTCATGTCAGTTTGGATTCAGGACTAACAAAAGCACAAATGCTGCTATTATACACATGCTAGAGCTAATATACACCGCTCTTGAGAAGAAAGAAGTCCCACTGGGAATCTTCATTGATTTACGTAAAGCTTTTGATACAGTCGACCATGATTTACTGCTCACAAAATTAACACACTATGGTATAAGTGGGCACTCGCTCAACTATCTAAAGTCATACCTTAGTAACAGAAGCCAATACGTGTACACAAATGGAGCTAACTCTTCCACACAACAAATTACAGTCGGTGTCCCACAAGGAAGTGTCCTAGGACCACTCCTCTTCCTCATTTACATCAATGACCTACCGAATGCATCACAACTACTCAAACCCATATTATTTGCAGATGGCAGTACATACGTCTTCTCTCACCCAAACCCAGTCATACTGGCCAACACTGTTAATGCTCAATTACAGAAAATATCTACCAGGATGATGACTAATAAGCTTACTCTCAATACTGACAAAACATATTTCATTCAGTTTGGAAACAGAGCTACTAATGTTCCACTTAACATAACGCTCAATGGATCACCCATCACATGACTCACAGAGGGAAAATTTCTAGGAATCCACCTTGACAGTAGTCTTAAATTCCAAACACACATGCAACAAATTTCCAAGAAAATCTCTAAGACAGTAGGCATATTATCAAAGATACGTTACTATGTGCCTCAATCAGCTCTCCTTGCACTGTATCATTCACTCATCTACCCTTATCTCACCTATGGAATTTGTGCATGGGGATCAACAACAGTAAATCACCTAAGACCACTAATAACCCAGCAAAAGGCTGCAGTCAGAATATCAAATTCCCACTCCAGGTATCATACTCCACCAATATTCAAAAATCTAAAACTACTCACCGTAAAGAACATTCACACTTATTCTTGTGCCTACTACATACATAGAACTCTACACTCAAACATAAACCCTCCACTCAAACTTCTCCTCACCAACCTTAACAGAACACACAACCATAACACAATACACAGAACACTGATATACCCCGTGTCCATATCACCCTGTGTAAAAATTC
The DNA here is from genome assembly GCA_009830355.1 of Cherax destructor. Lineage (NCBI taxonomy): Eukaryota > Metazoa > Arthropoda > Malacostraca > Decapoda > Parastacidae > Cherax > Cherax destructor. Next base: position 50,275 of record WNWK01000677.1, read on the forward strand.
TATGCACATAAAGGGCCCCAAAATCTGGAATTCATTACCAGTAAATACTAAAATAACCTGGTCTGAACATCAATTTAAGACTTCTCAAAAACCACCTACTCACCCTAAACTAAATACTCTATACTCAGTTCAACCAAAAAATCTCCCAATTACCTAAATCTTAAATCTTCAAAACTAGATTCCAAAACTTCATGCATTAATAAATACTACATTGTAGTACAAATACACCTCCCCCTCCCCCCACAACTTGAAGCATTCTCATACTGTAAACTACTTTTAACAACGCTCAGTGTTATTTTCCCATAATATAATTTCAATAGTTACTATTGATATAACCTACAAAATAATTTCACCTCGTCATAATATAATATCCTCAGATTGTAATTTGAGTAAACTTATTATCTGCTATAAATATAAACTAATGTTTAACTATAACAAACTAAATCAATAATGCCAATAATGCCATGGCATGATAGTGGCTCTCTTTGCACTGCAATTCATAACTGTAATTACAAAATCTCGATGTAAACTTGCAATCTCTACTAGGTCCTCTCTCTCCCTGCTCCATGAGCTTTATCATACCTCGTCTTAAAGCTATGTATGGTTCCTGCCTCCACTACCTCACTTTCCAGACTATTCCACTTCCTGACCACTATGTGACTGAAGAAATACTTCCTAACATCCCTTTGACTCATTTAAGTCTTCAACTTCCAATTGTGACACCTTGTTTCTGTGTCCCATCTCTGGAACATCCTGTATCTGTCCACCTTATCTATTCCACGCAATATTTTGTATGTCGTTATCATGTCTCTCCTAAACCTCCTGTCCTCCAGTGTCGTCAGGCCGATTTTCCTTAACCTTTCTTCGTAGGACATTCCCCTTAGCTCTGGAACTAGCATTGTTGCAACCTTTGCACTTTCTCTAATTTCTTGACGTGTTTGACCAGGTGGGGTTCCAAACTGGTGCTGCATACTCCAGTATGGGCCTGACATACACGGTGTACAGTGTCTTGAACAATTCCTTACTGAGGTATCGGAATGCTATTCTCAAGTTTGCCAGGCGTCAATATGCTGCAGCAGTTATCTGGTTGATGTGTGCTTCCGGAGACGTGCTCGGTATTATACTCACCCCAAGATCTTTCTCCTTAAGCGAGGTTTGCAGTCTTTGGCCACCTAGCTTATACTCTGCCTACGGTCTTCTTTGCCCTTCCCCGATCTTCATGACTTTGCATTTGGCGGGGTTGAATTCGAGGAGCCAGTTGCTGGATCAAGCGTCCAGCTTGTCCAGGTCTCTTTGTAGTCCTGCCTGGTCCTCATCTGATTTAATTCTTCTCATTAACTTCACATCATCTGCAAACAGGGACACTTCCAAGTCTATTCACATATACCAAAAACAGCACTTGTCCTAGGACTGACCCCTGTGGAACCCCGCTTGTCACAGGCGCCCATAGTGATACCTCATCTCCTACCATGACTCGTTGTCGCCTCCCTGTCAGGTATTCTCTGATCCATTGCAGTGCCCTTCCTGTTATACGTTGCTGATCCTCTAGCTTCAGCACTAATCTCTTGTGAGGAACTGTGTAGAAGGCCTTCTTGCAGTCCAAGAAAATGCAGTCAACCCACCCCTCTCTCTCTCGTGTCTTACTTCTGTTACCTTGTCATAAAACTCCATAAGGTTTGTGACTCAGAATTTGCCTTCCATGAATCCGTGATGGTTGTCATTTATAATCTTGTTCCGTTCCAGGTGCTCTACCACTCTCCTGATAATCTTCTCCATGACTTTGCATACTATACACGTCAGTGACACTGGTCTATAATTTAGTGCCTCGTTTCTGTCTCCTTTCTTAAAAATGGGAACTACATTTGTCGTCTTCTGTGTGTACTCACCTAGTAGTACTCACCTAGTTGTGGTTGCAGGGGTCGATTCATAGCTCTTGGCCCCGCCTCTTCACTGGTCGCTACTGGGTCATTCTTCTTGCTCCATGAGATTTATCATACCTCTTCTTAAAGCCTCCACTACATCACTTCCTAGACTATTCCACTTCCTGACAACTCTGTGATTGAAGAAATACTTCCTAACATCCCTGTGATTCATATGAGTCTTCAAATTCCAAGTGTGACCCCTTGTTGCTGTGTCCCATCTCTGGAACATCCTGTCTCTGTCCACCTTGTCGATTCCTCTCAGTATTTTATATGTCGTTATCATATTCCCCCTATCTCTCCTGTCCTCCAGCGTCGTGAGGTTGATTTCCTTTAACCTCTCCTCGTAGGACATGTGTGTGCGCGTCTGTGTGCGCGTGTCTGTGTGAAAAAATTATGTACTCTACGGAAAAAAATGAGAAAATAAAAACTGGAACGGAAAATAAAATGATTTCTAAGTACATACTCAATTCAGAAAATAACTAACATGAAGAACTTACAATATCAGAAGATCTCACTTTCAAAAAACAGTAACTGAGTAATTATCACAACTGTGAGGAAAATGATAGGATGCATAGTGAAAACCTTGAAAACAAAGATTCCAGACCATTGATGATCTTATTTAAATCACTTTTTCTCTCTAGGCCGGAATATTACAGTACACTACATTCGTTTTTAAGGTGGACAAAACTGAAGACTTGGAGCATATATACATAGTCTTCACTGCACGTTCACTTTCCATCCAGAACCTAAATTTCTGGGAACATTTGGAGTCATTCGATCTGCATTCCTTTGAATGCAAGCAAGAAAGATGCATCATAATTTACACCTGGAAAATCCCAGAGGAATTGGTCCCAAATCTGCACACAAATAGCACTCCCACCGAAAAAAAGAGGCTCGGCAGGTGGTTCCAAGTATTTTTAACATTCTACTGTCATACACAAGGAGTATTACCAAACCCACTGCTGTCCCTCATGAGGGAACTCGTGTTAGTTCCCGCTCAAGTGCACTGTAGTTCTTATGTTGGACCGCGTGCAGCCAGCAATAACAGTCTGGTACACCAGCAAACCTGGGCTGAAGGGGTGTTGAGAGAGCGGTGCTGTCAAAAAGTTCCCAAACTCTAATTTTCTTGGGCTAACTGAGTGAAACATGGCGGCGGCGTAGATCACTTTGCGCAGTACATTCCTTTGTGAAGTAGCGTGGTAAGTTTTAGTGTGGCAGGTCATTTCGTTTAAGTTAGATGGGAGCTTTTTGTGTTTCCAGTGAGCTCTCTTCTAGTTGTCTCCCTCGAGTACTTCGAGGGAGACAACTAGGTGATTAGATAAGTCTATTTTCTCGCGGCAGTCCATGAACTGTTTGACACGTTGTATACACACATACATACATACCACCACGGTGAGAAAAATACCAGAGTGCTTTCATGTGCGTATGCACACACACACTGAAATAACTCTGTCAGTACATGAAAGCGTTCAGTGTCTTTATGTAGCCTCGATTCCCATTTTAAAAACAAGTAAAATGATGTATGCAATGAAGGACAGTATTGCTACTGAAGTAAATTGTTCTGTTTTCCCAGTAAATCTCCACTGTTTACCAGATATAAAGATGCTAGTGTCTGTGTAGGAGTGACAGTAACCACTGTCTAGCAGGTACTGTTGCCCGTGTAGGAGTGAAGTAATAAACAATAATAAAGAGGACTCATGGCCCAGTGGTGAGCCAAGGAGCGTCAAGTGTCCAGTGGCCAGCTCTCCCGTATATGTAGAGTCGACTGACTACCAGATGGATGAAGACAAAATATATGTTGCATAATTAGCTGTCGGGCACGATCTGTTTCTCTTGTTGAGGCCATCACTTAGAGCACCTTCCCTGGCTCACTGAAGGATGAGAGGCCACGATCCTTTTCTCCTGTTGAGGGCGTAACTGAAGGGTGAGAGGTTCCGATCCGTTTCTCTCTTTGGGGCTGTCACTTGTAGCACCTTCCTTGGCTTACCGTAGGATGAGAGACCACGATGTCTCTCGCATATCGAAGTCATCATTTACAGCCACTTCCCTAACTCCACTTTCCTTGGTTCTAATTTTCCTAGCTCACTGAAAGACAAGAAGCCGGCGAGGTCTACCAAAGGGATTTCTCGACGTTAATCGAAAATATACCTGTAACCTGTATCCCTAGCCCCCTCTAACTCAATACACATTAGCAAAGTGTGGTTCAAGTTTCTAATGCAAGTATCACCATTGAAAATATGAAGCAAATCAAAAGTGTCACTCGCAAGTTATGGTATGGAAACTAATATTTCAGTCTCTCCAGTAAAAATGGCACATCACTTACACAGCCTGAAACTAGTTCGAACCTTCCACCAACTTTAGAAGAAGTCATTGTTCTATAATACGTCAGCTCGTTAAGACTGAAGCAGCTCAGAAGTTGCATTCTGAAGTTCCCGTCGTCATTACGTAATAATAATAAATAATAATAATAATTATATAAATAATAAAAGCTTTCTATTTCCCGATACTCTCCACATTTCTCATTCCTTTCTGGCCCTCCTCCACCCTCCCACATTCTCTCTCGCTTCCCTTATCTATTCTCTCACAATCTTTCGTCTCCCAGCCACTCCGCCCACCTTTACTCTCCCTCTCTCCCTCTCTCTCTCTCTCTCTCTCTCTCTCTCTATCCCCCCTCCCTCCCAAAATCCTTCCCTCCCTAACTCCCTCTCTCCTCCCCCGTCAGTAAGGTGACCCCACCCTCCGACCTCCCCGGCCTTGATCCCTCACACTTGTGTGTAAACACGTGTATCAACTACCCGACACAGGACCTCTAAAAATACTTCTCCTTGTTGGTCGAACATTGCGCTACGTGGAACAATTTTCCAGCCATTTCAAAATGGTGTGGTACAGTGGTGTGTGGGATAATGGTAAATGTAGTACAATGATAAATGTACAGTGGAGTGGTAAAATGATGTGGGGACACAAATAGTGGTACAAAGGTGAGAGGTACAATAGTGAGTGGGTTTACAATGGTGATACAACAATGTGGAACAATGGTAAACGCACAGATTGTAAAATGTTGTGTGGTACAGCAGAGACAATTTTGAGTGGTACAGTGGTATGGTACAATGGTGTCATATAAATGATGAATGTGGTTTACCTACCTGGAGTCTACCTGGAGGGTATTCCGGGGATCAACGCCCCCGCGGCCCGGTCCACGACCAGGCCTCCCGGTGGATCAGGGCCTGATCAACGAGGCTGTTGCTGCTGGTCGCACGCAGTCCAACGTACGAACCACGGCCATTCTGATCCGGCACCGATTTTAGGTATCTGTCCAGCTCCCTCTTGAAGTCAACCAGGGATCTACTGGTAATGCACCTTATGGCTGGTGGGAGGCTGTTGAACAGTCTTGGGCCCCGGACACTTATTGCATTTTCTCATAGTGTACCAGTAGCGCCCCTACTTTTCACTGGGGGTATGTTGCATCGCCTGCCAAGTGTTTTGCTTTCGTAGGGAGTAATTTATGTGTGCATATTGGGAACCAGTCCCTCCAGAATCTTCCAGGTGTAGATTATGATACATCTCTCTCGCCTGCGCTCCAGTGAGTACAAGTCAAGTGCTTCCAGGCGTTCCCAGTAGTTAAGGTGTTTGATGGAACTTATACGTGCAGTAAAGGTTTTCTGTACATTCTCTAGATCTGCAATTTCACCTGCCATGAATGGGGATGGGATGGTACATGATTAGTCCAGTTTGCATTAAAAAATGTGGTGTTTACAATTGTAAATGCAGAACAATAATTTTCGTGGGTTTATAGTGGTAAGTGTGTAACAATGGTTTACACAAATTTACAGTGGTAAAGGTGGAATAATTGTTTCGTGCGTTCGCAATGGTTTTCAGAGTTTATAATGGTAGGTGTGAAAAAAAGGCTCATTTGAGTTTACAACTGCTAATGTGGAACAATAGTTTACAAAATCTACATTTTTTCATGAATTTATGATAGCTTACAGGAGTTTAAAAGTATTTATACAAGTACACAATGATTTACGTGAGTTAGCAATCGTTTACACGGTAAAATATATTTTAATTAACATCGAAAAAAAATTAACGAGTTGCGTAAATTTATTTTTTGAAGAAAATAATTTTGGATGTTACACCCAGCAGAGACGTGATACTCCCAGAAGAGGCCTGATACTCCCAGAAGAGGCCTGATACTCCCAGAAGAGGCCTGATACTCCCAGAAGAGGCCTGATACTCCCAGAAGAGGCCTGATACTCCCAGAAGAGGCCTGATACTCCCAGAAGAGGCCTGATACTCCCAGAAGAGGCCTGATACTCCCAGAAGAGGCCTGATACTCCCAGAAGAGGCCTGATACTCCCAGAAGAGGCCCGATACTCCCAGAAGAGGCCCGATACTCCCAGAAGAGGCCCGATACTCCCAGAAGAGGCCCGATACTCCCAGAAGAGGCCTGATACACCCAGAAGAGCCTGATCTCCAGAAGGCCTGATACTCCCAGAAGAGGCCTGATACTCCCAGAAGAGGCCTGATACTCCCAGAAGAGGCCTGATACTCCCAGAAGAGGCCTGATACTCCCAGAAGAGGCCTGATACTCCCAGAAGAGGCCTGATACTCCCAGAAGAGGCCTGATACTCCCAGAAGAGGCCTCATACACCCAGAAGAGGCGCGGTGCACCCAGAAGAGGCCTGATACTCCCAGAAGAGGTCTGATACTCCCAGAAGAGGCGCGGTACACCCAGCAGAGGCCTGGTACACCCAGCAGAGGCCTGGTACACCCAGCAGAGGCCTGGTACACCCAACAGAGGCCTGGTACACCCAGCAGAGGCCTGGTACACCCAGCAGAGGCCTGGCACAGCCCTGGCAATCCGGCAAAGACGTGGTACACCCGGAACAGCCGTGGTACACCCACCACAGCCCTGGTACACCCACCACAGCCCTGGTACACCTGTCAACTGGGCCAGGTTTTTCTCTGGTGACGTCCCTTTGTTGACATTGTGGACCTCGTCGGCCACTCTCCTTGCAAGTTTTTCCGGCGTAGTGTTCCTTGGAAAGACATGACGCAGTGGAACAACACTGCACTTAATTGCTCTTAAAAGCAGTCGAGTTGAGAAGAAAAAAAGAAATAGATTGGGAGAACGAGAACATTTCTTCCTATGTAAGGCTTTATATACGTTACCATAAAAGCTTGCTCCACACCTGAATGTTTTCCTCATTACCGGTGGCATTACGCCTCCACGTCTCGTGCTGTGGAGTTATGTTGGGTGGACCAGCCAGTCCTTGTTAACAGTAATTCTTGTAGCTGTTTACGACGCGCAGAGAAGCAAATTGTCTGCTCATCTGTCTTAAATGGCAACTAATGTCCCTCCCCGAGCGCTGGCTTGGGCAACCAGGCTCCTCCAGCGCTGCTTTACTTCTTACATTTATTTAGGCGTAACCAACTTATAGGCAAATTTAGTCTAGATTCAATTCGACGCAGACTATTACTCAGGGGGGGGCAGCATCCTTGACTCCCGGCCCACAAGTGGAACACGCCCCTCAACCACATATAATACACGCGCATATGCGTGCCTTTATTCATTCAAAATACGTGATCCGTATGCATGCGATAGCTATGCACACGATTTTTAAACGAGGGAGTCAGATCTAGGCGCGATCTGGGGTGTAATATTTGGGAGGGGCGATATTCTCTGGTAAAATATTCCGCTGCTGGAATAACCTTTGCCAACTCATAAATTTCTGAGGATCGCCTTGGCAAAGAATCTAAATTTTCTTTTTCTCTTATTATAATCCAGGCGTGGATTAATGATGTTTGCGCTTCATTATGAAGCGGCTGTGTTTATCCATGATGAAGTGTTTGTCATCCAGATGGATCTCTTTAATAGCCGGGTCTCATTATCCAGGTGGGGGACGTGGGTGGGGGACGTGGGTGGGGGAGTTGGATAGTGCCCTACGTCGTTGACTTGTGTATTCTCCGGCTTGTGCTCTCACTCTCTGGCTCGCTCATGCACTCTCTCTCACTCACTACACACACACACACACACACACACACACACACACACATGAATAGGTGAGTACAAATAGGTGAGTACACACACACACACACACACACACACACACACACAGCTAAGGGGCATGTCCTACGAAGAGACTAAAGGAAATCAACATGACACTGGAGGACAGGAGAGATAGGGGAGATATGAAAATGACATCTAAAATTCTGAGAGGAATCGACAAGGTGGACAGAGACATGATGTTCCAGAGATGGGGCACAGCAACAAGGGGTCACAATTGGAAGTTGAAGACTCGGATAAATTACAGGGATGTAGGAAGTATTTCTTCAGTTACAGAGTTGTCAGGAAGTGGAATAGTCTGGAAAGTGATGTAATGAAGGCAGGATCCATACATAGATTTTAGAAGAGGTATGATAAAGCTCATGGAGCAGGGAGAGTGACCTAATAACGACCAGTGAAGAGGCAGGGCCAGGAGCTGTGGCTCGACCCTTGCAATCACAACTAGGTGAGTACACACACACACACCTCGATGTGTGGTGTTTTTCACACACACCATCACAGTGTGTGTGTGTGTGTGTGTCTGTTTGTGTGTGTGTGTGTGTGTGTGTGTGTGTGTGTGTGTACTCACCTACTTGTGGTTGTGAGAATGCCACTGACTACAAATTCTAAACCCCTAACCGACCCCATCCTTTCCCTTCCTGAATCAATACCTCGACCAAAGCCTCTCCCTACTGACACAGACCTAGCTGGCATTACTGGCATACTATATAGAAAGACCCTGCTTATGCAGAGCATTTCGGGCAACTTAGGTTAATCTTGTCCACCAGGATGCGACCCACAACAGTCGGATAACACCCAGGTGCCTACTTACTGCTAGGTAAACAGGGGACGCTACCAACCCAGCCACGAACAACCACAAAGTTCTGTATACAATTGCTGATGGAGACTGACAGACTATGAAGAGAAATAGAAAATAATACTAGGGATATTAGCAATATCACAAATATAATTAAAGGGGGAAAAGAGCAAATGTAATACTTCCCAGGAAATACCCGAGAAAAGACGAAAAAAAAGCGTGCAACATTTATATAAACGAGTGTTAGGATTCGAAACCAGTACTCACACCCACCATAGAATTAAGACAAAGCAAAATAAAAAAAAATAACAGGGAAGGAATGGTCTCAGTAATATAAAAATAATAATATAAACTGGAAGAAATAGAAGCAGAAGACTGCACTGCGTTCAACGATTACATTTTCATTATTATTATAATGAATTTTAACGCCAAACTCTAAGGGTCATACAGAGATGTGGGGAGAGATGTGCTAAAGTAGCAATGTGCGAATGTTAGCAGTAAGATGTTGGTGTGTACGAAGTTAGGGAGAGAAATGTTCATATGGAAAATGAACGAAAAATATAAAACGTATCGTTCGGTTCAGGTTTTAATTCACCACAGGTGTATATTACAATTAGCTAAACTCGACTGGTGTAAGAGGCTTCTTATTTGCTTATGACAACCCATGCATTACGAAAGCCATTCAAGATGTATGGGAGCGTCTCCTTACACCTGCTGCCACTGTTCACCGAGCAGTAAATAGGAACCCGAGTGTTAGTCGACTTTTGTGTGTCGCATCCTGGGTAGAGGTACCGTACCTAACATGGGAAGGCTCTTTGAAATGAGCTGAGTAGTACAACGGCTCTAGGCTATAAATTCAACACTATAAACAAAAGAAAGGAATGGACACTATATGTCAAGTGGGTGTTTAGCAGTACGACACCAGCCTGGTGCTCACCACACCGACTTGCTTGCCAGGCGAGGTGTGGTCTGTTATAAACAAGTGGAAATATCACAAACTAATAGAGGAGATAAATATAATGGTTGTCGGAAATCTGATTTTTCTTTATCCTCGAAGGTCACCTGATCGACTTCAAAATTTTAATGCTGGTGTATCTTGCAGAAAATTTTGAATTTTTTTTTTTGAGGGGGGGGGAGGAGAAGGGACTGTAAGTGGTAATCTGTAAACTTAATTTTAAAAAAATGCGTTCTATGACCTGTGAATGGTTTTTCTGAACTGCTTCAAATTTACCAAACAGAAGCCTCAAATCTGAAGCAAGATTCAGTGTTATTTAAAGCTGTGTAGGTGATTTTTTTTTTTTAACTTTATTAGACTTTATTAGTTATTTGAAAAGAGAATTATTGATTTTCGCATGAAAAACTACAGTAGATAATGCCATTTGTGATTGGTTTCAAACTTTCAGCGCTGGTGTATTTTGCTCAAAATATTTTTTAATTTTTATTTTGGATTTTTTTTTTTTGGGGGGTGTATGCTCCTAGTTTGATAACTTTATTAAAATTATGATAATGGGAATGACACCGAGAACGCCTCACTATCTCTGCTGCAAATTTTCATCTTGTATTTACATTACATAAAGTGAGTTTGAAATTTTATTGTGGTTTATAGATACCAAGTATCTAAGTTTACTGAAAAATTGGGGATAAGAAAGCCATACTAACCCGTCTGGATCACTAAGGAATTTCTGTTAATTTATATAAAACTGGATCATCATTCCCTCGTATTTATACAACATTAATTTCATGCAATTCTCTTTTACCCATTAAGAATATATAATTTTTTACATTATATTTTACAACACTAAGTTCATTCACTGTTTTGTTTATACGCTCTAGATTTCTAAAAAGAATATTCGCATAAAAGAAGAACTATTGTCAGTCGCAAATATTAGACAATTGGAAAGACACTGGTAGTAGAGTGCCTTTTTAATACAACGTTTCGCCCAAGACTAGGCTTTATCAAATAGTTAATACGTTGTATTTTACGGATTCTCTGCTGCCAGTTTCAATTTCGAATATTCGATTTTCACTAATGTCTACCAACGGTTGATTGGTTTGCATGGCAGTGAAGACACTCTTGCCACGTCGTCAACACTGTCAGTGCAACATTGCAACTAAATCTAAAGCTCTTGTCTTTTAACAAACTTAGTTTCTCGTGAGTTGGTTATATATTTTGACTGTGTGACTGGGTTGAGTTTTGGGTCCTGGGACTCTAGGGATTATTTGATATACGTACCTGTGCTCTAATGTGTAGCTGCACACTGGGTGATAGCGACGACCCGATAGGGAGCATTTTTGTTTTTTGTCGACATTGTGTCGGAAATGGTCGTGTCGTCCAGGGTGATCGGAGTATAGGTGGGCGAGTGGAGTACAGGTGGGAGGGTCGTAGGTGAACGGAGTACAGGTGGGAGGGTAGTAGGAGAGCAGAGTACAGGTGGGAGGGTCGTAGGTGAGAGGAGTACAGGTGGGCGTGTCGTGGGTGGGCGGAGTATAGGTGGGTGTGTCGTCGAGGGTGAGGGGTACAGATCGGAGTGTCATTGAGAATAGTGACGCCCAAATAACTCGTCACTAGGGTGGGCGAGGATAGCGCCAGTAGGGGAAGGGAGATACAGTGTGATGTAGTAGGGAGGGCTGGACGATGTAACGCAGAGCACAGCTGGCAGTGATAAGAGAATGATGAAGGACTGGAGTGTGGAATGGAATAAGTGCAAAGGGCAGAGAGGGAGGCAATAAAATGCGAGTGTTATTGAGAAGAGAAAGGAAGAAAGGGAATATGACGGACTTTATGATTTGAAGAAAAAAGTTGCAAGATGTAATGAGATTTTCCCAGGGATCTAATCTTGGTCTAGTTCTCTTCATAATGTGACTAGCACCAAACTAGGAGAGAATGCAGCATCCAAAGATGATTGAATATTTAGAGTAACCATGACAGACTGACACTTCACACAGAAGGCAAAGAAGAGTTTTAGCATAGACAACTGCGAAAGTAATTCATTCTGGGTATAACAATCTCAATCGTGATTAGAAAATGTATGGCAACAAATACCCTGAACCAAGTGGAGAAAAGAACTGAGGTAATCTTAAGCAATGACCTCAGGGCCAACCTCTGAACAACGAAATACCAGAATGCAAAATTTCCTAATTAGAATCTTAGGTACAAAACACGAGGCACCCCCGGTCTGGCAGGCTTAAGATTGGTAGGCAAGAGGGGCACAGATGCAACTAATATTACATTTTGTGGCAACGTTTCGTTCTCCAGGAAACTTGTCAAGCTGTTTCGTTCCTGGAGAGCGATACGTTGCCACAATAGTTGCATATGTTTTTTTGCCAAACGTTTTGTCAGCAATTCTACCATTATTATCAGTCATGATATTACCAGCCTGAAGTGTTTAGCCAATGAGCCACAGAAAGCCACGTGGATTCTCCGCTGGTCTGTTTACGTTTGTTCATTACCAAGTTTCATCACACTAAATGACATAGAAAGATAGCCATAAATAACTACCGATAATTACATTCATAGTGAAACGTAAAATTCATAGGACAAACAGAAACTGGGAATAATAAGCAATCAGATCTGAGCCAAGGAAGGAGAGGGTAGCTCCAATTCCCTGTATATCAAAAGCCCTTCACGAGTATCAAGGCACCTTAAAAATGTACACTTACTAAGAAGAAAATCATAATTAAGAAGAATGTCACACCTAATAGGCTTTGACTAAAGTACTGAACTATTACATTAATTGTAATAGGTTTAGATCTTTCCTATCTTTATAATAATGCAAAAAAAAAAACCAGAGTTCAACATGCAATAGGCAGACACCAAGTTATAAGCTGAAACAACCTTACAATAGTCTACTGATGAGTTATGGACCAGCTATGCTAACTAGAGTTTGAGTTGAACAAATTATTATTATTTTTATGAAACATTATCACCAACATCACTTGTGGAGGGAGACAATCTGGTTTAATCCAAGGAAGGGGAGGGGTATCACTAATTTCTCAGCACAAGATCCCTTCAACAGCATCAAAATGTAGGGAGCTCGCCAAAAGTATCACGATGAGCTAAACCCGCATGGGTCATTCAGCGGAAGGAAGGTTGGAGGCTCGTTCTTCTGTCCGCTAATCGCTGCACGATCTCGAACCGGTGAGGCTGCTGTTTATCTCACCACCAGCTCCTTACATAGGGGATTAGTGTCGAACTGCCAGGCGGGGGATAACCTTTGTTATACATACATCAGGCGGGGATAACCTTTGTTATACATACATCAGGCGGGGGATAACCTTTGTTATACATACAACAAGCGTGGGATAACCTTTGTTTTACATACATCAGGCGGGGGATAACCTTTGTTATACATACATCAGGCGGGGGATAACCTTTGTTTTACATACATCAGGCGTGAGATAACGCTTTGTTATACATACATCAGGCGGGGGATAACCTTTGTTATACATACATCAAGCGTGGGATAACCTTTGTTTTACATGCATCAGGCGTGGGATAACCTTTGTTATACATACATCAGGCGTGGGATAACCTTTGTTATACATACATCAGGCGTGGGATAAACTTTGTTATACATACATCAGGCGTGGGATAACCTTTGTTATACATACATCAGGCGGGGGATAACCTTTGTTATACATACATCAGGCGGGGGATAACCTTTGTTATACATACATCAAGCGTGGGATAACCTTTGTTATACATACATCAGGCGTGGGATAACCTTTGTTATACATACATCAGGCGTGGGATAACCTTTGTTATACATACATCTGGCGGGGGATAACCTTTGTTATACATACATCAGGCGTGAGATAACCTTTGTTATACATACATCAGGCGTGGTATAACCTTTGTTATACATACATCAGGCGGGGGATAACCTTTGTTATACATACATCAGGCGGGGGATAACCTTTGTTATACATACATCAAGCGGGGGATAACCTTTGTTATACATACATCAGGCGGGGGATAACCTTTGTTATACATACATCAAGCGTGGGATAACCTTTGTTTTACATACATCAGGCGTGGGATAACCTTTGTTATACATACATCAGGCGGGGGATACCCTTTGTTATACATACATCAAGCGTGGGATAACCTTTGTTATACATACATCAAGCGGGGGATAACCTTTGTTATACATACATCAAGCGGGGGATAACCTTTGTTATACATACATCAAGCGGGGGATAACCTTTGTTATACATACATCAAGCGTGGGATAACCTTTGTTATACATACATCAAGCGGGGGATAACCTTTGTTATACATACATCAGGCGTGGGATAACCTTTGTTATACATACATCAGGCGGGGGATAACCTTTGTTATACATACATCAGGCGTGGGATAACCTTTGTTATACATACATCAGGCGTGGGATAACCTTTGTTATACATACATCAGGCGTGGGATAACCTTTGTTATACATACATCAAGCGTGGGATAACCTTTGTTATACATACATTAAGCGGGGGATAACCTTTGTTATACATACATCAGGCGTGGGATAACCTTTGTTATACATACATCAAGCGGGGGATAACCTTTGTTATACATACATCAGGCGTGGGATAACCTTTGTTATACATACATCAAGCGGGGGATAACCTTTGTTATACATACATCAAGCGGGGGATAACCTTTGTTATACATACATCAAGCGGGGGATAACCTTTGTTATACATACATCAAGGGGGGGATAACCTTTGTTATACATACATCAAGCGTGGGATAACCTTTGTTATACATACATCAAGCGGGGGATAAACTTTGTTATACATACATCAGGCGTGGGATAACCTTTGTTATACATATATCAGGCGGGGGATAACCTTTGTTATACATACATCAGGCGTGGGATAACCTTTGTTATACATACATCAAGCGGGGGATAAACTTTTGTTATACATACATCAGGCGGGGGATAACCTTTGTTTTACATACATCAGGCGGGGGATAACCTTTGTTATACATACATCAGGCGGGGGATAACCTTTGTTATACAGACATCAGGCGGGGGATAACCTTTGTTATACATACATCAGGCGTGAGATAACCTTTGTTTTACATACCTGGTACGTACATCAGGCTAGGATAACCTTTGGTTTATATTCCTGGTACATACATCAAGCGTTGGATAACCTTTGTTATACATACATCAGACTGGGATAACTTTTGGTTTACATTCCTGGTACATACATCAGGCTGGGATAACCTTTGTTTTACATACCTGGTACATACATCAAGCGTGGGATAACCTTTGTTTTACATACCAGGTACATACATCAGGCTGGGATAACCTTTGTTTTACATACCAGGTACATACATCAGGCTGGGATAACCTTTGATTTACATACCAGGTACATACATCAGGCTGGGATAACCTTTGTTTTACATACCTAGTACATACATCAGGCTGGGATAACCTTTGTTTCACATACCAGGTACATACATCAGGCTGGGATAACCTTTGTTTTACATACCAGGTACATACATCAGGCTGGGATAACCTTTGTTTTACATACCTAGTACATACATCAAGCGTGGTATAACCTTTGTTTTACATACCAGGTACATACATCAGGCTGGGATAACCTTTGTTTTACATACCAGGTACATACATCAAGCGTGGGATAACCTTTGTTTTACATACCAGGTACATACATCAGGCTGGGATAACCTTTGTTTTACATACCAGGTACATACATCAAGCGTGGTATAACCTTTAATTTTACACAAGCACTCAACACCTTCCTCAGGCATCAACATTGCCTTGCATCTTCGGTGAAAACCAAGAGTTTCCCTCACCAACTGGTGACCCCCTTTTACTGATGAGCTAATATGGATAATTCAAAAAAGTTTTCGCCCACAGAGGGGTGAAACGTCGTAGCATTTAGTGTCACTGAGTTACCTAACACTTGTCTTACTCCCATTGTGTACCTCACTGATAATACAAGTCCCAGCGTGATGATCGATGGCCTCTACTAAATTACTATCTTCTCATAGACGATTCATTATATGTATGATAATCCCGATAATTGCTCGGTGAGATAATTAACAGGCTCACCCGATGAACACGCAGAAGATGCTCGTCTCATATTTAAGAGTCAACAGGCAATTTGTCGGGGGAGTCTTGGTGAGAAGACTGTGGCTTCCGCGCTGCCCACCTCAATGGTTAATAGGATTTTAAAGCCTGTCGAGTACACGAGGGCTATTAAGGCTTCATGTCTCCTATCCACCAACAGTCAAGAATACTTTAATACCCAGCATAAGAATTAAACTCCCAATGTTTATACACTAAGAGAATAAACCGCACTGTACATATTCTTGAACTTCAGCAGACCAAGAGTTTTAAGAGCCTGTGAAAACCTTAAATAACGATGCATATACAATATTAGGCTACGTATACGATTATTAATAGTATTTTTCATCTAAAAATAATAATATTTTTTTATCATTTTTAATTCGTGGTTAAGTAGTAAACCCGTAAGGGTCATAGAAAGTCCTGATAATAGAAAGAGGGTGGTAAATAGGTTTGATCCGAGGTAGACGAAGGGTAATTCGTTGGATCAAGAGCCCTTCACTAGCATGAAGGCAACCCTTCTCCCCATTTTCATCTTTTTGACGTTATAACACTTGCTCTTTCCCCTTCATGGCTCCAAGGAATTGGAAATATCCTTCCCTTCCTCGGATTCAAAAATGATTACCCCATTAAGATTCCCCAGGTGCTGTGCGCCTAACGGGTTTAGCTCTTCCCTGTAACTATAATAATAATAATAATATGAGTATTAATAAATAATATAATAATACTTTTTAGCTCCCCATTTTGATTATCTCTGTATGCCCTCAGGTGTTCTTTCACTAATGAACCTGTCTTGTAAGGTTAGAATGCTCCACTAGCATCTATGTCAATAAGCCTTACGTACTTACTCTAACGGTGCCCCGTGGCCTGGTGGCAAAAGCTCTCGCTTCACACGGTGAGGGTCCTGGTTCGATTCCCGGCGAAGGGGTGGAAACATTGGACGTGTTTCCTTACACCGGTTGTCTATGTTCACCCATCAGTAAAATGGATATCTGGGTGTGTTAGTCAACTGGTGGGGGTCGCATCCTGAGAGAAAATGACCTAATTTGCCCGAAATGCTTTGCATAACAAGCTGCTTTCATCATAGTAGTATGTCATTGATGTCAGCTAGGCCTGTATACCTTGTACATGTACTTGTAGTAAATAAAGATATAATAATATTATTATTATTATAATTTGATCCAACCCCGTGTATGACTGGTCGAGCCTTGCAACATGATGGATCCACCTGTCCATTGGTCGAGCCTTGCAACATGATGGATCCACCTGTCCATTGGTCGAGCCTTGCAACATGATGGATCCACCTGTCCATTGGATGAGCCTTGCAACATGATGAATCCAAATGTCAACCACTAACAAAACATGACTACCGTATGGCAGGTGATGGTTTGTTCGTAAGGAAACAGTGCTAGTATTTCTTGACATGGAAAATTTATAGAGCAAACTCATACACTGGTTAAACATCCGCTGGCCTGCCCGAGTTGGGCTTAAAACCACTCTCAAGAAAAGGGGATGATTATCCTGGCATCCCTGAGTGTCATGAGCAGTCATCGCGGCTCTGGTACCCCCGTGTGTCATGAGCAGTCATCGCGGCTCTGGTACCCCCGTGTGTCATGAGCAGTCATCGCGGCTCTGGTACCCCCGTGTGTCATGAGCAGTCATCGCGGCTCTGGTACCCCCGTGTGTCATGAGCAGTCATCGCGGCTCTGGTACCCCGTGTGTCATGAGCAGTCATCGCGGCTCTGGTACCCCGTGTGTCATGAGCAGTCATCGCGGCTCTGGTACCCCCGTGTGTCATGAGCAGTCATCGCGGCTCTGGTACCCTTTGTCATGAGCAGTCATCGCGCTCGGTCCCGTGTGTCATGAGCAGTCATCGCGGCTCTGGTACCCCGTGTGTCATGAGCAGTCATCGCGGCTCTGGTACCCCCGTGTGTCATGAGCAGTCATCGCGGCTCTGGTACCCCGTGTGTCATGAGCAGTCATCGCGGCTCTGGTACCCCCGTGTGTCATGAGCAGTCATCGCGTCTCTGGTACCCCCGTGTGTCATGAGCAGTCATCGCGGCTCTGGTACCCCCGTGTGTCATGAGCAGTCATCGCGGCTCTGGTACCCCCGTGTGTCATGAGCAGTCATCGCGGCTCTGGTACCCCCGTGTGTCATGAGCAGTCATCGCGGCTCTGGTACCCCAGTGTGTCATGAGCAGTCATCGCGGCTCTGGTACCCCGTGTGTCATGAGCAGTCATCGCGGCTCTGGTACCCCGTGTGTCATGAGCAGTCATCGCGGCTCTGGTACCCCGTGTGTCATGAGCAGTCATCGCGGCTCTGGTACCCCGTGTGTCATGAGCAGTCATCGCGGCTCTGGTACCCCCGTGTGTCATGAGCAGTCATCGCGGCTCTGGTACCCTTGTGTGTCATGAGCAGTCATCGCGGCTCTGGTACCCTTGTGTGTCATGAGCAGTCATCGCGGCTCTGGTACCCTTGTGTGTCATGAGCAGTCATCGCGGCTCTGGTACCCTTGTGTGTCATGAGCAGTCATCGTGTATTAATGTTGGTAGAATTATCGACAATATGTTAGGTAAAACGACACAGTGCAACTAATGTGACATTTTATTGTGGCAACGTTTCGCTCATCTGGAGCTTTATCAAGATCCTGGAGAGCGAAACGTTACCACAATAAAATGTCACATTAGTTGCACTTGTGTCCATTTACCTAACAAGCTGTCATCGTGGCTCTGGCAGCCCCGTGTGTCATGAGCAGTCATCGTGGCTCTGGCAGCCCCGTGCATCTTGAAGCGACAGCTGAACATGTACACATAATTTCGTAATGTCTTAACGTTCCTCGTATTTTGTTTTTGGTTAAGAATTTTAGTATGGATGTCACAGCCTGAGCAGTGGTGCAACACATCATGGAAAGAAACAAGAAAAACATATTGAAGTCAATGATTTAAATACCCACTATCTTAACAGGTAATTGCTTTCTCCAACACTCCAGGTAGACACTCGCTAACATATGCAAGTTTAACACTGGCAAGGGATATGCAGGCTTGTGGCTCCATATAATTCTCTCCTGGCGCGAGACAAACCAGTAATTATCTCCTATATATATCCCGACCGAAAAATTATGCGCATATAAGTGTAAATTATTTAAAACAATATGTTATTATGAGGAGATAATGATCGGAGTGAGAAGCGCCTCGATCTATAGTCTTAACTCTTTATATTGTAATATTTTGTAAACAGTATGCCCACCACTTGGATATCTTGACTTTCCTCTTGCTCATGATTCCTTAGTCAAATACAGAGGAGACTTATGCTGGAGATAATGGAAGAAGGGGAGATACAATTTTAAGGTGTTCAGTTCCTTACCCTTGATTGAATTGCTCACTCCCTTTAGTCTTGAGAGGAAGACTTGTCTACAAATAAAGCAGAGAAACACTATGCATATAACAAACTTTATTTTAATATACTGCATTTCAATTCTTTAGTCTTCCTCTCAAGACTAAAGGACTGAAGGGAGTGAGCAATTCAATCAAGTCTCCTCTGTATTTGACTAAGGAATCATGAGCAAGAGAAAAGTTTTGTTCAGTCAAGATACCCATGTGGTGGGCATGTGTTTTATTCATCAGCACATACTGTCAGGTTAATGACTTATTAAAGTTCTGATTAGACCGCAAAATCGTATTCTGTAAATAAACATATAATGTCTGTCAGTGAGTATTGCGTCTCCGGGAATACTTGCCGGAGTTTTTTTTTTACTGTTTTTCATTTTGTAAAACTGACATCACAGGATATACATTATACACCGTGAAAGTTACAAGATGTTGATCTCCTGCGCTGAAAATTTCAAGATATTCCCAGCATTCCTACCAAAGACCTCCTCGACGCTACTGACCTATGAACTTTAATTACTTCGCACTTGAGGGATCCATGAACAGTCATTTGGCATGGAGCTCACCTATCACTGCAGTCATAGCTAGCATATACAGGGAGCACTGGCAGAAGTTAAAAGTCCACATCCCCAGGGAGGTAACATAGCAAAGCTACGGCGATGACCTCCTGATCATTGCTCCAAAACGCTTCGACATCCCTTCAACCTTAACAAAAACTCTACAACTTTCAATTAAATTTACTACTGAAGAAAAAGACCGACGTATACCTTTTCTGCAAGAACGAAGATAAATTCGATTTTTTAAAATATACTGCACACCCACTAACAAAAATTATGTACTCCTCTACTTATTCCATCACGACAACAGAAACACTGGGATTGTTATTAGCTCCTTCCTAATGGCTCACAGGAACTGTTCAGAACTCACAAACCTAGAAGAACCAGACTACAGTAGAAACAAACTTACTTTTCAAAACTTTGCAATCAACAAAGCTTCATCACGGAGTGCAGGAGAGGAGCTGAGAGGATACTACACAGTGCCGGATAATATTTCATCTCCAACTGATTCCTAGTTGTATCAGTACAAGTAATAACCTCTCTAAATAGCCCACATCAGGACTTGGTTAAAAAGAAAACTGCATCCAAAGATACCACTGCTAGCGTTTACATAATGCCCTGTGGAAATTTTGACAAGTTTTATATAGGTGAAACTTCTAGAGACATGACGAGGATCAGCGAACATAGAAGTGATAGTTTGAAAGATGTTGCGAACAATACCTGTACTATTCATCGGATCAGAGAACAATACCTGTACTATTCATCGGATCAGGGAACAATACCTGTACTATTCATCGGATAAGAGAACAATCTGATGAGCTGAATCATCGCCAAGCTAGTTATCAAGGACGCAAACAGTCGGAACCGACTTTGCATAGAATCTGCTCTGATTGCCACAACTGACAATATCACAAAGAAGTCGGGTTCATTCCTGAATTCTGAACATTGACCAAGCTTATTCTCACCGGATATGATACTGTTATGACAAAACTATATGGAGAAGTAATGAAAACAGCCTTCCCCCCCACACTTAATTGTAAGCTCTAAAACTTTTACTTGGCTAAGCATCATTACTGGAGGTGACATCATCAGTCCGCTAAAGCTCTCGCTTCACACGGCGAGGGTCTGGGTTCGATTCCCAGCCAGGGCAGAAACATTGGGCGTGTTTCTTTACACCTGTTGTCTATGTTCCCCATCAGTAAAATGGGTACCTGGGTGTTAGTCGACTGGTGTGAGTCGCATCCTGGGACACTGACCTAATATGCCCGAAATGCTCAGCATAACAAGGGACTTTCTATATAGTAGTATGTCACTGATGTCAGCTAGGCCTGTATACCATGTACATGTACTTGTAGTAAATAAAGATATTATTATTATTATTATTATTATTATTATTATTATTATATTTGTTGTCTCATTTTTCCCCATCACTGAGAACTAATTAAGTCCATGCTGGACAAAATGTTTCCTCAATAAATAGCCATGCACCTCATAGTGTCTTATTGAACACACAGAGAGGATTATACATCTCTGTTTGCATTCACTGTGAGGTGTATACCTCTCACTGCATATGTACTGAGGTTATTTTAGTGATTATTTTAAAGAATATTGTTCTTGATTGGTGGTATACGAGTAAAATGCAGTCTTAATGGCCATCGTGCAGTTGATAAGCTTAGAACTTAACAAGCAGCCTAACTGACAAGAACAGAGGAACAATGCCATGGCAGGTCCCCAGTGGCAGAGGATCTGACTGTTAGTCAATGAACCCGGATTCAATCCTGGTAAAACTGACAGAAGGAAAGTTTTTTGGCACTTGTTTCCCCTGTCCACCTAGATTTCTTTTAAAATTGTTTAGCATTTTACATAATAAAGTTTATATATTTATGAATAAAGGAAGGGATGGCAGGAGAAGCACTGTTACGCAGTGTGCTGAGGTAAAATATTGTCATGGAACCTCCCTGTTTATAAATGTTTATTTGGTGAACTGGAGTGTGGTGATTTTTTGTAGTAGGTTATAAGTTGTATATAATTTACTTTAATATATATACATTTTTATATAAGTGAGTTTTTGTCCTTCCTTCCTAAATAAATTTTATTTAACATATAATTATATGCTGGCCCTAGAGTTGCTATGTTTTTCAATGTAATTTAAATGCCCCTAGACAACACACTAAGCAGCCATTTAGGAGCCATTACCTTTTTATTTAAGTTACGATATCAAAGTAGTAACAAGCACAATATTCAAACAGCTTCAATAGACATCTATTATTCTTGAAGCCTTTTTATTTACTTCTAAGATGCCTGAGTTGTGCTGACTGTTGTAGGTCGAATCCTGGAGAGAAGAGGATGGGATGGGGAAGAGGACGGTTTTAAGGATTGCTATTATGCTTTAAATATGACTGGAAATTGATGCGCTTAGATATGATAACAAATGTCTGCTTTTATATTCAACAGTGTAGAAAAAAAAGGATCCAGATTTGTTCTCCGGGTGGGAAGACCCTATAGTCAACTATTTCTTATATCTGCTGCCTCTTTTCACCTAGCAGTATAGCGGTATCTAATTTTTAGTCGCCAGTGTGGGTCGCATCTTGGGAAAGTACCGGAAAGACCTGTATCAGATAAACCAAGAGGTAATAATCCTCTGGGATTAATAACCCCCAAGAATTTCTCTTCATAACTGTCGAATCTGTTTTAGAGGCGCCAAATATGACATATCAGGGTAAGAGCTAAATCCGTTCAGCGCTTGAGGTATGAGAAGACTGGGGACAATCAGATTCGAGTCTAGGAAGGGAAGGGAATCTCCATTTCAGTTTTTCAAGAGCCCTTCATTATGACACGCTTCCCCATAAATGGAAAAGACTCAAAGAATTAGCCTATTGATACTATTTTTCAATTTATTTCACTCGTATACATCTTATTGCCAAACTAGTGCCTTCTTATGGTCTCTCTGAGCCTAAATTTGTCGAATCTAAATCCATTATAGCGTTCTGTCTAATAGTTAAATATTTTCAACATTTTATATGTATATTTTATGTTATCTTACCTTTAGAATAATTTAATGCTATTCACTCGCATTATAGTCATTCCTAGACAGCATAAATTCAGTGCTCTCAATATTTTGGGTTTCCAGAGCATCAGTTAATTCAGAAAAATGGAGACAAAAACAACGAATATACTCTAACCGACGCCTTCTCAACAACAGTGTATACGACTGTGTTGGATTGACAGGATTACGGACAAATATGGTAGGAATAAACTATTTGCAGAATAAATCTTTATTTAAAGACAACGTTTCTCCCAAACAATGACTATCAGCTTGATATAGTCCCTGTGCGGGCGATGCGATGTCTTTAAATAAAGGTTTAGGCTGCCAACAGTGTCCTCTAGACAAATAGACTTGTAGTATAGCTTTGAATAATCTGATACTTATTTATATGAAGCTAAAAAATAATTATTAGCTTTAATGTGAACACTTCTGTACTGTTGTTTTGGCTCCATATTTATGCTATCCAGAACTTTACATATATTTCTCGCTTCCAGTGTGATCGAAGACAAAATTATTTATAGTTACTTATATTAGTTTCCTTCACCAGGATTAAAACTACATTTGCCAATTTGCTCCTTTTCTGAACACAGCATTAACTTATCCAAAGTATCCTGAATCTATTTAGGTTCCTCAAAACTGATTTGTTGACCTTTTTTTTTTTTGATCGTTAACGAACTGGTTTAATTCGCCATTTATTCCCTCAATCGTAGTTTACTGCGCACAAGTTTTTCAAGCCGCCAAACAACAAAAAAAGACGAGAAACCTTTTAACAAGTAGTACAGGCAACAAGCGAGGAAGCTGGTAATGACCTGTTACAAATACTTTGGGGTCTGGTAACAAATTGCTGAGTGAGACTGACGTGAAAGACGTAGTCATACGATATAAACTGCTGTTATGTGTGAACTCTAGAGCGATTCTCTCATGTACAATATATAATTAAGTTTCGGACTTAGCTCTCTCACGGCGACAAAAATAGTTCCAGCTAAATTTACAACTTGTACATCTAATAAAAACTCTCGTAGTGGGAGATAAGGCTAAAGAAGAGGACCTGCAGACTCGTCATCGTTAAGGACTACAGCATCCTTCATCAGTATCCCATTACTATCTTGAAGGAGCAGCAGCAGCCTTAAGCATCACTGATGTGCTGATTAACTGCGTCTGTCTCTGGAGTTGTACGGGAGTTGGTCATGCATTCTTGCAACAAGCTAATGTACTCGCTAGTTGCATCCATCAGCAATATACTGGATTTCCTTCATTAAATACACTGCCATCCTATAACAGTCTCCATCGATATTCTAAAGACTTTGTTAAGGACCTAAAAGTTTCTTTAGATATTTTTGGATGCCTAGTGCTTCAAGTGAGCCAAAATGCCTCGCTGGCCTCCCAGGCCGCTTAGAACTTCAAGAATTCTTATGTTTCTTGGGCAGTCTAGGCCTCCCGGGAGTCCTTGGTAATCCAGGCCAGAAAGATTTCTAATGTTTCTCCTAGACGATATAGTACACTTAGATATATAGGGCTTCAAGAACCTCGCCAACACACCACCACCACAAACCAGCGCCACCGCCGCCACCACCACCACCGTCTGGATACTCGTATAAATCAGGAACACGAGCAAAAAAAAGTGGTGTTGACTCTTAAATCTCCTCGCAGGTGACGCCACCCGCTGAGATACTTAATACAAATACACCATTCATCTTTCCCAAGTACTTTTCGATTCATTATTCTCTTGTATTGCCAATAGATAACTAACAAGCTGTTTTCCATGGACAGGCACCTCATTTGCACACTTAGTTGTTGGGCAATTCGTTAGCAAATCATAAATTTATTGGTGACACTTACCCGAGAATCAGTTCACCCCGAAATGCATCAATATCGTATCATGTCACACAATAATGCTTCGTTATCCAATCAGTCCATCGCGTAGTGTCTCGTTTTTTTTATTTGATTAAAACTTTCTCGTTTAACATGTTTGATATCGGCATCAGAAGAGATAATGTCCAATAATTTACTTTTGAGTTCAAAAATCACTCGACAATACGTAGGCCGCCTTAATAATTTTAATTCTTCAGAGTGTGTGGGGAATGCCACCTTGGGAAATGGTAATTCCCAAGTATTAGAACGCCAGCACTACTGGAGGGAACCTTAGGAGGCCATCAGCTACGTAACCTTCAATAGAATACTTTACCACATCCTCGCAGCCCTAATGGAGTCTCCCAGAGATTCACGTCTCCTGTCTCCGCTCTTATGCACAGCGGACAAGTTCTATATCACTCTTACTTATCCTGTATATATTTACCTTCGTTTGTAATTTTTTTTTATTTCTGTAGCATTTATCTCTTTTCTTCCTCACCCTCGATAATGTTTCTCTCTCTTCTTCACTTTCTTTAATAGGCTCAGCTTCTTTGTTTCACTATGCCTAATTTATGAAGACGTTTTTGAATTTTGTGTTGGTGTAAAACGACACACATCCATGTTCTCGTTTTCATTCCGTTTTGATTTACTCTCGCTACGTTTTCTTTGAAGGTGATGTAAAGTAAATTTTATTTCATTGCAATTTGACATAGATATTTGTAGTTACAATCATAAACTGAAGTGCAAGGAGAGCCACTGACATGCCATGGCATTAGGGGCAGCTTAATCTAATGACTTATAGACTATGTACATAATATTAGAGAAATTGATTGAGATTTTTCTAGTTATATATTTGATTTCAAATAACAATATGATGATATTACATTGTAACAAGTGTTTAGGAGGATGGTAATATAAAATTGTGATTATCTTAAAGAAAATAACATTGAGCATTTTTGAAAGTAATTTATAATATGAGTATTTAGTTTAGGGTGAGTAGGGGGTTACATAATAGTAACATATTAGTAAAAATTTAAATTATCTTATAGGAAAATAATATTGAGCATTTTTGAAAGTAGTTTACAGTATGAGTATTTAGTTTAGGGTGAGTAGGTGGTAATTTGAGAAAATGCAGCATCAAGGACTGTCACAAGAATTTTACTTCTGCGTTGTCATTCAACAATTACGACATTAATTACTGCATTTCTATGCAAAAATGACCGCATTCCTTGAATCGCGTGTGGCTTTGTTTGTCCAGCACTGGCCAAACACCTTCGACCGGAACAAATCACCCTCTTGGCCCTGACCAATCACTTCCTTTTTATCCAATTACGTCAGACGCTGACTAATCACACTAATTACTACCGAATGTTGACCCAAGATTCTCGTTCCACAACAGCTTCTTTGTTTCAGTATTATAATATATTCTCAAAGGAAGCACCAAAGCACCTCACCTCTCCCTCTCCTTAAAAAAAGGGACCAACTCAATAACTACACGGCTTGGTAGAAGGCAGTTACACCACAACATGGCTCTACATGGATAATAGGTGGGCGAAACGTGCATAAGTTGCTCTATGTGGGAAGCAAATATTTACAGGTGATGTATCGCTCTAAGTAGAGATACAGGTGACGTATTGCTCTAAGTAGAGATTTGATTATTAGTTCTGTTTAGAGCGAAACGTAGAGCATAAGTAAACGTTTGCTCTGAATTTTTTATTAGCATATTTATCAGCAACACAAGTCATTCAACCCCACTGACATCCAAACTAACCCCAATCCCATCCAAACCAACCCCAATCCCATCCAAACCAACCCCAATCCCATCCAAACCAACCCCAATCCCATCCAAACCAACCCCAATCCCATCCAAACCAAGCCCAATCCCATCCAAACCAACCCCAACCCATCCAAACCAACACCAATCCCATCCAAACCAACCCCAATCCCATCCAAACCAACCCCAATCCCATCCAAACCAACCCCAATCCCATCCAAACCAACCCCAATCCCATCCAAACCAACCCCAATCCCATCCAAACCAACCCCAATCCCATCCAAACCAACCCCAATCCCATCCAAACCAACCCCAATCCCATCCAAACCAACCCCAATCCCATCCAAACCAACCCCAATCCCATCCAAACCAACCCCAATCCCATCCAAACCAACCCCAATCCCATCCAAACCAACCCCAATCCCATCAAACCAACCCCAATCCCATCCAAACCAACCCCAATCCCATCCAAACCAACCCCAATCCCATCAAAACCAACCCCAATCCCATCCAAACCAACCCCAATCCCATCCAAACCAACCCCAATCCCATCAAAACCAACCCCAATCCCATCCAAACCAACCCCAATCCCATCCAAACCAACCCCAATCCCATCAAACCAACCCCAATCCCATCCAAACCAACCCCACTGTGCTGCTCCTCATTACTGACCAAACATCCTCACCCACGAGGCAGTATAGCTCCCGAACATTATTTCCCTTATCATCTCTTCCCAAAAAACGATGGTGAAAGTCTTTCCTTTCTTAGGTAACCCCTCTTTGGTAAGAGACGGCCGGTGTGGTCAAAGCAAAAGGCCTTTCCCTATCACGGTGGTCAATCATCTTGGCGCTACTCATAATTAAAAGCTCGTGTGATCATATAGTGAACTACTACCGACTAATTTTGCTCGTCTTGTGCACTAATTTTTATAGAGGACTCACCTAGAGGCCACGGCAATGTCTGTACAGACGTTAATAACACCGGGTTAGCCACATTGTCCTGCCAACTCCCTTTCTAATTCCAATGTTTATCCGCAACTCGGGGCCACTCAAAAAAATACAGGGCGACTAATAGAATTATATATATTAACATCTTGATGCCTCGTCTGGTGGGTATTCTCGTGGTTAATGCGCAATTTGACCTACAATCATCGCATGAATATTCAGATGATGTGTGTATATAGCGACGGGCGATTGAGAATAATGAATGATAGTAGAATTTAGGGTCCACTGTTGTTTATTAGAAACTATGAATGGCAATAGATAATGAGGTTTGGTGAGCTGCTCCTCGGTGATTACGAGTGAGTGATTCATGCTGATTACAACACTAGACTGAATTACACCTCCCATCTCCACTACTGACGACAGCAGGCTTTTGGTAAGTATTTCAGGCAAAGCGGCCGCAGCTACTGATTCTTCCATTACCCAGCAATAAATCCCGACGCAGCCGCTGGTGTACAGGCTCAACCCTCGGTAACCCCTCCTACCAGTCCTCCTTCAACTGGACCTCAGTGTTCTTCAGACGAGTTTAAACCCCTGAAATAAACGGCTCCGTACTAGGAAACAAAACCATTTTCTCCTCAGTGTTATATATATAGACCCGTGTCGGAGGATATTCTCTAACCCTCACTGTTGTACCTTTCATGACTACCAGCACTTCATTTTTATATATTCACTGGAAAGCACTAAATCAGTAGGGATCATGCAGTTCCTGGAGAATGAGAGAATTATATAATTAAATATGATCAAATAGAGGGAAGGGTATCTCTTATTTTTTGGATCAAGAGCCCTCACCAGCATCGACGCAACCATCTTGAAGGACAACACTTGAAAAAATATTTAATTAGATTTTTGCATTTTTGCTTATGATTGATCTCTACGCTATCTGTAGTTGTTAGTGTGCGCGTTAGTGCGCTCATTAACGGATGCATTAGTATGTTAGTATGTGTTATCTTCTGTCTTCCACACCTCTGGCAGCTGCCTCGTATCAAATGACTTCTTCGGGATTGTAATTAGTGGTTCACACAGCAAGTTTGCTGCCTCTTTCTGAACTGAAGGAGAGATTATCAGGTCTCATTGCCTTTGAAGTATCTAGCTCACTCACTGCTTTCCTCACCTCTTCTGTTGTGTGTATGGTGTCCAGTACTCGTTGGTGCATTACTATGAATCTCTAGTCATGTCCTTATTTTTTCAGAATTTTCCCTTAAATTTCTCGTTCAGCTCCTCGCAGACTTCCTGATCATTTCTAGGGAGCTCTCCTGCTCCTTTCTTAAGATTTATTGCCTGACCATTTGTTCTCACCCTATTCGAATCAGACTTTTTAACTGTTTTCTGAGTGAGCGTCAGAACCTGTTTATCACCTTTATTAGGTATTTTGCTAGAAGAATAACCCGGCACTGTTAGGCTACATTTAGTGTCTCGTAAGATAGACTATGAATGTAATAAAGCTAATGAAAAGATATTTTTTTAGGTCTTACAGTGGTTTCGTAAGTATTCTTCCTCACATCTGCCTTGTCAGGAGGCAAGCGTGGGGGTCTCTCACGCCCCTCACACCTTGTCAGGTCCTAGTTGTAGAAGATTCACGCCCCCGCACCTAGAGGTAAGTGGGCTGGATTTACACCTGTGCAGCCTCCATGTCAGAAGGCGAGCGTGAAGAACTCTAGTCCCCGTACCCAATTTATCAGGAGGCAGTGCATCTTAATTTTAGATTCTAAGAAATAGGTTGCATCTAAAAAAAAAACAGTTCCAAGGGGCGTCGCCCCTAAATAATTTTGGAATGTTGTACATCTTTTTGTAATCAGTATAAAAAGTATTAAATAATGTGTCACTCTAGTGAACGTATCCCTACTCCAAAGTTCTGGAATTCCGTATAGCGTAAAATTTGCTCCTGGTTACAAGGAAATCTGTGACAAAGTTTGGCTACACTGGCATTTGTGAGGACTGATCTATGGCAAAACAAACGCACTAACAAACATTTGCAAACATATATAAGATTTATTGTTGTTTAATGTTATAATTAGCTAATTTACTCTGATAAACAATCTAACTTAATAAAACTAACCTAATCTAAAAATCGCAATTGAGAAATTTGTTGCAAACCGCATATGTGAAGTCCGCATAGAATTTGTGAGGATGGGTTGTATTCGTTTCTGGCTCTTTTGCTCGCTTCCCCGTTTTTCTGCGTTTTTTGTATCTTATTTTTTACCATGTTATCGCTCTTTCTACGTTTGCATCTCTGCACATGAGTTCAACATGGGCTCTCTTTTCTTGTAATCGCTTATGCTCCTGGATTTGAATTTCTTCTATGCTTCCTAGTACTTCCCAGCTATATACTCGATTTCATTCCTTTCCTTCACGTTCTATTTCCCAATCCACTTCATTCAGGAATTACCTCGTGCCTACGTACTCCTTCATTCGAAGTATAGTTTCTCCTGTCCTCATGTTATGTCTTTTTTCCAAGTAAACTTCCATAAGGTATTCCTATCTCGGTACTGTGTGGCTGCTGGCTCTGATGTGCCCTCCGTAAGAATCCACTAGACTAAATGCAAAATCCAATCTTGCTGGTTCATTCTCTGTCTCTCTTGTGTCTCTGAGATGTTGCCTCATAAGTTTTCCATCAACACCTTCTTCATCCTTTTCCTTCACGTTTCTGGTCCAGCATATGGCGTCCAGGTTCTCCCAGTCAATTTTCTTGTTAGGTCATCCAAGATCAGTAGCCATGCATTGCTCATGCTCTAGCCACCTCCGCTATTGTGTTCACCACCGCTCTGTTGTTGCAGTTGTATTCTTGTCTTGGTCGTTATTTAGTGGTGGGCTGTACATCACTGCTATCACCACCTTGAGTCCCCCAGTTTTGAATGTTCCTACCATGTAGTCATTTGATTCTTCCCTGTTTGTGTTAGTATGAGTGTTAGTGTGTAATTTTTAGTGAACGATGATGTGTGCACTAGTGCGTGCGTTGGTGCATGCACCAGCGTAAAATATAACTAGTATATTTAAAATATGTATTTCAGTGTATTATTAAAAATTATACACCACACACACACACATTATATATATATATATATATATATATATATATATATATATATATATATAGTGTGAGTGTGTGTATTTAATAATACACTGCAGCACCACATTTTACAAGAACTGTTAATTTGTTTCACCGATATCTTTACTGAAGCTCCCTGCCTGCCTCCCTACCTTGTTCCCTGCCTGCCTCTCTACCTTGCTCCCTGCCTGCCTCCCTATCTTGCTCCCTGCCTGCCTCCCTACCTTGCTCCTTGCCTGCCTCCCTACCTTGTTCCCTGCCTGCCTCTCTACCTTGCTCCCTGCCTGCCTCTCTACCTTGCTCCCTGCCTGCCTCCCTATCTTGCTCCCTGCCTGCCTCCCTATCTTGCTCCCTGCCTGCCTCCCTACCTTGCTCCCTGCCTGCCTCCCTACCTTCCTCCCTGCCTGCCTCCCTACCTTGCTCCCTGCCTGCCTCCCTATCTTGCTCCCTGTCTGCCTCCCTACCTTGCTCCCTGCCTGCCTCCCTACCTTGCTCCCTGCCTGCCTCCCTACCTTGTTCCCTGCCTGCCTCTCTACCTTGCTCCCTGCCTGCCTCCCTATCTTGCTCCCTGCCTGCCTCCCTACCTTGCTCCCTGCCTGCCTCCCTACCTTCCTCCCTGCCTGCCTCCCTACCTTGCTCCCTGCCTGCCTCCCTATCTTGCTCCCTGTCTGCCTCCCTACCTTGCTCCCTGCCTGCCTCCCTACCTTGCTCCCTGCCTGCCTCCCTCCTCCCACAGAACACACACGTCGCTGGAGCGCCTTCAGAGCAACACATCCATCACGTGCCGGCCTATGTCAGGTGATTAATCCCAATTAACCTTTTTATGGTCCGCTGCAAATTATTCCACCGCAGCATCAGCTGCATCAGCTGCAGGAGCATCGCAATCATGATCGTGATCGTCATTATCATCAGCAACAGCAGCAGTAGAAAAGAAAAGAAGTATTTTACATATTAGTGTTTGACAGTGCCAACTTTGTTGGGAAATGTAGAAATAAAGAGCAACGTACGCCTTCCTTCCCCATCACACAGGCACCAACCATACTCCTGATGGCTAAATGTTCCTTTATAAATCATTCGTCATAAAAACGAATGTTAAAATAGTTTCATTCGCTGTAAATAAAAGCAAAGTGGCAAGTGATTTTGTCAACAAAGTAACAAGCAGCTCTATCTACAAGTTGGTCTCTAATCCTATTTACAAAGATATTTCTATATAAGTTGTAGCACGTCTCTTACTGGAGTATGTGCCTCATATATGCTAAACTACGAAGTATGCTCCGCTGGAGCATATATTCCTCTGAAATATGTTCTACTGCAGTATGGCTCATCCAAGTTTATGTCCTGAAGTGTATTTTAGTCAAGTATATGTTTCCCTGAAATGTGTTCAACTACATATTCTCTTGAAGCATTTTCTGCTCGAGGGAACGCTCTGCAACCATTTTATTTTTCGACTTTCAGGATACTTCAGGCACACGTACGCGGAACGCTCCAGAATGACGCGTTTTCAAGCCCGTGACGCAAATGCAAACACAGCATATTCAGCTCATCTTAGGATAACTGCTTGAACCAATATATATATATATATATATATATATATGTCTCGTGTCGAATAGGTAAAACTTACGATTTTGTCTTAAATGGCAACGCTCTTCTTGCCGAATAAGGCAAGCGAAAATTTGTGTATGCAATAATTTCCCAAAAATCATTCTGAACCTAACGGAAAAAAATATTTCATTGTGTTTGTTTAGTAAATTATTGTACTTATCTAAAATAAATTTAGTTGGATTAGGCTAAATTAATTGCGCTTGTTATAATAACGTTAGGTAAGTTTTCTAAGGTTCTTTTGGTACAAAATTATTAATATTTACATTAATATAAATGAAAAAATATATCTTTAAACGTATAAAAGAAAATTTTAGAATGGACATAATTTTAAAAGAGTTCTTGCTAATTGACCAGTTTTACCTATTCGGCGAAAATTATATAAAAAACCGATACAAATGGGTATAAATATGCCTTCAGCGATTTCGGTATAAAATTTTCATCCAAAGCTAGATCACTGAATGACTCAACTACGGTTTGTTGGAAATCCGGAGAATATGGGAAAAGTCAAGCGCTATATATTTTTTTTTTCTTTTTGAAGCTGTGCTCAGTTAGATAAGGGCTTCCTCTTAAGAGGGTGGGGAAAGTTCCTAAGGGGCCCTCATCATCATACGTTCCTTCCACAAGAGGCCTGTTTGCTAAGGAGACCCCTGTCTAAAGAGGCACCCCTCCTAAGCGGACCCTATAATAAAAGACCCCATCTTAAGGAATTCTTTGTGTAAGGACTAACCTAAGGAACCCTATTTTAAGGGAGCACCAACATCTGAATTCTACCACTCTGCGCCTACTACCCGTTACAACATTCTTTTTCTCCCCTCCCTTCCATTCTTCACATTACGACTCCATCAGCGCATTGTACTCGTAATATACGGGTATATTACGACTCAATCGTTGTATTATACTTGTACCCAGCTTAATTATAGCCTACCCTTCGCTTATTACTCCGTTGTGCTTGTCGCCTCCAGTTTATAACTGGAAGAGAAGAGGTCGACAAGGCTGTCAACGCCGTGTTGCTCCCAGGGAAGTCAGACCCTTATTGCTAATTGAGCTGTCTGGATATTTCTCCCTGTATTGCTGGACTACAATGAGTAATTATAATCCACCCTGTTTGGGTTTATGACCCGTGATAATGATTGTATAATGCTAATTCAATATAAACTAGAATCTGAGTTTGACCTTGTGCAAAAATAAATGATTAGATTTTCAAGGGGTTCAGGGAGGAGCGACCGGGGCCAATATTGAAAGGTTATTTATGGTCCTGGAGCCTTAAATATAAACCCGGGTGAGCTGGCGAACCACGTGTAGATGCAAACTGATAAGGAAACCCAGAAGCTGCAATGAGGGAGGGAAAACAGCTACGTCATTTGTAAAGCCATAAACAGCGTAGCTGAATAAACATGAGAGCCTAGTGGGACAAGCCAAGACGAAATCGTCCACACACGCGCACACTTTCTCTCGTTGACACAAATCGACTAACACGGTAAAAGGCGAGCAATCTCGTCGCCTAATGTGATGGATACAAACAGTGGCGTTCCATT
The DNA here is from genome assembly GCA_009830355.1 of Cherax destructor. Lineage (NCBI taxonomy): Eukaryota > Metazoa > Arthropoda > Malacostraca > Decapoda > Parastacidae > Cherax > Cherax destructor. The sequence goes on from WNWK01000677.1 coordinate 83,953, forward strand.
GAATGAAGGTAATTACTAAAAAGTAATGTTAAAGCAGAAAGTTAACGAAAGGCAAGTAAAGGATTAAATAAACATTGTAAGCAAAATCAAAACCAAACAAATTAAGCAGGAGATAATAATAAAGAACTATTCGAAGTTTTAAAATTTAAAAAGCAAAGTAGAATATTGGTGAAAAAAAAAAGTAAATGCCTAAGAGACGATGCTTAAGCCCTAAAATTGAAAACTGAGCTAAAGTTCGAAAATATATACAATGAAGGGGGGTTAGCCTACAATGGAAACAAACCAAAACATGAACAAAGAAAAAAATTAAAGCCGTAGTAAAGACAAATATGTGCAATGTAGAGGAAAGTCCTAAAAGAGAAGCTAGGCAACGCGATTTAGTAAAGGAAATAAAGAAATGCAAAACATAAGAAAATAATTATACTTAGTGTAAGAAAACTTAGACGTAAAAAATATAAAGCAAGTTTAGGTCAAGAATTAAGAGATAAATTAAAGGAATGCAATGGAGCGTAGTTAAAAGATGTCGAGTTTAGGTTAAAAACAAAAAAGTAGTAAAAAGAAAGTAAAGAAATATATTTTTGAATATGTTGAAATATAAACCTTTCGAAATATGACGTAGATGAAGAAAGAAATAGGTTGTTGAAGCCACCGGAGTGAGGGGGAGAGAATGGCCATCTATACTGCATTTTGAATTAACTAGAAAAGTGGAAAAAAATATATAAAATGTTAGATATCTAGACCCAACTGCTTAAAGTGATTAAATAATACTTGGAATAACATGATTTAAACGTAGATAAAATGAAAGCAACAGACACGAAGATAGAAATAGTAACTAGTGAATGTTCAAACAAATCTTTCCAAAAGGGTAAATTTCATTGCAATGTTCAATATGTTATAAATCATATATATAATGTATTTAATAAAGTATACGATGCACGTAGAGAGGAGCTACACTACACTACACACACTCCACCTGTCTTCTATACACTGCCGGCTACACTTATCGCTTCCCTTTTCACCCCCTTTATCTACAACACACTGCCGGCTACACTTTACTTCTATGTAAATAACCATCCTGTAGTGTAGCAGCACGATGCAGATATATGTTTTTTTTTTAATTAAAAAATGGACGCTTCTCCAATATCAACACCACACCCTACTCCCACCCTGACCACCATCCCACCCTGTAACCATCCTCACCACCATCCCCTGCTACCACCATCACCACCACCACCCTGTCACTACCCTCACAACAACCCCATGCTACCACCCTCACCTCCATTCCCTGTCACTACTATCACCACCACCCCTGCTACCTCCCCTGTACCACCCCCTGCCAAAACCCTCGCATCCATCCCCTTCCGCCATTCCCTGTCACCACCCTCACCACCACCAATACACTCCATTCTTCCCTACCCGCACCCAACAATCTCTCCTCATCCCCCCCCCCCTGCATGCCAACCTTGGAATGGACTCACTAGGTCACCGTCTCAGGCAGATAATTATCATAATTTAGCCCCGGGGGGTGAACCTTTTGGCCCCGGGATGCGAGACCTTGCTGGAGGCGGGGGGAGAGGGGGTAATCTGGTGGCGGGGAGGAAGGGGGAAAGCTGGAGGCGAGGGGAGATGATTGGGGTGTGATAGGGAGCGGCTGGTGTTGAGAGGCGAGTGGGGTGTGGTGAGAGGGGGCGGTTGGGGTTGTGAGCGATTATTTATTTAGCAATGTTTGATACATCATCAGTGTGGTGCTACCATATTCTCTTCTACAGTTTTATTGGTGGGAACATAAGCTAGTTATGTTTCCCTGCTGCTGTAGTCCACCACACAGCAAGAATCTCCAACATACTCCTGAAATCTTTCAGTCTGAGTTGGGAGTTTTCAGAAGGGCGATGAGGATATTCAAAGATGCTATGCATTTAGTGGGCCTTCAGAGTGTATGTCCTGTGCAGTAATACCGAAATATAGACAAGCATTTGTATTCGAACAACATGCGTAATTACCACTACATTTGTTATAAATGTTCTACAAAAAAATGCAAAAATGTCATAATAAACCACAGTGTGTGAGTTAATGTCAAAGATTGCAAGCTTTAGCAATCTTTTAAGCCAACTTAATCCAGTAGTTTTAAGTTACTTTTAAGGCTGCTCAAAATGCTCTGCATAACCAGGGGCTTTCTATAAATTATGGCAATAATGCTAACTAATCCTAAGTGTATCAAATACATGATGTACTTTGTGGAAATAATAATAACAATAATTATTATTATTTATGTTTGGTGGGGAAGGGGGAGGGGCTGGCTGCTAGTGGGGTGAATGTGGTGAGGGGTACGGAGAAAGGCAGGGGGATTGTGGGAGGGAGGGCCTGAAGAAGAAATGGGGAGGGGTAGGGGCTTGTGGTAGAAGCCCAGAGGTAAGGTGAGAAGGGGGAGGTCATTGGGGTGGGAGTAGAACAGGGGAAGAGAGGTCCTGAAGGAATGGACAGGGAGATTTTTTTATTTATCAAGCTTTCATACTTCAGCAGTGTGTGGATAAACAATTATATGCGAGTTGCTTGGTGGAAACACCGGCAGTGTGTGCAGCTACACTCACGCCAAGACTGGACCTTCTGAGGCCATAAGATATGGCAAGTTTAATAGACCCTCAAAACTCCAAAGCCAAAATGGGTAATAGCAAAATATGTGGAGTCAATTTTTTTCAGTTTTCTCATATTCCGAGGCCTTAACATGCATTTCATTTCTTGTAGTGTGCAAATTAACTGGGAGAGTGATGAAATTAGACATGTATTCGGTAAATTAATGCTTATTTGAAAAATACGCGGCAATGATATGCCAGATAATTGATTTAATAAAGACATATGACTACCCTTTGCTTTTATAAGCATTGCTATACACTTGGCACAGAATCGACCAATGCTGAACTCATTTTGGCAAATTCTTCGTCGTGTTTCCAGGTCCTAATAACAGCAGGAATTAGCTTCTCCACAGCTGAACAGTCCTGTTTCGCGATCTTCTCAATTGGGTTGAGGTCTGGAGAGTTTCCAGGCCAGTTTAGAATGCTTAGCCCCCACTCTCTTTGAAGAATGTCAGCATTTTTCTGCAAGTGTGGCCGGTGAGCAAGATCCTGGAGAATGCCTTCTCCATCAGGAAAGTTTCTATCCACAATGAGAAGCAAATGAGATGCCAGGATTACCTTGTAATTATCACTGTTCATAGTTCCCTCAACAATAACAATCCTTCCAAGGCTTTAGCTGTAAAGTTACTCCAAAACATCTTAGGTGGGTGTTTTGGCGCTTGTTGAATGTGTCCATTCTGAAAAGGTTTGACTTCGCTCCGTCTCACTATCACTGATCTGTACCCATGTACTTTACTCCATTCATCTATCGTCCATCCCTTATGGTCGAGTGCCCACCGCAGCTGTTATTTCTTCATAGCAGGCTGTCAGTAATTGTTTATTTACTGACTTTCTGGCAGTTCTGCCAACTTCAAGAAGCCTTCGTCGAACAGTTGAAGAATCAACATTTACGCCAGCTGAAGCCAGTCTCTCTGTAGATTTTTGCTGGTTTCCTTGGGATCCTTCACATTATTTCTTATGATATCCTTGTCATCGTGAGGTGTTGTCTTGCATTTTTATCAACATCTATGACGCAGTGCTCCACAATCACTAGTGTCGTCAGATCTCTTCAGAATCCGATCAAAAGTTGACTTTGCTAGGCTCAAATTTTCGGTGATCTGTATGATACTCAAATCAGCATGTTTTCTAAAAGATACTCGTGCGTTTCCTTGGTGTAACATCCATCATGAATATCAGCAGTAATAATGAACAGTAATAATGAACAGTAATCATGAATAGTAATCAGGAGTAGCTTAACAGAACAGCCGTTGTAGCACTGAAGAGAGTTGCAGGGTAATTCCACAGCTGGATAGTTGCCAGAAGTTGGGAGCAAACTCTTCTAAGTGTACGTAGACCCAGAGTATGCGTTGACATTATTCAATATGATAGTAACTGTGGGAACACTCGCAGTGTACAGCTATACGATTCTCTTTCAGTTTTGCATTACGGGAACAAACGCATTTGGAACAACAGCTAGCTGAAGTGGAGGAGAGGCGAGGGAGGAGATTGGCGAAGGAGACAGACGGAGGACACAGACAGAGGAGGAGACAGACAGACGGAGGATTCAGACAAAGAAGAAGGATATAGACGAAGGAAGAGGAAAAAGGTAGGAGGAGGGGAGGGAAGGAGACAAAGAACATGGGTGTATGCGAGAAAGACGGATTACCTGTACATATGGATGTTATCTGCTGATAAAAGCGAAACTGTCTGCGGCAGCGCTACTGTTCCTACTTTGAGAAATGAAACAAAAGCCTAGTTCCCATGTCAATTCCCTCCATCTTCGTTTCCAAAATACTTCTCGCATGCAAAGTCCAAGTTAAAAACATTTAGTAACGAGCTTTTTATTAAGAGAAATAGAACATACAATGACAACAACAAAGAAATGAGCGAATACTTTAGTCCCAGAACGACTCAGCATTTAGTCAGCCACTAACTGACGGCAAAAATGAACTCATGAATGAGAGAAAATGCTGCAGACTTCTTCCTAACTAACTAACCCCATCTGAATTCGAAGAAGCCATTGATTTCATGCCCAAGCTCAGACCCAGGCCCAGACTCGTGGAACTATATTCTTCAAGAATTTTAAGAAACCGTTCTCACGTGCCTTTAATGTTCTATGGAGAAAAAGCCTAGACATTGAAGTCATCCCAGAGTCTTAGCAGAGTTTAGCTTAGTGGCGTAAATGGACTATGGCGTCGAGAAAATTAATGTGTACTGCTCGTGAGACCAGTATTAAAACCAGAGGAGAATGAAATTAGTTCCTATAGCTTTCCACGGTAACAAATGTGTTCGCGTTTAAGAGTTGTATGTCTAGTGTACTTACTGGGCACGTAACATTTGTAGCATTGTGGCGTAGTGGACAAAGGCGTCGAGAATTTTATCTACCTTCCCGGGAGGCTGGTTAAATATCTCGGGTTCGATTCCGACTGGTCGCAGTATTGTTTATATATATATATATATATATATATATATATATATATATATATAATATATATATATATAAATATATATATATATATATATATATATAATATATATATATATATATATATATATAAATATATATATATATATATATAAATATATATATATATATAAATATATATATAAATATATATATATATATAATAATATATATATATATATATATATATATATATATATATATATATATATATATATATATATATATATATATATATATATATATATATATATATATATATATATATCGTGCCGAATAGATAAAAGTGGTCAGTTTGCAAGAACTCATTTAAAATTAAGTCCTTTCTAAAATTTTATCTTATACGTTTAAAGATATGGTTTTTTTTCATTTATGTTTATGTAAAAATTAATAATTTTGTACCAAAAGAACCTTAGAAAACTTACCTAACCTTATTATAACAAGCGCAATTTAATTTAGCCTAAACAAACTAAACATATTTTAGATAAGTTTACAATAATTTAATAATGAACAAACTCAATGAAATATATTTTTCCGTTAGGTTCAGAAGGATTTTTGCGAAATTATTGCATACACAATTTTTTGCTTGCCTTATTCGGCAAGAAGAGCGTTGCTATTTAAGTCAAACTCGCAAGTTTTACCTATTCGGCACGATATATACAGTATGTATGTATATGTATATATATATATATATATATATATATATATATATATATATATATATATATATATATATATTTATATTATAGTCATGCATACATAGTACGTACACGTAGAGCCAGCCACCAGGAGGGTAGAGACAAGGTTGGGCCACTTGGAAAGAAAATTCGGACTAGTGCAAGGGTTTAATGAGTTTCGCCTCAAGTTGTGGCCGAGTTGGTCACCGTGTAACGAGGAGGCTGCACACCTACCACCACTCCCTCACACCCCCTCGTGCCTCAAGTTGTAACTTAGGTGGTCATCGTGTCTCCAGGCGGCTTTACCTGCCACCCAAACCAACATTCCCTAACACACCAGTGCGTAGGCAACGTTTTATCATAGATGCATTCTCTCCGAGTTGTATCTGCAGGCATCGAGTCTGTGTGACTCTTAGAACTCTTGAAGGGTTATGCAATACAACTTATCTCCGGAACTATGTTTGTTTTCCCTGACCAAAACCCTCCTCTTTTGGAGCTCCAAAACACTTCATGACCATATTTTTATTATATTTATGCAGAGGCGCTAAATTTATAAGGGTTATACGGTATTTATATCTTCTACGAGACTTAAAGACAGAATACATTAATTTAGTAATGGCCTATAGTTCAGTGTTTTCAGTATATATATCTTACTGTTTGAAAGTACTCTGTACGACATTAGAAGCTTTTCAAATGTTGGCAGTTGTTCCACATCTAGCAATTAGAGAAAATATTTGTTATAGGCTCACATAAATATCCTATTCCTTCTCTCAATACCTATGGAGTTATGCTGTCATGGACCATGCTATTTTGTGTTCATCTCATTCAATAGCATCTTCACATTTAGTTCAGTTTACGTTCAGTGCCTGGTTTTTCATTCTCTCTCTCTCTCTCTCTCTCTCTCTCTCTCTCTCTCTCTCTCTCTCTTATCGTCCACCAGTTCTTTATCAAGACCTCCCTGACTCTTCTATTTACTTTCCTCACGTTTCTGGATCATGATTAGTAAATAATTAAACATCCTTATGCAGTCTTGTCAGCTAATCTTTTACAGTAATCGTTCTTTTATGGTTGTGAAAAAGCCTTGTTTTGTTTTCCTATGCTATATCAGCTTTCCTTATTCGTACCTTGTAATTTCTTCCTTTTTTGATTATCTCCTTGCCTTGTCATCCTTCGTGCTCCTTATTTCTTCCTTGCCCTTTTGCTCCATGCTTTAATCTGTCTGCAGCCTTGGTTGATCCATGAACTCTCTATGTACTTCGAGATTCATAAAAATATTCCTAAGGACTTCCATCATCTCTTCTGGGAGTCTTTCCTTACATGTAAACTTCCCAGCATTTCTTTTCGGTAAGTTTCTCATCCCATCATACCCTCTTATTTTAGTTTGATTTCTTGTTATTTACTTTTCATTCTTCTCTCCATCCCCCACTTCTTTCAGGCGCTTAAAACTAAGGACTACACGATGGTTAGTTCCTAGTGGTTTTCCTTATAAAAATTCCCAATGTCTGGTTTATTTAGCGTGCAAAGTCTTGTATCGTAGGCAAGATATGTCGGCTATTTTTTTCCATTGCTGACTAATACAGCTTGGCTCCCAGTTTTATTTTTTTTGTTCTCATTCTCCCATGAAGATTTTGGCTTCCTCAATCTCAATAATCCCTGGGCAATAATAACTATCTAAAGACATTGTAAGTCGTCTGTCTTACCAATTAAATCACCCTGAAGCAACGAAATCCATTAAACTATTTTATTACTCTTTTAGAGCTCAAATTTCACTCGTTCCAAACCAATTTTTTGTTTATCACAGTAGAAATGGGAGACAAACACACTATGTAAAGATTACCAGATTTGGCGAGGCGTCATGGTGCCAACACATCTTGTTTACAAGACGCTGTGAAATTACTTACCATACTAAAATTCGTTTTGTTGATAAAATCTCACAGAGTTTCAGTATTAACAAAAACTTGCAATTGTAAAACCATCGAGAGAATGTTCGACATGATATGCCGAAGTTTGATACATCATTTTCCTTGTCTATGCACATCATTTTTGGTTGGGTTCGGTTAGATTAGTTAAAAAAAAAACAATCAGAATAACGTAACAAAAATTAAAAACCAGATGAGGATGTTCATAAATCGGCTTATGCCTTTTAACTTTTTTTCTGAAGCTAATTAATTTGAAGACAACTGTCAAATATTTAAGGCTTGTTTATCTCCATACATCTCTGGAAAAACTGCTTATTTAAATTCATCATTTTCTTGGGTTGAATATTGGAGTGTACACATTTTCTGCGACTCCGCACGTGCTGCACAACGCCTTTAAAGGCAAGATTTCTTGTGAGGATGAGTTGTGAGTCATCATGACCCCGGTGGAGGAGAAACAGCAGCAAGAGCACGAGAGAAGGACCAGTCACCATTGTCTCACTGGGTGGGCAGAGTTCAAGGTCCAACGCTCGGACACATACGGAGTTAATATTCCACCTCGCCTCAACATAACCATCTCCTGCCACAGACTACTATTAGGAGTACACTTGCCTGTGGGCAGTAGATGACGTTCCTCGAAAATTAGTGAATCAAATACACACAGTCTTTTATTAAACATTTCGACCACTGCGGGGTTTTGTCAGGTGCTACAAAGCCCCACAGTGGAACGAACGTCTCCCACACAGCGGGCAAAACATCCTTAAATTAAAGGCTTTGTTTATGTCTTTTGTTCATTAAACTTACCTTGACCATGGATTAATTAGATATATTTCGCTCGTTACGCTATTCGAAAAAGTTTTCTCAATATTGCACAACACAGTACACTGTACCACAATGCAGGCGATGACAATAGTGCTGACGGCAGCACAAGTTTCTAATGCATTTAAATATTAGCAATTAACTGAGGAGAATCAACAGAAGTATTCAGAAGTTATAACATACAACTAAAATACCAATTTCGTCAATAAAAATAATAAAGACGGTGTAATAGGAACAGGTGAGATATTTAATAGTTATGTGATTATGTTGTAGCCTACGTCAACCATATGGTGTTCACTCTCACTCCCTATCTCCTCAATTTCTTCCTCTCTCCTTCTAGTCTCTGGAACCCCTCTACCTCTCTCCCATATTATTATCTTGAATTAAATAGCCTTACAGTTATCATACAGTAGAGGATAGAGGAAACATTTTTAAAATAAAAAAAATACCTTTATTAAGAGGTAAATGAAAAAGGCCATTAAGTCACTTCATATGAACATTCCCTAAAGAAGCAGCCTACAGTAGGGCCTACAGACGCACCGTACACACGCACCCTACACGCACCCTACACACGCACCCTACACACGCACCCTACACACGCACCCTACACACAAGTGCTATGGATGGAACATTCCTCCAAATCCTAACCCTCCCTTTCCCTATTCTGCTTACATGCCTGAACCCACTCACTCATCGCCACGCCCATGCCCTTGCCTATGCTCGTTTTCAACACGTTGCGCGCATACTACAAATGAACACTAACCTATGACCCTTTCGATAGACCTAGCATATTAATTTCTCAGACGGACTATACAGCAGTTGTCCATAGAGACGAACTCAATAAACGGTTTGCCCCTACAAACAGGCACAGCAGGAAGCCTTGTGTACATATCGCAGGGAGTATATTGCTATCGCTTTAGTCGCAATATTTTTACCCCACCTCAAGAGAACAGTAGATCGTTTTATCAGCACAAGCAGGCAGTCTATGATAGATGTATAACATGAGAGGTTTCTGTCATGTCGGCCCTCTTCAAAACCAGCTGCCGTAAAGAAAATGATTTGTAAACAAGGCAGTATAGTGATGACATTTTGAAGTTTGGTGTTATCAATTCACAAAAATCCTAACATGAGTATAAAATTATATTTATATTAAATATGAAGTAATTTTTTTTATTGAAGAATCTCGTATACACGCAAGCGCGCGAACGCACGCACACCCGCATACGCGTACACAGACCCCAACCCCCCCCGCATACCCCACACACACACTAAAATCTGATTAAGCCTGTTTGGTCTACTATTAAGCGCACTGATCTCAGTAAAGAATTAGACATGTTAAGCGTCTACTAGTAAATATATCCTTATGTTGCACACGTATCCAATTCTTACACAAATAACCCGCACATAGAAGAGAGCTTACGACGACGTTTCGGTCCGACTTGGACCATTTACAAAGTCACACTAACAAAAAGGAGAGGAGTACATATAGTCCAGCAGACAGGGACGGGAACACGAGAGGAAGTGGTGGAGGTGGTAGTAGTAGTAGTGGTCGTAGTAGTAGTTGTAGTAATAGTAGTGGTGGTAGTAGAAGTAGTGGTGGTAGTAGTAGTAGTGGTGGTAGTAGTAGTAGTAGTAGTAGTAGTAGAGTCAGTCATATACTAAGAAAGAGAAGCACTGCAAGGGAGCTAGGGGAACTGTGGGCCCCTAGCACTACTTCCTCTCTTGTTCCAGTCCCTGTCTGCTAGCCTATGTATACTCCCTCCCCTTCTTTTTGTTAGTGTGACTTTGTAAATGGTCCAATTCGGACCAAAACGTCGTCGTAAGCTCCTCTCTTCTATGTGCGGGTTATTTGTGTATTGTTCCACTCACAGTATTGTGTCTTTTTTTGTTATTTATCCAATTCTCCATCTTGATGGTACCACTCACTGGCGTGTCTAGCCACGGGGTCAGCTCAGCACTTTGAACTATGACTATCGTCTGTAAAATAAAAGATAAGGATCCAAAACCACAGTACTGTATATTATTTGTATTGAAATTATTACAATAGAAAGACTTAAACCCTCGAAACTAAATACATCAAAAGACACTTAAAGACAAAACATGCATGAATTAAAGTCATCAGCACAAGCTTTTATTAAATAATCCGCTCTTATGATAGAACACAAATGCTATCATTTTTAGCCTCATACTGTAGCTAAATAATTTGCAATAGTTAAAAAGTGTCCCCCGGAAATAAAACTGTCTCTGAAGATACCATCTATTGCAGAGGATGTACAGTTTCAACGGGTTTAACGTGTACAGTCTGCTGGAGGATTTACTACCCAATTTGATGGTATCACTTATGTTTCTGTATAATACAGTTGGTTTATGTGAGATACTTGGGTAAAGTGTGACTTCAAACATATAGTGCGCCGAATGTTTGTGTAGTTGGAAAATACAAAAAGGACTGAGTTACCATATTTCGTGGCTTATTAGACTCATGTTTTTTTCCATAAAATGTCTCCAAAAACCACCTTCCGTCCTATAAACTGAAGGTCAGTGACTGGAGCTATAAGTTTGGGGTGTGGGGTGGGCTGTAGCTCTCCCAGTTACGTCTAATGCCGAGCCACTGAAACTTAAACAAGTCTTATAAGCCGCGATATACGATAATTGTAAGCAATTAAAAGTGACAGAGCAGCAATAATGACCGGAAGAAATGGCGGAGCTGTGAGGAATACAAAGGTAGCAGGTAACAGTATTTAAAATCACTATTTAATTGCCCCCTGAAACTCTACCTTCCAAAGGTATTTCTGACACTTTTCGTGGGGTTCTGATATTGAACATGACTGATATCATTAAAGAAACTCACTACACACTTGGCAATTCGAAATACTGTGTATACAAATGAGCTGATCATTTCCATGTATCGTATCCTGAGGCAAAGTCAGTACAAAGATATGTAAGCTAAGAATGGAGATTAATTTTCTCTTCTGAAAAGAAATTAATTTGCCAAATTTATTTTGTAACGACAATTAGATAATGATGTCATTTAGCAGATATTTTTTCACGGATATAAATGAACTTAATGTGAAGCTACAAGAAAAAACAAAATATTGTGATCCGTCACTTAAAAAAAAAGAAAAAAAAAGAAACTAGTACTGTGTTAAGCCAGACTTCAAGTTGACCTCCTTAATTAATAGTGTAAACAAAATAAAAAAAGTGTTATTAGTTGCATCTCTAACAATTTTTTTTTCACTATTTTCCGGAAGACAAGATGGAAATTCTGAAGGAAAAACACTGGGTAAAAGATAGTTATTTTTAAGGTGCTTGAATATCGTAGGTTTGAACTTGACCTGAACAAGAAAATAAGTTGCTCCATCTCGTATCTCACAGTACATTAAAAATCAGTCATAAATCATCAACTTTATTATCTTCGTTCAAGGTTTCAGTAAGAAACTCAGTTTTGCTGTTGCTTCCTTTAATAAGTTGCAAGTGTGAAGATGGCTTGCAAACCCCCCCTCCCCCCACTCTCCTGATGAGGTTAAAAATGAAAGAAACAGTTAACAGCGCAAAGGACGCCTACGTGTAGCACTATCATCGTGTGAACCAGATTACTCCAAAATAGCAAGCAGGCTCATCACTCTGATCAGTAAATTGCAAAATAATTTGTCAGTTTCATTTGTGGAATATTTAATTAGAAGAATAAATCCCATTTTAAAGTAATACCGATTGGCTCGAATTAACGAGTCAAAAATATATAAATTAGCTTACCTAATGTGTCAAGTCAAGTTTTCACTTTTAATTTTCCTTCAAGGTAAAAAAACAATATCATTTGATAATTTACTGGGGTGGTAAGTGAGGCTGCCAAGCGAATGTTATTTGAAAACTAGATTTTGAGCAAAACAGTTTGGAAAATACTTTAATAAACGAAAGTAAGAGCTCTGGAGAAAGTAAGAGCTCTGGAGAAAGTAAGAGCTCTGGAGACCTCGCTCTGGGTTGGGTTTTGACACTCGCTTGTCTAGGAAGGAAGCTAATTCGAAGAGGACATCAAAGTCCTCCTCAATACAGGAGGAAAGGAATTCATCACGTTCCACATGGATTGGAAGTTATGATTCTTTAACAAAACTGACCAGGACAAAGTTTTGAGAGATGTCCAAGTCCATTTCAAGAGAAATTAGTTGATTTTAAGAGCCTAATATTCGTATACGCGCTAAATGCTGCGTATATATTTTTTAACATTGGAGAACGACAATGAGAGGCGGTGTAAAGTATGGACTTACCTTATTGGTGACGTGTTGACGGTCCCACGATGAGTTAATTTTTACTTACCTGCAAGGTAAAGGTTAAATATTAATTAATGAGTTTCACCAGTAATTATACCATTAAGCCTACACCTTTTGAAATCATTCGTCGTTTTATTCTTCAACATTCACCTTGAAGTATCCCTAGTCATTCCCTTCAACTGCTCCTAATGGAAGCATTCCCAGTTATCCCCTACAGCTTGCACCTTATTGTAAGTATCCCCAGTCTTATTCCTCGTATGCACATAATGCTGGTATCCCAGTTATACCGTTCACTCGCAGCTGCAAGTATTTCGACATATACTTTAATTATTAACTAATTAACATGTTTATTTTTATGCCATGTAATTAATTCTTACTCTACAGAGTAAGAATTAATTACATGGCATAAAAATAAACTAAGATTATTATCTTTCCGCTGTTGAAACTTACCTTTCCATGGTGGATGATGACGTGTGGATGACTAGCTTAGCCAGGTGGTGCGGGGTATCCAGGTGGTGCTGGGTCACAGGTGGTGCAGGGTACCCAGGTGGTACGGGGGAGCAAGGATCATAAACGCTATTTGTGTTTCAACACTTTGCCACCAACACTTTGCCACCAACACTTTGCCACCAACACTTTGCCACCAACACTTTGCCACCAACACTTTGCCACCAACACTTTGCCACCAACACTTTGCCACCAACACTTTGCCACCAACACTTTGCCACCAACACTTTGCCACCAACACTTTGCCACCAACACTTTGCCACCAACACTTTGCCACCAACACTTTGCCACCAACACTTTGCCACCAACACTTTGCCACCAACACTTTGCCACCAACACTTTGCCACCAACACTTTGCCACCAACACTTTGCCACCAACACTTTGCCACCAACACTTTGCCACCAACACTTTGCCACCAACACTTTGCCACCAACACTTTGCCACCAACACTTCGCCACCAACACTTTATCGCCAACACTTTTAAAAAGCACGACCAACATTTTTAGTCTATGGACTACACGAGGGTCATTAAGCCCCCATGTCATGCATACTCCACCGTTCAAGAATACTTTAATAACTAAAATCCAAATTCAGTTAAATTCTGCGAAAACACGCGAGACGACCCTCCTCCAGTGAACGGACAGCCAGACACACCGAGCTCTGTAAAGTTTCACTTCCATCTCCGAAGCTGTTCATGAGCTGATACCTCTTGAGTTGAGACCTCGACCTCTCTCTCTTAACACTTTATACCTATCATTAATATTAATCAGACTAAGTACTATTTACCATTGATATATATCTGCAGCATGGCTAAGGCATGTCTGATCAGTTTGTGATTTAGTGGCGAACAACAAGCTCTATGTCTGAATAATTCAATGACTTTCATTCCGAACCAGTGGAACTGACGATGAGTTTCCAACAAATGTGATAAATTTAATATAATTTTTATGTTTTGCCTGGGATAATTGCTCAGTTTTTAAAACTAATTATTTGTTATAACACATACAATAAATATAGTTACTGTGTGTGAGAACAAACATGTTGTGAAAGCATGGGCGTTGTTTTTACTTTCGAAAAACTGGCTATATCAACATTATGCTGCTATCCTATTCACTACGGTAATTACACAGTGGGAACAAAAGCTAGCTATATTGGTGTTGTTGGGTGGGAGACAGGATACACATGACTGGGGACATTACATATAAAGTCGTCCCCAATTTTGTGAGGAACAACAGATAATCGGAACTAAGGTCTACAAGACTGAAAAGATTTCAAGTGCAAGTCCTTCAGTACTTAACTGTTTTTAAGTTTTTTTTTAATGGTTTGGAGTGCTGTTGGAGTGTGAAGATGGTGACATGAAGGGATTCAGGTTAATCTGAGGTTTCCCACCTATAGGTGGGAAGTACCGTGCTTGCACTCTGAAGAAGGGGTGGAGATGTTGCAGTTCGGGTGGCCCTCTGAACGGTGATGTCAACAAGCTTCTGGCAAGACAGTGATTGAATGAGTGACGATGAGAGTGTTTCCTCTTTTACGGATCACCATATCTCTGTGGCAGACGGCCGGTGTGTTAAATAAAATATTATTATCTCTATATTTTTTTACGAAGTGGAAGCACTAGACTCATGTGGGTCATTAAGCACAAGATGCAGTGGAGACTCGATCCTCCGTTTTTTATTCGCGAGACAGAATCTAAACTCTTGTTGTATATACTCCTTTACTGAGATAGATACTTCTCTAAGTGTATGTACATTGAGAGATATTCACTTGTCGGGGTATGTGCTCTGAGAGATATGCACCTCTCAGTGTATGTGCACTGAGAGATATTCACATCTCGGTGTATATACCCTACTGAGACGAGGAAGGACATAAATACGCAATACCTGGTCATGAGGTTGAGATGGAAGAGTATTACTCAGCCCTGGAGGCACCGACTCTATGGTGGAGGAGTGTGGTTGGCCAGTGTAATGGTGAGAAAGTATGTGCGGAATGACTATACCCTCTGGCAAATCTCCTGAAGGTAATAATAGGGAATATTTTACTGGAGTGGAGGGGGGGAGGGTAATGGTTAAGGGATTCTCGTGTGGTGGTGGTGAAGGGATGCTCATGCGAAGTCGTGAAAGGGATGATCATGCGAGTTAATTTATAATAGTTTTTCCTTATGTTTAGACAATGTTTTGTCATTTTATGGTAGGAATTATAATCACTACGTGTCGGGCTTATACGCTACTTCCTTTACTGACTGGTAACTAGACTCAGTCTTCCACCAAGAGAAATGCCGTGGACACTTACTGGACAGGTGGCAGTAAAATACATGTACACTGGACTTGTTATACTTACCAGGACGAGGCCTTAGTAACACTTGGTTCTTGGGTCTATTACCAGGATAAATGATCCGGGGCTCATATACAATGGATCAGTTTGACTTGGCACAATTGATGAATACACGAAACGTTGAATATGACACTGATAGGCTCCAGGGCTTAGTAACCTCCCACTACTATAATTCCAACACTACTGCACTTTAGTCATGTTCTCTTCCCACCTACCTTTCACAAATTATGGATTGCAATCTATTTAAGGAACAAAATAAGGAAAAGTGGATTTTACCTGCCCTTTTCCCTTGGAATGTTACCTGGGATCCTGGTGTCTTGGGCCGGTGGTGACGTCAGCACAGTACGTCAATCAATGTATGTCCTTCTTAATAATAAGAGCTGTCGCCATGTCTAAATGTCGTTATATCACTGTAACCGACATTCACTTAACCCACTCTCGGAGTATAGACTCCGGCTTAAATCCAGAAAATCCACTTTAATGAATCTTAATAATGTTGGTAGAATTACCGATAATATTTTAGGTAAAAAGAAATATGTGAAACTGATGCGACATTTTTATTGTGGCAACGTTTCGCTCTCTAGGAGTTTTGTCAAGCCGTAACAGCTGGACAAAGCTCCTGGAGAGCGAAATGTTGCATCAGTTGCACATATGTCCTTTTACCTAACACAAAGAATCCTGTATCAATATATCTTAAAAACTCAGAGCAACTATTAAAGCACACGATAAATGGATGGGACGATGCCTTTTCTACTCAAGAAAATGCCATCAGTTAACAGAGTTCTCTAGCTGAGTTGTCACTATATTTGGCTATGTTGTGCCCTTTCTAAATTCTAGTACAGTGGACCCTCGGTTTTCGTTCACCTCCAAACTCGAACAATTATGTAAGTGTATTTTCGTAAGTGCTTTTGTAAGTGTATTTTTGGGGGTCTGAAATGACTAATCTAATTTACATTCGTCCTTATGGGAACAAATTCGTTCGGTAACGGCACTCAAACAGCATTCTGGAAAGAATTTTCAACGAAAACCGAGGGTCCACTGTATAAGACTGCTCCAGGGCCTCAAAACTCGGTTTTCCCAGCGTACATTGACCGGCTCATCTCGGTTCAATGTCACTAGACTACTGGAAGTGGCACCGCGAGATGACTGTCAGTGTTACTCGACCCCTGCAACCACAACTAGGTGAGCACAACTAGGTGAGTATACACACACACACACACACACACAAGCACACACACTATACATCGTGCTTACTTGGAAGCAGCAGCCAAGAGAGCACACAGGACGAAAGCAAAACTATTCATCAGTTCTCACCAAACTAATAAAAAAAGCCAAACAGTTGTACTACTCCAGCAGATTCACTGAAACAAGAGGAGATATAAAAAAGACCTGGAAAACACTCTCACAGATTATGGGCACCCACAAACTGAAAAAACTAGGGATATTGTCCTAACTAAACCAAACGAAACACCACTTGCCCAGGTTTCCCTTTATTCAGTTGGATTTCAGTCTATGTGCTATTACTCCATGGTCGCATTTGTTAAATGCCTTATTGCAAAATTCACGTTGACTTTAATCACTCTGTATGTCGGAACATCAGTCACTGTGACATACCTGGAGTTTTACCTGGAGAGGGTTTCGGGGGTTAACGCCCCCGCGGCTCGGTCTGAGACCAGGCCTCATGGTGGACCAGGGTCTGATCAACCAGGCTGTTACTGCTGGCCGCACGCAAACTGACGTACGAACCACAGACCGGTTGATCAGGTACAGACTTTAGGTGCCTGTCCAGTGCCTTCTTGAAGACAGCCAGGGTTGAACAGTCTTGGGCCCCGGACACTTATTGTATTGTCTCTCAATGTACTCGTGGCGCCCCTGCTTTTCATCGGGGGAATGTTGCATCTCCTCACGAGTCTTTTGCTTTCATATGGAGTGATTTTCGTGCGCAGGTTTGGTACCAATCCCTCCAGGAACTTCCTAGTGTATATTATCGTGTATCTCTCTCTCTCGGAATTCAGGTCAAGGACTTTCAACCGTTCCCAGTAATTTAGGTACCTTATCGTACTTATGTGTGCCGTGAAAGTTCTTTGTACGCTCTCCAGGTCTGCAATGTCTCCAGCCTTGAAGGAGGCTGTTAGTGTACAGCAGTATTCCAGCCTAGAGAGAACAAGCGATTTGAAGAGAGAATCATCATGGGCATGGCGTCCCTAGTTTTGAAGGTTCTCATTATCCATCCTATCATTTTCCTAGCAGATGAGGTAGATACATTGTTGTGGTCTTTGAAGGCGAGATCCTCTGACATTATCACTCCCAGGTCCTTCACATTTCTTTTTCGCTCAATTGTATGGTTAGAATTTGTCGTATACCCTGATACATTTTTAATTTCATCAAGTTTTCCATATCCAAGTAGTTGAAATTTCTCCTCGTTGAACTTCATATTGTTTTGAGTGGCCCATTTGAAGATTTGGTTCATGTCCGCTTGAAGTCTTGCGGTGTCTTCGATGGAGGTTACTGCCATGGCAATCCGGGTGTCATCCGCAAAGGAAGACACGGAGCTATGGCTTACATCTCTATGTCAGAAATGAGGATTCATAATACTGAAAAATGCTGTGAGACCTAGTGAAGACCTGGGTCTCAAGCTCTCTTACTACAGGTGCCACCAGGGTTTACAGGTAGCATCTGGCCCATGACACTCTCACAGTGCAAATATAATCTCTCAAGACGGTTAGAAGTGCGCCGTTACACCACCTTTTATGCCACTTTGCAGAGAGGGAGAGAGCTCTTACATAGGCCTCTCGGTCACGTAGGAACAAGGATAGAAATAGCTCTTCAACTTTCTCTAACAGTCTACTGACAGTGGAACAAATTACACCACACTATTTATAATTTCTGTGCGTTTAAGATTTTGTAGTCTTCTGAACCATACCACGGGTGGGGTACGAACCCGCAGTCGGAGAGTCTCAAAACCGTGGTATGGTTTGTTTGCAATCGTGTCACTACGATTTCTTGAGTCATTTTGTAGTGTTCTATTCTCCCAGCTACTTAAAAGGGGATTTGATTGAGTAACTATTTTTAAATGTATAAAGTGTAAGTCGAACTCCCATTATCAAGCTAATGTCTAAGTATTTTTTAGTGTCAGGCTTAATATCATTTATTAGGAAACTGCTGAATCGAGTGTTGGATGTTTTCTCCTCTGATTGTAGGACTGTAACCTCTGTGTCTTAATGAAGATTATTGAATATAAATATATTTTTCAGTCTGTATGTCTAAACTTCAAAATTTGATCTCCGAAGCTTCCTATAAATTATTGTGTGTTGTTCCTGTATTATTATAATACGGCATTAGTGTTAATAGTGGCTTAGCAAGTGATATTTGGAGAGTGGTGAACCAGAGCAGTAATTTACCCGCAGAGGGAGGATCATTATTCTGGCTAATTACTAATAATTAAATCAACAGGAATTAGTTGATTTCTTAACTATCTGCCTGACAAGACACCTAAACATACAGACACACACATAGACACACACACGAAGGGTTCGAGGAGACATGATAACGACATACAAAATACTGGGGGGAATCGACAAGGTAGATAGTGACAGGTGTAAGAGACAGGAAGAGCTGATCACTTTCAACAACAATTAGGTGAGTACTACAACAGACACAAACATCACATGATACACAATACACACGCAATATATTCACACACGTCAAACATAAATATATATATATATATATTACGACGTACAATAGTGGAAGGCACAAACATAAAATGAGAAGACAGGTATGATAAACTCATGGAGCAGATTCAGAACCTGCGACATGAGAGGCCGTGGGTCAGATCTGATAACCTGCAACATTCAATAGATAAATTTAGTGAGTTACATAAATTTACTAAATTTGCACATATTTATCCAGTTCATCATACAGTACATTTAAAAGATTTTATATGCAGACTTTTAATTGTAGTGATTTCCTTAGTAAGTAACTGATACTGAATCAAGCTATATTTGTCTAGTGCATTTTAATGTCATGGGTTAAGTAAATTACGATAGTATCGCTGCAGTGAGAATTTCTCAGAGTGTGTAACCTCACCCAGGGAGTATCAACTGAGAACACTACATAAATATCTCAGGGAATACCTGATGAGGTTCTAACGAGGGAATTCTTCAGACTGCCTTTGCATCCTGACCAGAATTCCTGTTTGCTGCTTATAAATTAAATTTGTGTTTCAGGATAGAAAATTTGGTTATCTTTCTTAAACTATTATTATTATACAAGAAATTAAAGCATATTAAACATATGTGACCTGAGGTGAGAAAAACTGCAGCTACTTTCACAGGCGAGAGTTTATATAAACAAGTCACAGGCGGAAAATTTAACTGCGAGAACTAGGTGGCAGCGAATCATTAGTGTAAGTCTGGAGGACCCATTTCAGCGCCTGGTACGTGGAGTATTGGTACACCACGCGGTCCCTGGAAAGTGGAAAACTCTGCAAAAATTGAACATTGCGTCTCTAAGGAAACAAAGAACACAAAGTCACAAGAGTTAGCGAGCGTAGGGGCTTCCTTCGGAGGTCAGACGGCTTAACTTTCACCTCTGCAACATTTCAAATGAGAAAGACAGCATTTAATGTTTATATGCACATACTGTACATGGGAAGAAATCACTGAAAAATGTCTGACAATAAATATGAACAAGGGCTCTTCTAGTTCCTCCAAACGAAGGTGTATATATCTCAGAGAGTGTATATATCTCAGAGAGTGTATATATCTCAGAGAGTGTATATATCTCAGAGAGTGTATATATCTCAGAGAGTGTATATATCTCAGAGAGGTGTATATATCTCAGAGAGGTGTATATATCTCAGTATACATGGCATAAATATATCTTATGATGAGATTTTGTGCCAGATAAATGAGTTCATTTCTGAAGTTTGATGTGTATCTTTCATTGGATTTGGATTATACTTAACTTGATAGAGGGAAATGGACACAAATGGGTTCGTTTTGGACAACTGCGCTGAAAATGAACCTTCATCACTTCAAAATTCATGAGGAATATGAGAGGAGACAAGCTATGTATAGGGTCAAGAGAGTAGTTGTAGTAGTAGTAGTATTAATAGTAGTAGTAATTAGTAATAGTAGTAACTAATAATAGTAGTAATTAGTAATAGTAATAATTAGTAATAGTAGTAATTAGTAATAGTAGTAAGTAGTAATATTAGTAATTAGTAATAGTAGTAATTAGTAATAGTAATAGTAACAGCAGCAGTAGTAGTAACAGCAGTAGCAAGATTTATGATCAGTTATACAAGGAACATTAAGGCCCCAATTCTCCTGGTCGCTACCATCAAAAATATTTTTTTTAAATAGGGACTAATATCAACTCTCATTTATATACACTTGGATTGTACTCTCACCTGCTTAACATATTTATTTATCAGTTATGCTATTTTTTATAGCTATAGTGTCAGGGGCCCAAGACTGTCCAACCACCTCCCAGAATACATAAGGTGGATTACCAATAGACCTCTGACTGTCTTCAAGAAGGTGCTGGACAGGCACCTAAAGTCAGTATCTGATCAGCCGGGCTTTGGTTCGTACGTCGGTTTGCGTGCGGCCAACAGTAACAGCCTAGTTGATTAGACCCTGATCCACCAAGAGACCTGGTCACAGACCGGGCCGCGGGCGCGTTCATCCCCAAAACCCTCCCCAAGTCTACTCCAGGTATAGTTCGTATAACCATGAATAATTTAGTAGGTATAATCCATGATATGAATTTAGTTGGGTTGTTGTACACTCGTCAGTTTATTATAATTATTATTATTGGGAGGCAGTCAGTCTTGATTAAAGAAAATAAAGGATTGCTCCATTTTCTTTGATCAGGGACACTTCACTAAGCATCATGGCATCCTCCCCCCTCATCTCCTGAAAGGAAAACATACTCCACTCACCAGTAACCTTAAACCTCATAAGAAATAGTTGTTTTTTCAGCCTTGGCCGCGAGAGAATTTCAAAGTGTAAGTCAATATAAACATTGAGGCGTAGAGTACTGATTATCGTTTCTTGTATAAGCACGACCTCGTTGAATTCTCGAGGTCTGCGAAGTTACACATGTTATATGTTATTAAAGTTAATGTCAGAGGCCTGGCTACCCGCCCGTGAAGCGTCAACACTCCCGGACACTTCGATTTACTCTGTTGTCAAGTTCATTTGTTTTCCTTCTTATTCATTTTATGTACTTCTTTCACCTATTGATCATACTTCATTATGTTGAGTATTTATTATAGCTTCTGTTGTATTAGTTCAGAGTCTTCAAAATAACAGTGAGGGGATCCCGCAAGATCGAAAAATATTTGCATTGTTTCTTACTTTTTAATGCTGGTCATTCTAATAGCACAACACATTCTCTTAGTGTATAGTTCACTCAACGATGCGAAGTGTTTAGTTATCAACTAAATATATTGATATTCATCTAGCGAGGAATTTGTTCGTCCTTCCACGAAGTACTAGATTCCGTCAGTTTGAGAATATGTGTTTATATTTAACAAATTTCACGTCAAAACCAGTAGTGGCCATAAAGTGCCTTGGGGAGTTCAAAGTAGTTATCCTCGATCCAAGGAACAGGACCAACTCCTTGCAGCAAGAATGGCATCAGTGAACCTCCCTTGAAGGATTAATATTTATAAAGTAATATATTTTAAGTAATAAATCTAGATAAAAGACGCTTCTCGGGGTACAATGTGACAATCTTTTTCCAGTTATTTACACTATAGAAATAATTGATTTACACGATATTTTAAAAGTCATGTACATAAATGCCAAGTTATCGAGGAAATATATAATTTATTTTAAATTTTAACTTTAGTATATTGGTAAAACGTTTTCTTAAACAGGAGGCGCGAATTAGCGGAGTATGTTTACAGCGATACGTCAAGCGCTTACTGTCCTTCCAATAATACTGCTATAACACGCCGCCCATAGCGGCAACCTTTGGTACGTGTGTCTAGCATATGAGAGAAAGAGTCGTTTAATAAGCATTATGAAAGGTATTTCAATGGCTCGTAATGTAATTGTCAATCGCTAAATTGAATGTAGCAAAGTTGAATTATTCCATCCACAAGGAATGGAATACTGACATACACGCTATTGTACATCAAATTTAGGAATTAAATGATCTTAGCAAATATGCGGTTAGAAAACAAATGACTCTTGTTGCTGCCGTGTGACACGACATTCTCAGTTAAATATGGATGTAGTATTTGGGTAATTGTTTAATGCAGTCCAAATAAATATTTGCCAGCTTGCCTCTACAAGTCATAGGCAATTTCACCTGCGTTAAGCTGAAGTTGTATCGTTCCTAATGCAAATAGAAACAATCTGAATTAAAACAGAGAAATTCTAGTGAATTTGAAACTTTACTGTATGTTTAACATTATTACACATGACAGTGTATGATTATTTAAATACAAATGATATCCAATTCGCCGTGTCTGGGTTGACCGTCCCTGAGACATATTGCATGCATTATCACCATCATGATTCTTGCAGTGTCATACTTGATTAAATTTGTTATTTTTTGCTCTCTTCGTGTTTTCTTCGGCCACCAAATTTCACAGTAATGTGAGGAAGTCGTGGCACTTATTACACGGCTGCTTTGTCCAGGGTCGTAGTTGTCCACCAGAGGCTGCCTCACTGCGGCTGCTTCCCTAGAGCTGCCTCGCCCAGAGTTGCGGCTGGACTCCTTCGCACCACACCCCGGGCTGCGGCTGGACTCCTTCGCACCACACCCCGGCCTGCGGCTGGACTCCTTCGCACCACACCCCGGGCTGCGGCTGGACTCCTTCGCACCACACCCCGGGCTGCGGCTGGACTCCTTCGCACCACACCCCGGGCTGCGGCTGGACTCCTTCGCACCACACCCCGGGCTGCGGCTGGACTCCTTCGCACCACACCCCGGGCTGCGGCTGGACTCCTTCGCACCACACCCCGGGCTGCGGCTGGACTCCTTCGCACCACACCCCGGGCTGCGGCTGGACTCCTTCGCACCACACCCCGGCCTGCGGCTGGACTCCTTCGCACCACACCCCGGGCTGCGGCTGGACTCCTTCGCACCACACCCCGGGCTGCGGCTGGACTCCTTCGCACCACACCCCGGCCTGCGGCTGGACTCCTTCGCACCACACCCCGGCCTGCGGCTGGACTCCTTCGCACCACACCCCGGGCTGCGACTGGACTCCTTCGCACCACACCCCGGGCTGCGGCTGGACTCCTTCGCACCACACCCCGGGCTGCGGCTGGACTCCTTCGCACCACACCTTGGGCTGCGGCTGGACTCCTTCGCACCACACCCGGGCTGCGGCTGGACTCCTTCGCACCACACCCCGGGCTGCGGCTGGACTCCTTCGCACCACACCCCGGGCTGCGGCTGGACTCCTTCGCACCACACCCCGGCCTGCGGCTGGACTCCTTCGCACCACACCCCGGGCTGCGGCTGGACTCCTTCGCACCACACCCCGGGCTGCGGCTGGACTCCTTCGCACCACACCCCGGCCTGCGGCTGGACTCCTTCGCACCACACCCCTGGCTGCGGCTGGACTCCTTCGCACCACACCCCGGCCTGCGGCTGGACTCCTTCGCACCACACCCCGGGCTGCGGCTGGACTCCTTCGCACCACACCCCGGCCTGCGGCTGGACTCCTTCGCACCACACCCCGGGCTGCGGCTGGACTCCTTCGCACCACACCCCGGCCTGCGGCTGGACTCCTTCGCACCACACCCCGGCCTGCGGCTGGACTCCTTCGCACCACACCCCGGGCTGCGGCTGGACTCCTTCGCACCACACCCCGGCCTGCGGCTGGACTCCTTCGCACCACACCCCGGGCTGCGGCTGGACTCCTTCGCACCACACCCCGGCCTGCGGCTGGACTCCTTCGCACCACACCCCGGGCTGCGGCTGGACTCCTTCGCACCACACCCCGGGCTGCGGCTGGACTCCTTCGCACCACACCCCGGGCTGCGGCTGGACTCCTTCGCACCACACCCCGGCCTGCGGCTGGACTCCTTCGCACCACACCTCGGCCTGCGGCTGGACTCCTTCGCACCACACCCCGGGCTGCGGCTGGACTCCTTCGCACCACACCCCGGGCTGCGGCTGGACTCCTTCGCACCACACCCCGGCCTGCGGCTGGACTCCTTCGCACCACACCCCGGCCTGCGGCTGGACTCAATGAAGCTGCCTCACCTGGCTAAAGATGTGATATTCTCATAACACTGTTGAAACCTCCCAACGCAGATTATTATACTACGTATGGTGACTCGTCTTGTGTGATGGAATGGGACATTAAAACACTGTTAGCTTTTGATTTCCTTATGTAACTATCGTATAAAATCGAGTAGCAGCATACTTATAACGTATCAAGTTTTGCTAAATAAGAAAGAACCATCCAGCTAGCCCACACACTGATGATTTTCAGGGTCAGTGTGAGCGCAATACCTTTCCAGGGTGACGAGCATGACCCAACGCACCTAGGTCAACTGGGGTTGTTTAGTCAAGCGGGAATATACCACACAGAAAGCGAGGTAAACACCGGACCGTATTATTGTCTGACTCATCATCATCGTCTTACCCACCTCTCTTTCTCTCTCTCTCTCTCTCTTCTCTCTCTCTCTCTCTCTCTCTCTCTCTCTCTCTCTCTCTCTCTGCTCTGATGAACCTGGATCTGCAAGATTCCAATGTTTTATGATTATTAAAGCTTTTCTTATTCGCGTTCAATCAGAGTTAAGTGGTGATTAGTTTCCTGAACTAAGTTATAGCTGATACTCTCACAATGTTGTGGTTTACCCTTCACCTGCTCACCCCGAGGCTCGCAACTCTAGCGGCCAGAGTCTCAACTTCTTAGTGTTGTGTAACTGTTAAAGGTTTTCGTCTTATCATTCAATTTAAGCGCTGAATCCGTACGGGTCATTCAGCGTAAGGATCTGGTGTAGGCTCAGTCCTCCATCCACTAACAGGCTCTTGGTGTTATTAAAGATATCTCTGTGTGTCAACACAAGGGCCGACAGCAAGAAATTTCAATAAATGTGTTTTTTTTTATATATGTCGCCGTCGATGTTCTTAGGCCTGAATTTAGGTGATACAAAGTACTTAGAAGTCAATTCATTGACTAAGTCTGCAGTATGTTCAGGCAGCCAAGCATGAAATTCACGAGCTCTCATATTTCCATTAAATCGCCAGTGCATACAAGTTTCAGGATATAACCTGTTACCTAAAGCTTTCCAAAACTAATCCATTGTAAAAACAGCACTTCTCTCACTGCTTGTTAACTCGAATGGAACGTTTAATTAGATACG
This sequence comes from Cherax destructor, assembly GCA_009830355.1. Lineage (NCBI taxonomy): Eukaryota > Metazoa > Arthropoda > Malacostraca > Decapoda > Parastacidae > Cherax > Cherax destructor. The sequence continues at coordinate 109,888 of WNWK01000677.1, forward strand.
CGTTCTTCATCTTCCACTGCACCACCGCCTCCCCTTCTCCCACTCCCTCTCTTCCTCTCTCTCTCTCTCTCTCTCTCTCTCTCTCTCTCTCTCTCTCTCTCTCTCTCTCTCTCTCTCTCTCCATCTAAGAATACCGATACCCAGCTTAATGAAATATTTAAATAATTATCTAGGTTGACAATGTTGACTGATGCGACCAGAGAGCCCGGGGCTCGAATATGTGATCAACTCATAGGAAATTGCAACATCGAAAGTTCTTCAAGCGTGAAGGGCGATCTGTTCTCTGTCCCATTTGCTTGTTGGATCTTCCAGACGTGTTATATAGTGCTCCACCTACTGTTTTACTCTGACACAACGGTACACACAACGGTATAAAATATGGCGTCTCCTGTTTTACACTAAGACAATGGTACTGAGTGCTACACTTTTTCTACACTAACACAACGGTGCTCACTGCTAAATTGTGCTACACTAACTCAATGCTTCACACTAACGCAACGGTACGCATTTCTACACTTCCTATACAACACAAACACAACGGTACACAATACGGTACAATTTGTGTTATACTTTATGTTCTACACTAACGGTATACACAAAGGTATACCGTTTCAGCTCCTGTTCAATGCCAACGCAAAGTAACACAACGGTACACAGAATGGTCCAAAAGGGCTTCGTCTCCTGTTTCACACTGGCATACTTACGTTTCAATTTACAGAATAAGAGGTCGTATCGTACCTCAGTTCGTTTCAAAGTCCAGCCTTATGTAAAGTGCATTACCACACAGATTGTGACCCACAACAGTTGAAGGGCACCCAGGTACCAATTTATCGAGAGGTGAAGAGAGACAGCAGGTGTAAGGAAACTTGCCCATAGGTCTTGCCACGTCTTGGAAATAGGATTCGGGCTATTTATTTTTTAGAGGTAAAAGATCTACCAAAAGTAAACACACAGTCTCATCCTGTTGATATTCATGGATACTCACTGTTTTCCATCATCACACTACCAGACCTTGCATGCTCTCTCTCTCTCTCTCTCTTCCATCCTACCACCAGACCTTGCATGCTCCCTCTCTCTCTCTTCCATCCCACCACCACCTTGCATGCTCCCTCTCTCTCTCTTCCATCCCACCACCAGACCTTGCATGCTCCCTCTCTCTCTCTTCCATCCCACCACCAGACCTTGCATGCTCCCTCTCTCTCTCTTCCATCCCACCACCAAACCTTGCATGCGACGATGCAACATTCCCCAATGAAAAGCAAGGGTGTCACTAGCTCCATAAGAGACAACACAATAAGTGTGAGGGTCCCAAGACCCTCACACTTATTGTCTCCCAGCATACATAAGGGATATTACCAATAGACCCCTGGCTGTCTTCAAGAAGGCACTGGAGAGGCACCTAAAGTCAGTACCTGACCAGCCGGGCTGTGGTTCGTACGACGGGTTGCTTGCGGGAAACAGTAACAGCCTGGTTGATCAGGCCCTGATCCACCATGAGACCTGTTCACAGACCGGGCCGCGGGGGCGTTGACCCCTGAAACCCTCTCCAGGTATACACACCTTCTTGGAACACACCTTGTATCTTAGAGTACAAACGTACTTTAGTATTAAATCCTTTCACTATTTGTTAGATAACATATATATTACAAGTTATGTCTTATCCTTATAATGTTATCTTGTTCTATCCTTTTCTTGTTCTTTCCTCCTCTTGTCCTATTCTTCTTATTGCCCTGTTCTCTTCTCTGTCCTATCATCCTCCTTAATAGTGGTTGATTTAATTTATCCATGAACATTTCCATATTTATAATTGGTTTACATTAACATGTAGTTGTTAGCATGGTCTATAAGCTTCATATATATTGTACATGTATTAACTTAGATCAAACTCGTCCCATGCTACGTTCTGTACTATCTACCTATTCTGTGATCTACCTTTTATATGATTTACCTTCTATACGATCTCTTTCAATACCAGAGAGTCCAGCACAAGCAAGGCAGCGGATACTGCTAGTGTGGCCCTCTATAGTGACAGACCAGAGAGGCAGCGGATACTTCTGGTGTGGCCCTCTATAGTGACACAGACCAGAGAGACAGCGGATACTGCTGGTGTGGCTCTCTTTAGTGACACAGACCAGAGTCCAGCATGGACAGTTTTGGTTTTCGCCGATTTTGGTTTTAGCCGATCCATCTGGAACGGATTAAAATTGAAAACCGATGGTGATGGTGATTTAACCTGCCAAAGATACTTGTAACCCTAGAAACTATCGCCCTATCAGCCTCCTCGAAACTTTAGATAAACTCTTTAAACGCGTCAAGACAGCATTTATCGTGTTTCTCGTCCTCTTATCTAATTTCCTAGGACACAAGGTCTTACAAGGATACAAGGTAAAAATAAATAGGTTTCTTACCACCAGAAACATTTAAAACAAGAAGCCACAGTTGCAAACAGGAGATAAGTGTACACCGAACAGCAGCACCTCTGGCTGGTGTTAGGTTAGACGGAGGATCGAACCTCCACCACTGCTAGCGCTGATTGACCCATATGGCTGAATCAGCACTTCACATTTAAAAAAAAAATAGAAATAGAATCGACCGAAGAACAGTGGAATGGGATCCTCGAAGATCTCATGGAATATCATAAAATAAAATAAAATAGATTAAGTGATGATGACGGGTCACCGTGATCATAATAATTTTAATCCTGTAAGAATAATAATAATAACAATAATAATAATACTATTAAAATTAATAATAATAATAAGTACCTGGAACTGTGCAACGTGACTTCAGCACAACCTCATCAATCCTCCCCACGTGTTTCATGTCTTTAACAAATATTTAATTTACAGACTTCTGAGAACAGTTAAGTATTGATTTGGCAATAGTATTGTAGTTGAGTGGAACAATCTGTCAGGTAGAGTCACTGGGGCTAACTCATTGAGTTACTTTAAGCATAAGTTGGACAAGAGTATCAGTGAGTTTGAGGAGGATCTGCCTAGCATCGACCTCTGGTATAATGTTCTTATGACATATACTTGATATATTTCTTCCCCTCACATTATCTAACAACAATAACATACATAGAGCCTTCTAATATACTATCCGACATCAACATAAATTGAATTCGCTCTACTGTATATCAGCAAGAAGTCTCGATTCCATTCCATTAGGTCTTCTGCTATCTTCCATTCCCACGTACCTCTTACTATCCTTCTATCTCGCACTAACATCATCGCCTTCCTTCACCGTCACCATCCACATTTAGCTACTCCACAGTGCCACATGGAGTACCTCCCATTACCTTCTCCACCTATCACACACACTGCTAAATGGAGTTTTACAATAAATTCAAAGGCAACATGCAACCCATCACTGCAATCAAGGAAGAGACTTAGTTCTTGCTGGCCCAAACATGTGTCACCGATTATCTTGGGAATCACTTATTTGTCTCATTCTTTTTTCCCCATTGTCTCTTTATTGTTTGCTATTTAACCCTACTTTCCATTCTAGGATACGTGTCTCTTCCTCTGGTTTCCTTTTTTTTGTCTCACGTATTTATCTTGTCCTACCCTTTCTCTTATTTCTTTTGACAGAATATTTCTCTTTCTGTATTTTTCTTGTCTTCATCTTCAAATCATTTGGGCTGTTTGCTCAGTCCTATTTTTTTTCTTTTATAATATTCTGTTTTTTTTTGTTCTGTGCTACCCGTCTTCCTTCCCTCTATATTACGTCATCATTCCCTCCCTCACTTCTTCCCTCCCTCACTTCTTCCCTCCGTCACTTATTCCCTCCCTCCCTTCCCTCTAGCGTCACCTAGGTGGCCACTTAGACACCAGAAGGTATGAACAGCCGTCCACTTGAAATTCCTCCCGTCTCCTCATAGCGTTTCTAGGTCTCCTAGCTGGGTGTTGGGGTCCAAACCGTCCTCCCAAGGCACAGGTCGATTTTTCACACACGATTTTCATCAAATTTCTTGTTATAAGCTATTTAAGTTTGGTTAGGTTAGGTTATATTAACGTCTGTAATTAAAATTTAACAAAATAAATGCAATAATCCGTTAGAAACTTTTGCTGTGCGAACAGTAATCTAAGTAACCTAAGCGCACGTTACAATAGGCAGTCAAATATTCACCTTTTCATTTCAGTATCAGTCACTCACTAGACTTTCTTAGCTAAAGTGATATACTGAAGAAGATTATGAGGCTGAACTGTGTGATTCAGTAAATCTTGATGATCGGGAGTAGCTTGGATATTGCGAAAAACGTTCTTAGTCTCTTGGAGAGTTTTGAATGAGTCTTGAATTTTCAGTGAACGTTTAAGTAAGTTATAAACATCAGTTGTTGAGCAAAGAAAAATACATATGTAAACAGAAACATATCTACTGTACACGGGGGCTTTTCATTTGTGCTCTATTTTTAACTTGGTCACATGAATGGCCTAGTGATCTCAACTGGAAATTTCTTATACAGAGATGATGAAGAGCTCTATAAACAGACAAGAGTTAACGAGACGTAAGTGGTTGCAGAACTATGATCAATCGAAAATCATCTTAGATACTTACAAGTGGACTCGAAGCTGCGAGCATAGGTGGAGCACCACTAGACGCGCAGCTGAGCGGACAGGTAAGCACCACATCAGGTAAACTCCTTCGTAAATAGAGAAATAAGATAATCAAATTTAACACGCTAGAAGGCTGAGGCATTCAAACTACGTGGCTGTCAACTCCTTCGGCACATAAAGGGGACCATGCAGAGAATATTAGCGTTGCAAGCACGAACAAAAGGCCAGAGTGCAGACAAGAATCTATACCAAGACTAACAGAAGTCAAATACACAGGCGGTTCGGCTGGGGAGGAACGATGTAAGCAATTATAATAAGATGCAAAATGCAGACACAAACACAAGACAGTATGAAGGTGTGGCGCACACGAGAGTAGGAAGCAGCACAGCCCGACAAAGGACAGAGGCATTAGCACGCTCAATAGCAACATAAAGATATACTGGAACAATTGTGAACGATAGGCAGCAAGCCGACGCATAGTAAAATCAAAGATACACAGGATATACGATGCCTCTGTTAAAATACGACGATACGCTAATCGAAAGCTTTATCGAGGTATTATGAGAGCTTTATCAATTTACAGTTAAACCTCTATCAAATTACAGTAAGTGCTTTATCAAATAAAGTACTTTAATTTGTTGGACACCGCATTACATTATCAAGTAAACGTAAAGTTCACTTAATGTAACTTGATTTTTTAACGAAGTCTTGCTCTATCTTCTCATACTTGATTTACAACATGGAACAGCTAGAAGCCTATGCCAAGGAACACGCAACAGACGAAAGCAGGAAAGCTTCAAAGCAATACAATAAGCACTACGAACATAAACAAGTATACTAACAAGAGTTATATTCTCAGTAACGAAGAGAGCAAAATTTACACGCTTAGAAAATCAGTACAAGCAAGCAATGACGTAGTACCAGTTACATCCCGTCATGTAAGCAGCTAACATATACCCAATCATGTTAGTAAGCAGGTGCATAGTCAAGCGGCAGATGCATAAACAATAGCCGAGTAAAAAATAAGCAGGGTAGTTGTATACATGTAGTAAAGGAACACAGGCTTGAATAATGAGATGAGGAGCAGAGCCCTCTAGCGGCACTCTAGCAAACGACCTACACAAACAACAGAGCCTGGAAGGGAGGCAGTGATGTGTAGCACTGAGATACCGAGTGATGGCCATTGTATCGTATTTCATGAAGCCCTAAATTCGTGTAGGTAATTCAGTGCAAGAAGGTGGAGGCTCGACCCTCAGTCCACTAATTGTAGCACAAACCATTCAAGCAGTTGGTGATCACCTGCAGAGTGATCATACTATATCTCCATCAAATTGTTCTTTGATATAAGCCTAGAAAATGTGATATTTATTATTATTACTTATCGGATTAGGCTAGGTAGACATCTATATTTACGTAGAAAATTAATATATGATTAACTACAATTTATTTTTAAGGGACATTCATGAGATATATGGGGTTGTTAGAGTGTGCTGAAAACTTGTTAATGCTTGACGGTAAACCCACATGTCAGTAATAAAACACATGAAAACTATTATCTATGTTTCCACCTACTACTGAGGACCTGGGCCAATGACTTTTATATATTTTATAGTCAACATGCGGGTTCACCCTATTTTTATGAACTCTGGGTTAAAGTGTCATAATCAATGATCGATAAAAACTGACACAATACTTGGACAAACAGCAATCGGAAACACAGGTAAAAAGAAACCCGTTTATTCCGGCCTCAGATGCAGACCCTCTTCAGCAGATACAGAAATATACATATCTCCCATTTTTGTTTCTTGAGTTTCAGTTTTCTATTCAGAGGACTTTTCACTTTCGCTTACGAAATAGAATTAAATACGAAATAAAGCTAATAGTGTAATATAGTTATAGAGTGCTAGAGTTACATCTGCTAGCAAACTCTTATTAATATATAAGTGATATTCAAATAAAATATGAAATATAAATAAATAACAGTAAATTCTTAGTATATATAAAATAATAATAATAAGAATAAGAATTTTTTTTTATAATGAACGTTTTCATAATTTAGTTTAAATTTTATTATGATTATTATTAATATTATAATTATTATTTTATGGAAGAGCTAACCCCACTGGTGTTAAATCTCTCCTAGTTAATGGGAGATGATCAGATTTTTAGCCAAGGAAAATGGGCCAGGCCCAATTTTTTGGATTAAGAGACTTTCACCGGCATCAGTGCACTTACTTTATAGTTAATCTAAAATATTGAAAATAGAATTTGCTTGCGAATGTACTCATGATCAATGCACAAGTTGTGTGATCTAAAATAGGCACACATAAGTGGCACATATAATTGGAACACATAATTGACACACATAATTACTACACATTAGTTGCACTCATATTGAATGATGCTATTTTAAAAAAAAAGTCAATATTGTAAACTGCAAAATGTGTTTTCAAATTATTTGATAATAGATAACTTAGTGCATGACAGGAGCTAAGAAACACAATGAGAGGTGCATGTACACTGAGAGGTGCATGTACACTGAGAGGTGCATGTACACTGAGAGGTGCATGTACACTGAGAGGTGCATGTATACTGGGAGGTGCATGTACACTGAGAGGTGCATGTATACTGGGAGGTGCATGTACACTGAGAGGTGCATGTACACTGAGAGGTGCATGTACACTGAGAGGTGCATGTACACTGAGAGGTGCATGCATACTGTGAGGTGCATGTACACTGAGAGGTGCATGTACACTGAGAGGTGCATGTACACTGAGAGGTGCATGTATACTGGGAGGTGCATGTACACTGAGAGGGGCATGTATACTGGGAGGTGCATGTACACTGAGAGGTGCATGTACACTGAGAGGTGCATGTACACTGAGAGGTGCATGTATACTGTGAGGTGCATGTACACTGAGAGGTGCATGTACACTGAGAGGTGCATGTACACTGAGAGGTGCATGTATACTGGGAGGTGCATGTACACTGAGAGGTGCATGTATACTGGGAGGTGCATGTACACTGAGAGGTGCATGTGTACTGGGAGGTGCATGTACACTGAGAGGTGCATGTACACTGAGAGGTGCATGTACACTGAGAGGTGCATGTACACTGAGAGGTGCATGTATAGTGGGAGGTGCATGTACACTGAGAGGTGCATGTATACTGGGAGGTGCATGTACACTGAGAGGTGCATGTACAATGAGAGGTGCATGTACACTGAGAGGTGCATGTACACTGAGAGGTGCATGTACACTGAGAGGTGCATGTACACTGAGAGGTGCATGTACACTGAGAGGTGCATATACACTGAGAGGTGCATGTATACTGTGAGGTGCATGTACACTGAGAGGTGCATGTACACTGAGAGGTGCATGTACACTGAGAGGTGCATGTACACTGAGAGGTGCATGTATACTGGGAGGTGCATGTATACTGGGAGGTGCATGTACACTGAGAGGTGCATGTACACTGAGAGGTGCATGTACACTGAGAGGTGCATGTATACTGTGAGGTGCATGTATACTGGAAGGTGCATGTACACTGAGAGGTGCATGTATACTGGGAGGTGCATGTACACTGAGAGGTGCATGTACACTGATAGGTTCATGTACATTGAGTGGTGCATGTATGCTGAGAGGTGCATGTACATTGAGGGGTGCATGTACACTGAGAGGTGCATGTATACCGGGAGGTTCATGTACACTGAGAGGTGCATGTATACTGGGAGGTGAATGTACACTGGGAGGTGCATGTATACTGAGAGGTTCATGTACACTGAGAGGTGCATGTAGACTGTTAGGTACATGTACACTGAGAGGTGCATGTACACTGAGAGGTGCATGTACACTGATAGGTGCATGTACACTGAGAGGTGCATGTATACTGGGAGGTGCATGTATACTGGGAGGTGCATGTACACTGAGAGGTGCATGTACACTGAGAGGTGCATGTACACTGATAGGTGCATGTACACTGAGAGGTGCATGTATACTGGGAGGTGCATGTACACTGGGAGGTGCATTTACACTGATAGGTGCATGTATACTGGGAGGTGCATGTACACTGGGAGGTGCATGTACACTGATAGGTACATTTATACTGGGAGGTGCATGTACACTGAGAGGTGCATGTATACTGGGAGTACATGTACACTGAGAGGTGCATGTACACTGGGAGGTACATGTACACTGAGAGGTGCGTGTACACTGATAGAAGTGTTTATCTCTTAGTGTGTATACACTGAGAATTTTCTTTAATTCTTATCAGAGAGATTAAAGTGTTCTTGACTGGAAGTGTACATTGTACAGGTTACATGCAGCCCTGGCGACCTTCATGTAATCGAAAGGCTTTATACCTAATGAACCAAACGAACTAAATTAGGCTTTACAGACGACTGAATAACGCTGACTGGGCCATAATTAGAGACTAATTCAGAACGCTCATATTTGAAGCATACATGGCAGGAGTAATAATAGATACGTTTATTAAATATCTGTCTCTACGTCAAGAGACGTAATGATTAGGTTGTATTTTTTCTAATGAACCAATTTGTAATATTGCATGACTGAAGTTACGTTTTGCTCAAACAGTTATTTCATGTTTCTCACTAATTCGATTATGGATGTAGAGTTCTTTGGCTCTCCGGGTTGGCTGTTCCTTATACTTTAACCTTTTATTCACGTGGAGTTTCTACCTGTAGTACACGTTGGATATAACTGAGGTGGTGGTAGTAAGTGTAGTAATAGTAGTAGTAATAAGAGTAGTTGGTGGTGGAGATGATGGTGGTGGTGATGATGGTTGGTGGTAGTGGTGGTGGTTGGTTTTGGTTTTGGTGGTGGTGTTGGTTGGTTGGGTGTTTGTTGTTGTTGTTGTTGCTGTTGTTTTTGTTGTTTTTACTGCTGCTGCTGCTTTACGATTGTATGTTCTATTGCAGGTCTCAGTAGGCGTGAATTAGCATGTGTACTCAGTCTCTTAAAGATGCAGAGTACACAGTAGAATATTTGAAGGGTATGTGTACTCGCATAGGTTTGACTGAGGGGTTCGATTCTCGTCTCCTGGTCGTGATTATTTTTAACTAGTTTTGTTTATCGTATAAAGACGTTATATTTGTGTCTCCTGCATCCTAATTGTGAGGACACTATTTTGGCAGTTTTCTGTAGTGTTATGATTGCTTTTATGTAGTTTGCTGTTGTTGATTCTTAACCGCATTTACCATGGTGCATTGCAATACTTAATACTTTTTTTTAAAGAATCCTTACCTTCTATTAAATTCCTTTGATATATGACTGAGGTGAGTGATGAATTTGAGTTTGATATCCAGGGGTGGCATAAACCTTGATAATAAATACCCACAAATTAGTTTAGAAAGACACGTGAGCAAACACTAGGACATATTTATTAGAAAGCATTTCGGTCCTGGGACCTTGAAGTGATCAAGGTCCTAGTACTGAAACGTTTTCTAACCATATCCAAAGTACTCACAGGAAGTGACTTGCCGTGTCCTTCTATTAGCGCATTTTCGCCTGATATTTATATGATTAACTGTTGTATATCCAAATATTTTGAAGGTCTTTTCTACGTCAAGTGTGAGCTTGTTGGTTGTCAAATACATATTTGGGAGTACGTTGTTTATTAAGTTGATTAACACAGCTAATTCTGAGTTAAGTTGAGAAATTTAGTATTATTTGCAGTTTCGGTTTGAGTTAGTGGGGTGCATATAGTGGATCACTAATATATATACTAGGACCAATAAAGACTTCTGACGCTAATGCTTACGAGTTGAGTGATGAAGAAGAGTGTTTTTATATATACATTTTTCCTTGTTTCTTAGGTAAGTTTTGATCACCGAGAATGTATGTTCTTAGAGATCATAGTGCTCTCGTTTTAAGTGTTTTTTTATTAACAGTAATTAATAATATTCGTAGATCTTTAAACAATTATAATGGCTATCTGATATTTTAATGCGATATTATGTGTGACATTAAATTACGTTTTACTTTCAAAACAAACTGGGTTTAATATGTTGTCCATTGATGTGTGGCAGTAAAATATTATTTGCGTAATATCATTAAAATATTTTAGAGTAATGGTAGGATAAAAATTGACCAGTAGTTGTTAATATTAATATATTCATTACTTTGTGGACACCATGTCTTTCCTACACTCGTCCCCCGTCATTCCTCCTTGTCAGGTGTGAGAATAAGTAGCGGAGAAAGCCTCCCTGATGGACGGAGAGCCTGGTGGAGCCCTTGTTTATTGTCCCCCATCTCCTGTGTAGTGTCTGCCTCAAGTCGTGGGCGTCTCAGATATATATTTATGGCTACGAGATCGTCGCGATAATTGGATGGAAGTCACCACAAATGGTTCCTAAACGAACTGTCATAGGAATATGCTCAGCAGTCAATGTGTAAAGAACGACGAAAGACAATGGCAGTATACGACCATCCAGCGTCGGACTGTAAACTGTGCATGACACATTCGGCAATGAGACTCACGTGAGCGCTCATCAATCAGCTGAGCAATCAGGTGACTGCAGCACCGTGTGTGCGGATTTATCTCTAATGCTCCACAAGGGTCGAACATGTACACCAGGTGAGGAGCCAATATTTAATCACACACTACAGGTGTGTTTGTGCCAATTATGTGCCTTTGCTTAATAGTCGTTGAGACATTTCTCTGTACGTAAGACTAAACATTTGTTTGTAAACAGACAGGCTGATCGCTAGTATAAATCAGGACATCAGCGATTTTTTTTGTATATATAAATAAATAAATACGAAGAGCAAAATATTCGATTAATCATAGCACAATTCTAGACGAAGTAGAAGATATTTCAACATCTGGCTATTTATGGAGCCTTCTGTTTTTATCTGCACAAGAATATATTTATAAGCACAATACTCACGACTCTTGCCTCATACATACGGTTGTCAGCATCTTTGTGTACAAAGGAAACTTATATGTCTCTGTCCACTTCTATCAACAACTTGAAAAATTAAAAAAAAAAAAAAAAAAGAAAATCTGAGTGTTCCTCGCCTCAGTCTTATTGACGTAAAGAGACTTAAAGTGACACCCCATCACCAGTTACCTCCACTATCACCAACACAACACTCCAGTCACTATTCCTCACTAAAACACAATACTCCAACACCCTATCACCAATTACCTCCTCTCCCACTTTCACTCCAGCACAATACTCCAGCCACCTCCCTCACTCCACAATTCTCCATCGCTCTGCTTCAGTCTCACCTTACATGATGAATGGTGTAATATCAGTCTTGAATAATTCTTACTCAATATCACATGTCGAGCCGATTTAGAGATCAAAGGGAGAAAAAGAGAGGGAGCCAGGTGCCCTCATCTTCAATTGCAACACTTGGCATGTGTTTACTCTCGATTACAATGGGAGATAAGGTGTTCATTGTCGATTACGCTGAATATTGTTAAAACAATGGGTACCTAACGTCGATTACAAAGAAATATCTGTACTTTGCAATACATATGGCAGGCCGTAGTCAGGACGAGATATAAGAGATTAATACCACCGATCATCATCAGGGTTGAGGGAAGCTCGTGCATGTATGCAGTAAATTTGGTAAATTCTGCGTGAAAGTATGATTTTTTTCATGCATGAACCTAGAATAATATACACGCCTTCGCTCTCACACAAACATATATACATAAATACATATACACAAATATGCAATAATCGCGAACGAGCGATAAAAGATGCAAAATAACCATAGGGGGAGTTGCAATCAACACATCAAGAGATTTCAATGTTGCAGAATTAGAGTAGGAAAACCAATGAGATCTGTTCAAGGAAACGACTCTCTCCAGAATCATATATATGTCGTGCCGAATAGGTAAAACTTGCCAATTAGCAAGAGTTCATTTAAAATTAAGTCCTTTCTAAAATTTTCTTTTATACGTTTAAGGATATATATTTTCATTTATGTTAATGTAAACAATAATAATTTTATTCCAAAAGAAACTCAGAATAACAAGCGAGATTTAATTTAGCCTAATCCAACTAAATATATTTTAGATAAGTTTACAATAATTAATAATAAACAAACACAATGAAATACATTTTTTTCGTTAGGTTCAGAATGATTTTTGCGAAATTATTGCATACACAAATTTTCGCTTGCCTTATTCGGCAAGAAGAGCGTTGCTATTTAAGCCAAAATCGCAAGATTTACCTATTCGGCACGACACACACACACACACATATATATATATATATATATATATATATATATATATATATATATATATATATATATATATATACAAAGCAACCACGTGGTTGTTTTGCATCTTGTGTGTCTTGGTTTACGATATCTGCTTAATATATATTATATATAAACTTTTCTCAAATCATTCCTCATTTGCATACATTACAATACAGTGGAAAGGAAGAGCATCATTACTGAAGTGTGGATTACGCTGATCACTATTAACAATGATGGGAGGAGCCACTCGTGTGGGCGTTGTATGCGTCATGCAGGGACACCATATCCGGTACTTTATGACCTACCTGAGACCCCATGACAACACACTGATTCATGACAACCCATGATAATATTGATTCATAAGAACCCATGATAATATTGATTCATAAGAACCCATGATAATATTGATTCATAAGAACCCATGATGACAGTGATTCAAGAGAACCCATGATGACAGTGATTCAAGAGAACCCATGAAACAGTGATTCATGAGAACTCATGATAACAGTGATTCATGAGAACCCATGATAACAGTGATTCATGAGAACCCATGATAACAGTGATTCATGAGAACCCTTGATAACAGTGATTCATAAGAACCCATGATAACAGTTATTCATAGAACCCATGGTAACATTAATTCATGAGAGCCCCTGATAAGTGATTCACGAGAGCCCCTGATAAGTGATTCATGAGAGCTCATGATAAGAGAGATTCATGAGAACCCATGATAAGAGGGATTCATGAGAACCTATGATAATATTGATTCAAGAGATCCCTTGATAACAGCGATTCATGAGACCCATGATAACAGTTATCCATGAGAACCCATGATAGCAGGGATTCATGAGAACCCATGATTCATGAGACTGATTATGACCACTCGGAACCCTGGGACCACTGACTGACCATGAGCACTAGGGACCCTGGGACCGCTGACTGACCATGAGCACTAAGGACCCTGGGACCACTGACTGACCATAAGCACTAGGGACCCTGGGACCACTGACTGACAATAAGCACTAGGGACCCTGGGACCACTGACTTACCATGACCACTAGGAACCACCACCCTTCCACATATATATCAGTGACTCGCCATGACCACTAGGTACCCTGTGACCACTGACTGTGACCACTAGTGACCATGGGACCACTAACTTACCATGACCACTAGGAACCACCACCCTTCCGCCCACCAATTCTCTAAAGGTCGAAGGTTAAAGAATGATTAAATGAAAAAAAAACATTTCCTCCTTCCTGTGCAGGAGGTGACGTCTCCATCCCCCGTGTCACCTGTTGATGAGTGGGTGGGAGGAGGCGTGGGTCGGAGGGTGGGAGGAGGCGTGGGTGGATAGAGGGAGTGGAGGGGTGGTAAGAGGATGAAGGAAGGAGAAAGGGATGGAGGGATGGTTACGATAGACAGTGGTGATGTGATGATACATAGAGCCACACACACACACACCAGGAACCAGGTGCTATGAATCGACCCCTGCAACCACAACTAGGTGAATACACACACACACACACAGGGAGCAGGGAGAGAGAGGATCTAGTAGCGATCAGTGAAGAGGCAGGGCCAGGAGCTATGTCTCGACTCCTGCAACCACAAACAGGTGAGTACAAATAGGTGAGTACACACACACACATACAGAGAGAGAGAAAGAGAGAGAGGCAAATCAGTTAATGAGATGCCTTGAGTGAGAGAGGAATGGGGGAATAGATTTGTGGAAAAGGATTAGAAAAATAGAAGAGTGAAAGTTGATGGAGGCGACAGGAAGAGCAAAATAAGTGAGAGGAGAGAAAGAGAGATAATAAATCTAAAGGAGAAAGACTGAACTGAACTCATCATCAAACACAGTGTGTAATGTCCGAAGAGTAAACTCCAGTGTGTGGTGGTGGTGCTAGTGGTGGGGCGGTGCTAGTGATGTGGTGGTGCTAGTGTGGTGTTACTAATGGTGAGGTGGTGCTAGTGATGTGGTGGTGCTAATGTGGTGGTTCTAGTGTGGTGGTGCTAGTGTTATGGTGGTGCAAGTGGTGTCGTGGTGCAAGTGGTGTGATGATGGTGCTATTGGTGTGGTGGTGCTAGTGGTGTGGAGGTGCTATTGTTCTGGTGGTGCTAGTGATGTGGTGGTGCTAGTGGTGCTAGTGATGTGGTGGTGGTGCTAGTGCTATTGTTCTGGTACTAGTGATGTGGTGGCGCTAGTGGTGCTAGTGATGTGGTGGTGCTAGTGTTATGGTGGTGCGGTGGTGCTAGTGGTGTGATGATGCTAGTGCTATTGTTCTGGTGCTAGTGATGTGGTGGCGCTAGTGGTGCTAGTGATGTGGTGGTGCTAGTGTTATGGTGGTGCTAGTGACGTGGTGGCGCTAGTGATGTGGTGGTGCTAGTGTTATGGTGGTGCTAGTGGTGCGGTGGTGCTAGTGGTGTGATGATGCTAGTGCTAGCGGTGAGGTGGTGCTAGAATAGTGGTGCTAGCCTTGTGATAATGCTAGTATTGTGGTGGTGCTAGCGGTGTGGTGATATTACCTGTGTGGTGATTCTAGTGGTGTGGTGGTGCTAATGATGTAGTGGTGTTAGTAGTGGTGCTAGTGTTGAGGTGGTGTTACTGGTAAATATGTGTTTATTGTGATAGTGCTATTTGTGTAGTGATACTAGTGGTGCGGTGTAGGCATATATATATATATATATATATATATATATATATATATATATATATATATATATATATATATATATATATTATATATATATATATATATATATATAATATATGTCTGCCGATTAGTAAACTGCAATTAGCAAGAACTCATTTGTAAATTAAGTCTTTCTAAAATTTTCTCTATACGTTAAAGATATATTTTTTCGTTTATTTAATGTAAAAATTTAATTGTACCAAGAGAATACTTTGAACCTACCTTTTAACAGGCAATTTAATTTGCTACCTAAATGTTTAGATAAGTTAAATTAATTTTTACAAACATGAAATATATTTTTTGTGGTCAAATTGATAATTTTGCATAACATAATGAAAAAATTTCTTGTCTTATATGGCAAGAAGACATTTTTAGAAAATTAAGTTCTAATCGGAGACATATATATATATATATATATATATAATATATATATATATATATATATATATATATATATATATATATATATATATGTCGTGCCGATTAGGTAAACTGCGATTTTGGCTTAAATAGCAACGCTCACCTTGCCATATAAGACAAGTGAAAATTTGTGTATGCAATAATTTCGCAAAAATCATTCTGAACATAACGAAAAAATATATTTCATTGTGTTTGTTTATTATTAAATTAATGTTAACGTATCTAAAATATATTTAGTTGGGTTAGGCTAAATTAAATTGCGCTTGTTGTAATAAGGTTAGGTAGGTTTTCAAAGTTTCTCTTGGTACAAATTTATAAATTCTTACATTAACATAAATGAAAAAATATATCTTTAAACGTATAAGAGAAAATTTTAGAAAGGACTTAATTCTAGATGAGTTCTTGCTAATTGACCAGTTTACCTAATCGGCACGACATATATATATATATATATATATTTTATATATATATAGTCGTGCCGATTAGGTAAGACTCGCGATTTTGGCTTAAATAGCAACGCTCACCTTGCCATATAAGACAAGTGAAAATTTGTGTATTCAATAATTTCGCAAAAATCATTCTGAACCTAACGAAAAAAATATATTTCATTGTGTTTGTTTATTATTAAATTAATGTTAACGTATCTAAAATATATTTAGTTGGGTTAGGCTAAATTAAATTGCGCTTGTTGTAATAAGGTTAGGTAGGTTTTCAAAGTTTCTCTTGGTACAAAATTATAAATTCTTACATTAACATAAATGAAAAAATATATATCTTTAAACGTATAAGAGAAATTTTTAGAAAGGACTTAATTTTAGATGAGTTCTTGCTAATTGACCAGTTTTACCTAATCGGCACGACATATATATATCCTACAAGAATCACGCACCCAGCAGAGCTAGGTGTTGTACCGTTATCCGAGGACATACGATGGTGTAGGTGCCTCAGAGCTAATTTCATTCTACTTCCCCTTTGGTGTAATAGCCTCCACAAACAGTATATATAGTATTGTAACCACGAACGAGTGGTATTTAATCAATAACAACACTGCGACTAGCAGTGGGATCGAACCCGTGTTGTTTTAGCCCGCCTCATGGTGAGCGAAATGAAATTAGATCTAAGACACCCACACCATCGTATGTCCTCGGATCACGGTACAACACCTAGCTCTGCTGGGTGCATGATTCTTGAATAATTGTATGTGTTTTCGCTCTCCATAAGCCGGGCCAAAGCATCATAAGTTCGAATCCTGGCTAGTACAGTGTAGTTATTAATCAATACCACTCGTTCGTGGTTACAATAATATATATTTATACTGCTCGTTGAGCTAGTACACCAAACAGGAGA
Organism: Cherax destructor; assembly: GCA_009830355.1. Classification (NCBI taxonomy): domain Eukaryota; kingdom Metazoa; phylum Arthropoda; class Malacostraca; order Decapoda; family Parastacidae; genus Cherax; species Cherax destructor. The sequence continues at coordinate 127,150 of WNWK01000677.1, forward strand.
ATGAAATTAGCTTAGAAACGTCCACACCACCGTATGTCCTTGGGTAGCGAGTACAACATTCAGTTCTACTGAATGCTACTCTTAAGGATTGTGTGGTTCAGTGGTCTAAGGCGTCATGTGTTTTCGCTCTCCCTGAGGAGGGCCAAAGCATCATAGGTTCGAATCCTAGCTAGTGCAGTGTAGTTATTGATCAATACCACTCGTTCGTGGTTACAATAATATATATATATATAATACAATATATATATATATATATATATATATATATATATATATATATATATATATATATATATATATATATATACAGTGGTACCTCTACTTACGAGCAGCTCCCAACTCAAACAATTATGTAAGTGTATTTTCGTAAGTACTTTTGTAAGTGTATTTTTGGGGGTCTGAAATGGATTAATCTAATTTTCATTATTTCTTATGGGAAAAATTCCTTCGGTATCGGCACTTGAATAGCCGACTGGAACAAATTTTTCTCGTAAGTAGAGGTACCACTGTGTGTATATATATATATATATATATATATATATATATATATATATATATATATATATATATATATATATATATATATATATATATATATATAAACGCAGAAACAATATTAGTTATTTTATTTTTTTATACTAGCTGCAATCAACTCACGGGTGAATAAAGCAAAAAGGAACTTCCTCAAGTATCGTTTATTATTTTTATTTAATTATACCTCAGAAAAGCACGTAGAAAAAAAAATTCCCTCTCATGTACATCTTGGTGGTTTATGGAGAACTTTAGGCAAGGCAAGCGAAGGTAAGCAAACACTGGTCGAGGTAAAGTGGGCGAGGAATTAAGGCAAGATTGAAGTGGATGAGTACTAACAGGTTCATGTGGCAGGTACCAGCCCTGGCTCGTCACGATCCCAGTCATATCTCACCTCCATGGCACACATGAACACCTCCACGCATGTCTGACTAAAACTTGGTCGGTGGTCGTACTCGGAGCTCTCGTCGGGAATAGTCGAAGTGTCCCGGAAAGAGAATAGAACCTCTAGTATTTCAGTTACATAATTCATTTATTTACTTAAATCTGACTATTTTTCTTATAATTTTACACACACACACACACATATATATGCATACACACACACACACACACATATATGTATACACACACACATATATGTATACACACACACACATATATATGTATACACACACACATATATATGTATACACACACACATATATATGTATACACACACACACATATATATGTATACACACACACACATATATATGAATACACACACACACACATATATATGTATACACACACACATATATATATGTATACACACACATACATATATATATATGTATACACACATACATATATATGTATACACACACACACTATATATGTATACACACACACACATATATATGTATACACACACACACATATATATGTATACACACACACACATATATATGTATACACACACACATATATATGTATACACACACACATATATATATGTATACACACACACATATATATATGTATACACACACACATATATATATGTATACACACACACACATATATATGTATACACACACACACACACATATATATATATATATATATATATATATATATATATATATAATATAATATATTATTATATCTGGCCGAAGGAGACTCGAACCTACGAACCTTGCAGCAAGGTACGCAGTGCTTTACTGACCTACCACACTGGTCAATAACTTGGCGCCCAGCTCACGCTAGACGTTGATCCAAGGCAGCCAGCTTCAGGCAGGTGGCTTACAGCTTTCATCTCATCCCTGCATGCATCGACACAACTAGAGATTTTTACAATGCTGGGAATTCGCAAGAACAGGCGAATTCCCAGCATTGTAAAATCTCTAGTTGTGTCGATGCATGCAGGATGAATGAAAGCTTAAACCACCTGCCTGAAAGCTGGCTGCCTTGATCAACGTCTAGCGAGCTGGGCGCCAAGGTATGACCAGTGTGGTACGGTCGGTAAAGTACTGCGTACCTTGTTGCAAGGTTCGTAGGTTCGAGTCTCCTTCGGCCAGAGATCAGAGATTGCGAATATTTCGCCTGTTCTTGCGAATTAATTCCTAGCATATATATATATATATATATATATATATATATATATATATATATATATATATATATATATATATATATATATATATGTCGTGCCGATTAGGTAAAACTTGCGATTTTGGCTTAAATAGCAACGCTCACCTTGCCATATAAGACAAGTGAAAATTTGTGTATGCAATAATTTCGCCAAAATCATTCTGAACATAACGAAAAAAATATATTTCATTGTGTTTGTTTATTATTAAATTAATGTTAACGTATCTAAAATATATTTAGTTGGGTTAGGCTAAATTAAATTGCACTTGTTGTAATAAGGTTAGGTAGTTTTTCAAAGTTTCTCTTGGTACAAAATTATAAATTCTTACATTAACATAAATGAAAAAAATATATCTTTAAACGTATAAGAGAAAATTTTAGAAATGTCTTAATTTTAGATGAGTTCTTGCTAATTGGCCAGTTTTACCTAATCGGCACGACATATATATATATATATATATATATATATATATATATATATATATATATATATATATATATATATATATATATATATATAATATGAAGGAGGTGTTAATGTTGCAGTTTTATAAATATAATGTAAGCGCCCTTCTGGAAAGACAGTGATGGATTGAATGATGATGAAAGTTTTTATTTTTCTGGTTACCCTGCCTTTGTGGGAAACGGTCGATGTGTTAATAAAATAATCTCAGGTCGAAGGAGACTCGAACCTACGAACCTTAAAACAAGGTACGCAGTGCTCTACCACCATACGACACTGGTCCAACACCTTGGAGCCCAGCTAACGCTAGACGTTTTGGTCCTAGGCAGCCAGCATTCAGGCAGGTGAATTTAGCAGAACATGCGAAATATTCACAAACACTAATCTCTCGTCGGTCGATGCATGCAGGGAATGAGATGAAAAGCTGAAAGAAACCTGCCTGAAGGCTGGCTGCCTTGGACCTAAACGTCTAGCATTAGCTGGGCGCAAAGGTATTGGACCAGTGTGGTACGGTGGTAGAGCACTGCGTACCTTGTTCCAAGGTTCGCAGGTTCGAGTCTCCAACGAAAGAGACTTGAAACCTGCTGTGGACGTATAGATATGTTTGTAAATAATTTCGCCTGTTTGCGAATTTTTAAGCACACACACACACACACATATAATATATATATATATATATATATATATATATATATATATATATATATATATATAGCGAAAATGGTCTGAAAAATGAGATAAAACCCTTCATGAGAATCATTAGATCTGGGAAAAAAGAGTTCTCGAAAACTGATGCGGGTTAAAGGTCTTATTTCACTCTCAATACGAGATGTGTAGCCAACATTACTTTGAGAGCAATATTGGCCGTAAAGTGAACTTAACATTACAATCAGAGACTCACCAAGTAAATTCTCCAAATAGAGGAAGAATAGGAGAGAGAGAGAGAGAGAGAGAGAGAGAGAGAGAGAGAGAGAGAGAGAGAGAGAGAGAGAGAGAGAGAGAGAGAGAGAGAATGTTACAGATGATTCCACACTACAAAGAGCAACCAACAGCAGCCTCTCTTACATCATACAGCAATAAGAGAAATCAAGCGAAGTAACCCAATGAAAGCTCTGGTTAAACATAGATCAGAAAAACCAGGAGCAGCAGGTGAAAGGAGACTTGCCCATACGTTTCTGCTCGCCCGAGGATCGAACTCGGGTATTTTTTAATGACTTGTTATCTAGGTGAGATATATTAAGAACCTCGTCTGCCTCAGTCTTAATGACGCACACGAGTTTAGCGCTGCATAATAATAATAATAGTCTCCAGCTTCACTTTATTCTCTATAAGTATTAACGTAATGCTAAATAATATTATATATATATATATATATATATATATATATATATATATATATATATATATATATATATATATATATATATATGTCGTGCCGATTAGGTAAAACTGGTCAATTAGCAAAACTAATCTAAAATGAAGTCCTTTCTAAAATTTTCTCTTATACGTTTAAAGATATATTTTTCATTTATGTTAATGTAAGAATTTATAATTTTGTACCAAGAGAAACTTTGAAAACCTACCTAACCTTATTACAACAAGCGCAATTTAATTTAGCCTAACCCAACTAAATATATTTTAGATACGTTAACATTAATTTAATAATAAACAAACACAATGAAATATATTTTTTTCGTTATGTTCAGAATGATTTTGGCGAAATTATTGCATACACAAATTTTCACTTGTCTTATATGGCAAGGTGAGCGTTGCTATTTAAGCCAAAATCGCAAGTTTTACCTAATCGGCACGACATATATTTATATATATATATATATATATATATATATATATATATATATATATATATATTTATATGTAATAAAGATGTATCCATGGAAGGCCTGAATGAGTTGATGTAAAACCGGAAATAGCTGAGTGAAGGCCCGAAATAAGCTGAGGGAAAATCAAAAATAAGCTTAGGGAAATCCAGAAATGAACTGAGGAAAGGTTAAAGACGATCTGAGGCAGCATTACAGTTTATATCGTAAAAGTATATAAAAGCCAAAATAAGGAAGCTCAGTAATTTATATATTAGTATTATTCTTATACAAACTGCTGAGCCCGTATAGGTTATTCATCCGAAAATGTAGTGGAGGTTCTATCCTCCGTCTGGTAATCGTTACCCTCCTGCCTCTTGACTCAAAAAAAAAAAAAAACTAACCTTATCCTGACTGACCAAACTTTGGACCACAATTAGCGAACTGAGGATCGAGCCTTCATTACCTAAGCTGAATAACCCACATTTGACGAACCTGAAAAATATACATTCAATATACATTCCACTTAGTATAATATACATTATACAAAGAGGAATACATATTAAATGTATGATATGTTTTCCTCTTTTGTATAATATACACTGAATTTTTATTACACAAAGAGTTATTCCTTTGTTAATTAACATTGCATCTATTTTTTTAATGTGTAAATAATGTTGCCGCTGAACCCGTATGGGTTTAGCGGTGATTCCCATAAATAAGAGTCCCGCTCGGCTGGTCATCTTTGATCCTTGTTATCCATGCATGAGGCAGATCATCCATGGGTTATTAACCACACGTCATATGTTAGGCCTGTCAAGGTAGGTAACCACGATGCTGGTGGTGGTGGTGAGGGTAGTGATGAGTAGGGTTGTAGGTGGTAGCTGTGGTGAGGTTAGTGATGAGTGGGGTTGTAGGTGGTAGCTGTGGTGAGGGTAGTGATGAGTGGGGTTGTAGGTGGTAGTTGTGGTGAGGGTAGTGATGAGTGGGGTTGTAGGTGGTAGGTGTGGTGGTGGTGGTGAGGGTAGTGATGAGTGGGGTTGTAGGTGGTAGCTGTGGTGGTGGTGGTAGTGAGGGTAATCGTAGCTGTGATAGTGTGAGTGTAGTAGTAGTAGTTGTGGTGTGATGGGGTAGTAGTAGTAGTTGTGGTGGTGTGAGGGGGTAGTAGTAGTCGTTGTGGTAGTGTGAGGGGGTAGTAGTAGTCGTTGTGGTGGTGTGAGCGGGTAGTAGGAGTGGTGGTGTGAGGGGTAGTAGCTGTGGTGGTGTGAGGGGGTAGTAGTAGTAGTTGTGGTAGTGTGAGGGGTAGTAGTAGTCGTTGTGGTGGTGTGAGCGGGTAGTAGTAGTCGTTGTGGTGGTGTGAGGGGTAGTAGTAGTAGTTGTGGTGGTGTGAGGGGGTAGTAGGAGTGGTGGTGTGAGGGGTAGTAGCTGTGGTGGTGTGAGGGGGTAGTAGTAGTAGTTGTGGTAGTGTGAGGGGTAGTAGTAGTCGTTGTGGTGGTGTGAGCGGGTAGTAGTAGTCGTTGTGGTGGTGTGAGGGGGTAGTAGTAGTAGTTGTGGTGGTGTGAGGGGTAGTAGTAGTAGTTGTGGAGGTGTGAGGGGTAGTAGTAGTCGTTGTGGTGGTGTGAAGGGGTAATATTAGTAGTTGCGGTGGTGTGAGGGGGTAGTAGTAGTAGTTGTGGAGGTGTGAGGGGGTAGTAGTAGTAGTTGCGGTGGTGTGAGGGGGTAGTAGTAGTGCTAGTTTGAAAATAGTCGTAGCTTTTTAGTTTACGTTTTTTCCTCACTATCACCTCTAATTGAATGACAAAGTTTTCCTATATCCTTTTTGAATGTACCGTGATCTGCCTTCTGTTCAATGTTGCGTGTTCTGTCTTAATTCGTTCTATTTCGAACATTTACAGCTCTTATTTATCCAGTATTCTTTGTATGTCAACCAATGGATCAAACCATTCATAGCAAGAGCTATAATGTAGTAAGAGGGCAAACTACTACACTTTCATTGAAGACCTTTCTGTCCTTGGACCTCGATCACCTCAAAATGAAGTGATCAAAACTAAAGTAATCAAAATCCAAGGACAGGAACGTCGTCCATACAGATGTCCTAAGTGAATGCAATTGCGTCCATTTCCCTCATTAGTTATAATGAGAATGTTTATTCACTGTTGAGGGAAAGCCAGAAATGATTTCTGCTCTCCAGAATTCCCAAATCCTTTTTTGTGCATATTGATGATTCAGTTTTTTTAGTGTTTAATTAATACAGTTTTTATTTTCCATGCCTTTCGATTAAGGCCATAATATATTCTCAATAAGCGACATCTGCCACTTGTTCAACGATATCATTAACATATCCAGTCTCAAATGATATCCGTCTCAAATGTTATCTTTCGCCTTATTTTTGCATCATCCGTGAATTTACTTATGTTGCTAATTATTCCCTCACCTAGATCGTTTATGTAGATTAAAAAAACAAGTAGAGTTAAAGCTGTACCCTGAGGAATATCTAAATATTCAAATTGCGTATCAGTCAGCCATGCTACGATCTAGGAGAGAATTTATTCTCAATTACCATGCACCACCACGTTCTTCATCCGTTTACGGACCGAAGGCATGATGAACTTCGTGGTACTCTTTATCATGGTTAATCGCCTCAAATACCTTACTCTTAAAGTCGCTTAATTTGTTGGGTAAGAACGATCTCTCTTAATCATCGAGTTATATGAATATGTAGTGTGTAAGTGTAATGATTATGGGAAGTGTATAATGAATATCTATGAATGACAAAGATAATTACAATATTTTACAATGATCTACAATGTTTTAGATCAATTTAGTGTCAGGAATGGGTGAATATAAATAAAGATTTGGGAAAATATAAAGAATAATCAAAACTGTTACCAATTTATGCGCAAATAATGTAAAAGCGAAATGGAAAGAGGGAATGTTTATAAAAAAATATATGGTTAATGGTTAATAATCAGTGAATAATAATGTGAACAATTCAGGGGATAATTATTATTGAATAGCTGCCACCAAATAATACGCACATATTCAATCAATAGAGTATAGAGGAACGAAACTCCCCACATTAAATTTGTTCAGCTATAATCCCCGACAAATAAGTTTTCTGTAAAAGTAATTTGGCACTCGAATTACTTTCTTTGTATTATAAAAAAACCACAAAATACAACTACCAAACAATTTTGTAAAATGCAATAATACTGTTGAATAAGCCTTCTCGTAGGGTGTACTATTTTTTAACAACCTACAACACCCAAGGCAAGGATCATAATAATTCCCCTTGCCTAACACCACTGTAGTCATAATAACATACCGAACTCTGTGCTTCCAACTCCAGTAATACGAAAATATCTTTACTGATTATTCATCATCCCTTTTCACAATTCCATGGCTCTCACATATCCCTCTCATCACAATTCCAGGTTGATATAATGGTTGATATAATGCTTGCTAATTCCCTAAACATTAATGAGATAACAAGAATGTTTTTAGGTTCTTTAATATATACAAATATAAGCTAAACCTGTAAAAATAATAAAAATATTTCCATTCCAAAAAATTTACACCGAAACTTTACATAATTCTAAATATTACTCTTTCCCTGACATGTTTCCACACTCGATTAAAAACCCAAATTCTCACAATTAAATTACTCTACAGTCACTGATATGTTCTAGCAACATTCTCTGATCTACACAGCATTACCTAAAACCCCACAAAAAATAATATAATTTTATATTTCCTACCTACTAAAATTATTTAAATTTATATGTAATTATATAATATAATTTGTTGTAAATTGTGGGATCCATAATTTTATATTTCCTTCCTACTAAAATTATATAATATAAATAACTGGGCCACAAAACTTGGCAGCCTAGCTCATATGTATCAGGTGCTTTTAATATCAATACAACTACTAAAATTCTATATAATTGGTAAACAATAATATAGTAAATAAGCTACATTACACTCTTACAGACCCGTGTTGGTTATTAACGTGACTTTTAAATGTATATACTATTAACTGTTTCTAATAACTTAGCCACTGTTACAGGCTAAAAGCTGTTATCCGACCTCAGCTCATTTCAAAGTTTAACCTTACCTAAGGTATACTAACATTCCCTGGGATGCGACCCACAATAGTCGACTAACACCCAGGTACCTACTTACTACTAGATGAACAAGGGCAATAGGTGTAAGGAAACATGCCCAACATTTCCACCAGTGCCGGGAATTGAACCACGGACCCCCTTAGTATGTGTTCCGAGGACGCTACCAACTGAACCACAGAACACCAATGGGAGAATAATTCGAAGCTAAAAACGTATCTGTTGTTTTGCAAATCGGTATCAGACTGGTAATGTTTTAAGTCTACTGTACGATTAGAGTTTACTGTGATGAATGAAAGATTAAATTCACTAAATTCCCTTTTTTAACATTCTATAAGACCCAGTGAATTTTTTTTTTTAATTTTAATCTTTTTAATCATTTCCTTACAACTGGTGTAAAACTGATGTGTAAATAAAAACTGTCATACACAATTTATTCTATTCAGGTTATATGAAATAATTGATTTATGGGATTTCTTACATATTTTCTTGAGTGAGAAAACAGATAATCAATAAGTGTAAATAATAAAATTTGTTGTAATGATCACTCTTCTGATGGTGGTGGTAGGTGGTGATGGAGGTAGGGGTGCTTTGTGGGGATGGGGGGTTTTTGGTTGTTGGTGGTGGTGGTCACAAGTAACGACGCTGATAACAGGGGCTGTGAGGAACGGGATAGAGGGAGATGGTAAAAAAAAAAAAAAGTATAACAAGAGGAAAGAAGAATAGAAATGGAGAAGGCGACAGAGAAGACGAAAAGGTCGAGGTAGATTTAGTTTGTGAGGGCGGTGGGTTGGTGAAATATTCAGGCCGTGGTCCTCCCGCCCCGAGGCCACAGCTGGCCCCACACTCCTCGTTCCACGGGCTCCGCCAGACCTGCATATCATATGAGGCCAAACTTTTACTCGATTCAAAGATAATCCTGTATGTAAATTGAAATTTCCTTGACATAGATCAAGTATGCGGATCAATTAAACTGACTATCCTTTGTAGTAGTAGAGAGAGAGAGAGAGAGAGAGAGAGAGAGAGAGAGAGAGAGAGAGAGAGAGAGAGAGAGAGAGAGAGAGAGAGAGAGAGAGAGAGAGAGAGAGAAAGAGAGAGAGACAGAGACAGATAGACAGAGAGAAAGGTGCCCCGTGGGTCATTTGGTAGCATGTTACAATAGTTCACCTAGCAGTAAGTGCCTGGGTGTTACTCGACTGTTGTGAGTAGCAACTTAGGAGAGTTAGCATACCTAAGATAGGGTTGGGCTTTGATACCAGCTCGTAGTCTGTAAATTCACATGTGTAAAGACAGAGAGAGAGAGAGAGAGAGAGAGAGAGAGAGAGAGAGAATGTGTGTGTATTCACCTGCTTGTGGTTGCAGAGGTCGATTCTCAGCCCCTGGTCCGGCCTCTTTAACTAGCCATTCCTGGGTTCGCTCTCCCCAAGCGTCGTGAACCCTATCACACCTCAAAGCTGCGTGTAGATCCCGCTTCACCTCACTTCACTGTGCGGGTCATTCCGCTTCCTGACCACTCTGAGACTTCCCACATGCTTCGTGAGACACCTGTGAGTCGTACGTGTTTTTAACTTCCTGTTTCCCGCCTCTCAAACCTATCTCTGTCCAGCCTCTAAATTCCCCGAGTATTTTGCACATTTTTTTTTTATCATGTTTCCTCTGGTCCTTCTATCTTTCAATATTTAGTTTCTATAGTTTCTCCTCAGAGCCTCTTAGCTTCGGGTTTACTCTCGGTGAAAACCTCTGCACGTTTTCCCGTTTTTTTTTAATACCCTGTCACAAATTTTAATCCAGTTGGTGTCACTTTGTCACTCTTAAGGAATTTGAAAATCCAAGATGTCTGTCAAGGCGGTCACTGATTATATGAGAATTCTGGGGCTGGAGTGATTGCATTAGCCGATACGATTGAGGGGGTCATTGGAGACTTGTCTAGGACTTTAAACTGATAGATTATAGAGGTATGGGTGTTTGTGGGAAACAATCAGGCTGTAGTATTAGGCCTGGAAACAGCAGATATTACCAGGATACCTCAGGGATATGTTTAAAAAACAATATTCAAAATAAAGTTTGTAAATGCAAAGCAATTGATCAACAAACAAAGAGAGATAGTAGAGGGCAACGAGTGACTAGCTCCCTTAAGGTTTACTATACAAATAGTAGGAGTCTAAGAAATAAGATAGATGAGCTAAGATTACTTGCAAGTGCAGGTAATATAGATATTATTGCTATAACAGAGACCTGGTTCAACCTGAAAGATAGAGAAATGCCTTCCGAGTGCAACATTCAGGGTTACAAACTATTCCACACTGATAGGGTCAACAGGAAGGGTGGTGGAGTGGCGATGTATGTCAGAGATAATTTAAATTGTTGTGTTAGACATGATATAAGATTAGAAACAGCGGACACAGAATCTGTTTGGCTACAGTTTCTCGAGGGTCGTGAAAAATTAATTTTGGGTGTGATTTACAGGCCCCCAAGTCTGGATAGGGAGTGCAGTAAGCTGCTATGGGACGAAATTCATAAGGCGTCTAGATATGAAAATGTTGTGTTAATGGGAGATTTTAACTTTAGACAAATTGATTGAAACAATGAGACAGGTAATCTCGAGTCTAGTGACTTTCTTGATACGGTTCAGGATTGTTTTTAAAACAGTTTGTGACAGAACCAACTAGAGGTAGCAACTTGCTTGATTTGGTTCTTGCCAACAAAGAATCACTAATTAATAATCTTGAGGTTAATGAAGAGCTTGGGGAAAGCGATCACAAATCACTTAGCTTTAATATATCATGGAATTACCCAGGTAACTGCAATCAAGTCTCTGTTCCAGACTTTCGTGTTGCCGACTTCATGGGGCTGAGAAATTACCTAGGTGGGCTAATTGGGATGACCTGACTATGGGTCAGGTAGGTGGTTTTGGTTGCCAATATGACGTTTTTCAGAGCGTAGTTCTAGCTGCCCAGACAACCTTTGTTCCAAGTAGGGAAATTAGATCTAACAAAAATGATCCTAAATGGATGAACAATAGATTAAAACATCTCATTGGTCAAAAGAGAGGCATATATAGGCGTATCAAAAGAGGGGATGGACAGATAAGAAATCAATATTTTCAATTAAAGAGAGAAATAAAAAAGGAATAAGAAAAGCAAAAAGGGATTATGAGGCTAAGGTCGCAAGGGATTCGAAGACTAACCCAAAAGGGTTTTTCAGGTATACAAAAGTAAGATTAGGGACAAGATAGGCCCACTTAAGAGTAACTCAGGACAAATCACGGACAGTGATAAGGATATGTGTGAAATTTTCAATACTTACTTCCTCTCAGTTTTTACTCAGGAAGATACTAGCGGAATTCCAGAAATAATAAATTATGTAGAACTGGAAGATAATAGACTATGCTCGATTGGGGTAACTAGTGACATGGTCCTCAGACAAATAGAGAAATTAAAACCTAACAAATCCCCAGGCCCTGATGAACTGTTTGCAAGAGTTTTAAAGGAATGTAAAGAGGAACTTAGCAAACCTTTGGCAAATCTTTTCAATATATCAATACAAACTGGCATAGTGCCAGACAAGTGGAAAAGGGCAAATGTAATACCTATTTACAAGGCAGGTGACAGGTCCTTAGCTTCAAACTATAGACCAATAAGCCTTACCTCCATAGTTGGTAAATTTATGGAATCAATAATTGCCGAGGCAATTCGTAGCCATCTTGAAAAGCATAAATTGATTAATGAATCTCAACACGGTTTTACTAAGGGGCGTTCCTGTCTTACGAATTTACTAACTTTTTTCACTAAGGTGTTTGAGGAGGTAGATCATGGTAATGAATATGATATTGTGTATATGGACTTTAGTAAGGCTTTCGATAAAGTTCCACATCAGAGGCTACTGAGGAAACTTAAGGCACACGGAATAGCAGGAGAAATTTTTTCCTGGGTAGAGGCATGGTTGACAAATAGGCGGCAGAGAGTTTGCATAAATGGAGAGAAATCAGAATGGGGGCGCGTCTCAAGCGGTGTTCCACAGGGGTCAGTTTTGGGCCCCTGTTGTTTACAATTTACATAAACGACATAGATGAGGGAATAAATAGTAACATAAGTAAATTTGCTGATGACACCAAAATAGGTCGTCCAATTCATTCAAATGAGGACATTAGAGCACTCCAGGATGATTTGGATAGACTGATGCAGTGGTCGGAGAAGTGGCAGATGCAGTTTAATGTAAACAAATGCAAAGTTCTAAATGTTGGGCAGGACAATAACCATGCCACATATAAGCTGAATAATGTAGATCTTATTACTTGTGATTGCGAGAAGGATTTAGGAGTTCTGGTTAGTAGTAATCTGAAGCCAAGACAACAGTGCATAAGTGTTCGCAATAAAGCTAACAGAATCCTTGGCTTCATATCAAGAAGTATAAATAATAGAAGTCCTCAGGTTGTTCTACAACTCTATATATCTTTGGTTAGGCCTCATTTAGATTATGCTGCACAGTTCTGGTCACCGTATTACAGAATGGATATAAATGCACTGGAAAACGTACAAAGGAGGATGACAAAGTTGATCCCATGTATCAGAAATCTTCCCTATGAGGATAGACTGAGGGCCCTGAATCTGCACTCTCTAGAAAGGCGTAGAATTAGGGGGGATATGATTGAGGTGTATAAATGGAAAACAGGAATAAATAAAGGGGATGTAAATAGCGTGCTGAAAATATCCAGCCAAGACAGGACTCGCAGCAATGGTTTCAAGTTGGAAAAGTTCAGATTCAGGAAGGATATAGGAAAGCACTGGTTTGGTAATAGAGTTGTGGATGAGTGGAACAAACTCCCGAGTACCGTCATAGATGCTAAGACGTTGTGTAGTTTTAAAAATAGGTTAGATAAATACATGGGTGGGTGTGGATGGGTGTGAATTTGGACCTGACTAGCTTGTATTACCAGGTCAGTAGCTGTACTAATTCCTTAAGTGGAAGTGACCTGACCAGGTGGTCGGCTGACCAGGTGGTCAACTAGACAATTATATGAGTGGGTGCGGTTGGGTGTGAGTTGGTCCTGACTAGCCTGTGCTAGGTCAGATGCAGTGTTCCTTCCTTAAGTGAATGTAACCTGACCTGGCTGGGTCGGGGCTTAAGCCGTTGGAGATTTGGACTTGCCTCGCATGGGCCAGTAGGCCTGCTGCAGTGTTCCTTCTTTCTTATGTTCTTATGTTCATAAAGACTCATTTATCACCATGATCACCTAACGGATTGTTGAACCGACGACAAGCCAGTCTTGAAACTAGCAGCCAGGGCGTTGTCCACTGTACAAGGGATGTTCCTGGATGCTGGTGAGGGGCTCTTGAGCTAGGAAATTGGCTCTGTGTCCAGTTCCCTGAATTGAGCCTGAATGCCTTCATCCACAGGCGTAGTATACTCCCTACGGGTTTATCGCTCCCCCATAATAATAAGAACAAAAGATTCGCCTAACTAGGTGCATTTCTGTACACTATAGGAAGGTTAGTATGGGCCCCACTGTGACCACATAATGCAAGTTTTTACAGACGAATGACTCGTGAAGTCGCAGTGACACGAGCGTCAGCAACTCATCGAACAGTTTAAAATACGCCTATAGAAACATGTATAGTTGGGCGAATCTTATTAAACCGTTATGGTGTAGTGGGTAACGCACAGGCCTGATAATTTTAGGAGTGGCTTGCTCTGGGTTCGAACTCTCCGTTCGGGGAGTTGAATACTAAGTATTTAATTAAGCATTTTAATTGAATAAGTTTCGTATTTTATGTTTTTTCAGGTCAAAAGGATTTTTTGCTCTATTCATGATTGGATGAGTCAGTATATGAGACTGCAAAATGGATACAAGTTTAATTCCGGAATTACCAAAGAGACTGCATGACACGTTTTTCTTCAAATCTGGACACTTTTTAGCAAAAAGAATTAGAATTCCTATATTTTAAATTCTTTTTATTAGATTACATAAACGATATTTAAGTGTATCTTTTTGTCGTTCTGTTGTGAAGACAGTGCCATCAGATATGGGGTTAGTGCAAGTCATTATAGACAATTTCGATGCAAATATGTCTTCACCCTTGGGCTAAAATCAACCAACTCTTTGTCTTTATTAATGAGGCAAACATCCTCTCAGACTGATAACAGTCAAGACAATGCCACGGTTAAAAGACTCAAGAAGGAAGATGTTAAGGAGTCTGTACCACCTTGTATTCTGGTGTCTTACTTCTGACGCAATAAAATCCCCTAAGACAAGAAACTTTTCTGGTTTTAGAACAACAACGAATCCTTGAAGAAAAATCAACAAACAGCCACACAGCCGTCTACACCAGGATTGGTGGGTTTCACAGGAAGTTTGCCCGCAGGGAAGAAAGCCATGCATGAAATCGATATGCTAATCTTTGACTGACATGACGCCACCTGACCCTGCCACAATTAATGCAACTATGATGAAAGGCAAGACACTGACAAAGAGAGCTGGCCAAGCAATGGCTTCATTTACAGCAGATTTACAACTGTATCGTGTGGATATCATTCTAAAGTGGGTTTACACTGTGCATCTCGGTGAGGACTTCATCATTCGCCTTGGAGGAACGCATTCTCTCATGAGCTTTATTGGTGCTCTAGATGTACTAATCGTTGGTAGTGAACCAGAAGAAGCAATACAAGTTGCTTCTGCTGGAGTGTCAAAAAAGCTGATTGGGAAAAATTTTCCACAGAAACAAGAGCACTGCGCGTTGTAATGGAGGTTCTGTGACTTCACTACATTGAATGAAGTTATGCAGGAACTTAAAAAAGATCCCAAGGAAGCAGGACAACAAATCACTGGATAGAAAACCTAATAAAGCCAGTATCATTGATATTGATGCTCATTAGAGGTGAACGGGAAGGAGAGTGAGCACCACTGTAGTGGACAAAACAAGAAATGAAGCCCTACTTCTTCTCTGCGAGTCGCATTCATTCTGCTAGGTTATAGCATAAAGGAAACGAACATTCAGCGTCACAAGAAAGGACTATGCTATGGTATATGCACGGACATTTTTATCGAGAGGACCTTTATGGGCTAAGTACAGGGTCCAGGTGATCTCACTAGAATAACACTGAATGAGAAAGCTGTTCATTACTGAAGGACATTCAAGGCAGAAGGATGCATCTTGTGATAATGCAATTACCTACGAGGAAGAGATGGCATCATGGATCAACTATGATAGAATGCTGAAGATTCTACCTCCATTTACTCTTGTGAACATAGTTTCTTGATGTATAACCCTAAAAGGGGTAAACAGCAATGAGTCTATTACTGTAGATAAAAAATCAAATGTTTGAGTAAATGGCAAACTGGCGTGAGAGAGGCCATCAGTCCCTAAGGAGGCATGATCTTACTAAGCAAAAGGGCAAATGAAAGGCAAAGCAGGTCCTGCCGAACAGTTTGAATCCATACTGTGTTCGCAATGTTACTGTAATATAAAAGACATATTTAACTATTAACTAGAACTACTTTCAATCTCAATGTTTGATGAACACAACAGAAATATGCGATTTGTTAAATCAAAGCAGAGTAGTCAGCCCGTGCAACCGGACAGCCTGATGCAATTGTCCAAGATGCATGTACCGTTCTTTTGGCAGTTCACTGGCCAAGAAAGGGTAGTGTAAAAATAACCCTAGTCATGAATATAGTGAAAAGTATCATCTGCAAAATTAAGAGACCCTCAGGGTGGACGCAATCTCTGACCTCTACCACGAGTGCATTACCAAATCTTGTTTATAAAGAACAACAGACGTCTTGGATATCCAGTTTATAAGGAATTATCCTACTAACATCTCTTCCAGCATGACAAATCATAACATGACTTACTATTCTAAAAACAATATTGCTTACAAATATTTGATTAAAATACTCAATATTCATGTGTTATCACCCCCCGTCATCACCACAGTCACCAGCACCGTCATCACTACCGTCACCAGCACCGTCATCACCATCACTACCACCGTCATCGCCACCGTCACCACCACCCTCACCACCACCTTTATCACCACCGTCACCACCGCCGTCACCACCACCGTCATCACCACCGTCACCAGCACCATCATCACCACCGTCACCACCACCGTTATTACCATCATCACTGCCGACATCACCATTCACTAGCGTCATCACCAACGTCATTCACCGTTACCACCCCATCACCATCATTACCACCACCATTTCTATGTTCCCTCAACTACCATTTAATAAAACTATCACCATCAGTAGCATTACCACCACATCCACCATGCATAAACTACCACAATCCTCACCAGCCTCACAGTCACAGCCACCACTATCAATACTAACATCACCACAACCTCACCATCACCACCCACTATCACCATCCACACAGTCACCGTAACCCATCATCATTACCATCACTATCTTCACCACGAACATCATTAACACATCCGTTGCCAACACCACCACCATCGTCTACTACCCCTCCTCCCCCATCACCGCTACCAAAACTGTATCCCCATTACTTTCAACGTTCTGTGGTCACTTGCACAATCTTTACCATCTCCCATCTCTGCTTACCTTTCTCCCTCTTCGCACATCTCCCTTATTCTACTCTCCCACACCTCCACTTTCAAGGCCTCTTAAATAAAGAGCGCCTTGATGCTGTTGAAGAGCTCTTGATCAAAAATAATTACAGCTACCATCCCCTTCTTCGGATCAAACCCTCTTACCCCCTCATTCAAAAAGTCTGAATAATAATCCTTACGGGGTTTTATAATTATTAGTTCCTTCCCGGGGGGAGTGAGGTATTTATCATTGCCAACATTTTATTTGAATTTTGCTCCACTTAAAGCATTTTTTAGGCTAGGGAGAGGAGGGTAATGTATGTACATCTACGTCCTGTGCAGGAAAAGTATTATAAGATGGAGCAATTGGTCAAAACGTAAGCGAGAAACCATTTATAATAATAACATTTATTTATACAAGTACAATGTATACAGGTCTCGCTATCACACTACTATATAGAAAGCCCCTTGTTATGTAGAGCATTTCGGGCAAATTAGGTCAATTTTGTACCCAGGATGCGACCCACACCGGACGACTAACACCCAGGTACCTATTATACTGATAGGTGAACAGGGACAGCAGGGGTCTTAAGGAAAAACATCCTAATGTTTCCACCCGTATCGGAGATCGAACCACGGACCTCAGTGTGTGAGCTGAGTGCACTAGCAATCGAGCTACGGGACACCCTGCCTGTGAATGGGTGAGTCAACACACCCGGCAGGAGCCTAACAGTGTGCAGCGTCGGCTCTGAATTACGAGGAGAGGCTGAAAGCATTAAAAATGTCCTCGTTAGCTGATAGCAGAAAAAATAAGAGACAAGATAACCAAATTTAAAGTAAAAAAAAATGCTAAAACATAGATTATGAGAACCCTGCTCGTTGACATGCCACTGATGCTACACCTGTTCACACCCAAGGACAAAAAAGATTACAGGGGGAAAAAACTGAAAAAGAACACAATGAGAAGTGAGATATGAGTTAGGAAGTAAAATTGTAAATACTATAATTTTCTAGTTAGCTATTAGAAGGAAAATAGATGACACGGAAACCACATATAAGGCCACGAAAGGATACTACAAAGCATATAAAGATGAACTCAACGCAGTGAAGAGTGGCACGGGTTACGAAGAAAGACTGTAAACACACCAAATCTTTCCTCGTAGTCTAATAAGAGGGCTAGAGGGGGACACGATAACCACAGATAAGGCAATAAAAAGATACGAGAATCGCAGATAAAGAGGAGTCCTAACACGGAGAATTGTGTGTTAAATGTTGCACCTGTCCACATAACACACAGGAACCCTGAGTTAGAACTTTCTACCCTGGCCAGCGTTATGCCTCGCTGCCGCTCAAGTGACTTTACACTATTTCCACACCAGAAAAAGTTCTGTTAACGTAATTTAATGGTCCAGAAAGTATTCTTATTTGCACTCGTGTGTTATAGAGCGGTTTCGGTTCAGACCCCCGCGGAAGGGGAACGAGTTTACGGGTGGGATGTTGTTACGGGTGTTGGGATGTTGTTACGGGTGTTAGGATATTGTTATGGTGTTGGGATGCTGTTACGGGCGTTGGGGAATAGTAACCGGTGTGTAGGGTGTTGTTATGGGTGAAGGGGGTGTTTTTGTTATAGGTGTTGCGCTGTGTGACTCTTGTAGGTTTAGAGCTTCTTTTTTATTATAATGCTACAGGTGTAAGAGGTATTGTGTCAGGTGTGAGTGATGCTGCTACAGGTGTGGGAGATGTTGTTACCGGTGTAAAAGGTGTTGCAGGCGCGGGAGATTTTGCAGTTATGGGAGGTGTTGGTACAGGTGTGAGATATTGTGACAGGTGTGGGGGCGTTGCAGGTGTGTTGATGCAGGCGTGAGGTTTTAGAGGTGTTGCCACATGTGTCGTTACAGTTGTAAGTGGTGTTGTTACAGATGTAGGCGTTGTTACAGGTGTGTGAGGTTTTACAGGTATTGGAGGGGGTTCTTGCAGGTGTGAAATACGTTGTTACAGGTGTGGGAATACATATCGCTCTCCCGAATATAGCAGCACTCATTATTATTAGGCGCAACTGTGCACTGTTTCTGGTGCTTCAAGTGAAGTTTCTGTCTCTAACGTTAAACCTTGAGAATGTTAATAGTGGCCCAGGTGATATTTAACACTGGAACCATCACACATCGTGAAGTCCACCGAACCATACACTGGCCAACCATTCCACTTTCCTGATGTTCACCCATTACTCCAGGGAGTCAGCGATGACTTCAACACAAGCACATCGCTAGTTCACTATACACGCCATCTTGTGTATGTGTGTGAATTTGCGTATTTGCTATGGAATCCTGAATCAAAAGGCACCAGTGTAAAAAACTAATTAATCAACACTGTAGTTGTATTAGAGGGTAAAACTTAAACTGCCTCAAGGAGATAAAACACTCGATGTATTTGGAAAGAGTGTGGATTTCTCAGCAAGCTTACAACTTCCTGTTGATGACTGGTGGCTTTAGAAAATGTAACGGCTCTTACAGTGAGTAAGGAACCATTCACGGTGACCAAAAATTGTCAAACTGCAACAATTGAGCTATTTTAAAAGATCAGTGTTCTTGATCTGGGAGCTACATTTATAAAGGCAATGCGAAGATATATATACATTTTATATATATATATATATATATATATATATATATATATATATATATATATATATATATATATATATATATATATATATATATATATATATATATATATAATGACAAACGCGCGACTCAAAATGGGGAAAACAACTACAGGGAGAGTTGAATGATTGGTATCATTAACTTATATATATATATATATATATATATATATATATATATATATATATATATATATATATATATATATATATATATATATATATATATATATATTATTAACACATCGGCCGTTTTCCACCAAGGCAGAGTGGCCCGAAAAATAAAAACTTTCATCATCATTCACGCCATCACTGTCTTGCCAGAGGCATGCTTACACTACAGTTATGAAACTGCAACATTTATCATCCCTCCTTCAGAGTGCACTCCAGGACTCAAGTCCGGCCTGCCGGTTTCCCTGAATCCCTTCATAAATGTTACTTTGCTTCCACTCCAACAGCACGTCAAGTATTAAAAACCATTTGTCTCCATTCACACCTATCAAATACGTTCATGCATGCTTGCTGGAAGTCCAAGCCCCTCGCACACAAAACCTCCTTTACCCCCTCCCTCCAACCTTTCCTAAGCCGACCCTTACCCCGCCTTCCCTCCACTACAGATTTATACACTCGAAGTCATTCTACTTTGTTTATCCTCTCTACATGTCCAAACCACCTCAACAACCCCTCCTCAGCCCTCTGGATAATAGTCATCCTAATTTCAACACTACGAATTCGCTGCATTATATGCACACCACACATTGATCTCAGACATGACATCTCCATTGCCTCCAGCCTTCTCCTTGTTGCAACATTCACTACCCATGCTTCACACCCATATAAGAGTGTTGGTATAACTATACTCTCATACATTCCCCTCTTTGCTTCCACGGACAAAGTTCTTTGTCTCCACAGACTCCTAAGTGCACCACTTACAATTTTACCCTCGTCAATTCTATGATTCACCTCATCCTTCATAGACCCATCTGCTGACACGTCCACTCTTAAATATCTGAATACATTCACCTCCTCCATACTCTCTCCCTCCAATCTGATATCTAATCTTTCATCACCTAATCTTTTTGTTATCCTCATCACCTTACTCTTTCCTATATTCACTTTCAATTTCCTTCTTTTACATACCCTACCAAACTCATCCACCAACCTCTGCAACTTCTCTTCAGAATCTCCCAAAAGTACAGTGTCATCAGCAAAAAGCAGCTGTGACAACGCCACTTTGTGTTAGATGCTTTATCTCTTAACCCCACACCTCTTGCCAACACCCGCGCATTCACTTCTCTTACAACCCCATCTATGAATATATTGAACAACCGTGGTGACATCACACATCCTTGTCTAAGGCCTACTTTTACTGGGATATATATATATATATATATATATATATATATATATATATATATATATATATATATATATACATGTCTCACTCAGGGTCATTTAGGCAGTGTATCATCTGTTCACCATCAGTCAAGAGAGATATATACCTCTATGTACGTTGCACCAAGGGTTGATGTGAGATAGGTCTTTCTGAGAACAAAAATCTTTTAAGAAATAATCACTCATGATTTGTAGAACAGAAACCTTTTAGGCTCTAATTGATGCTGAATACGTATTGACAGGCACAGTCATCGCCCTACTAAATGCTCGCAGCTCAAGCTGATAGATTTCATTATTTAATGGATTGAACCCTTGGCTTGGTTGGCAACACTCTCGCTTCACATACAGAGTGTCCATGATTCGATCCCCGACACAGGTGGAAATTTTGGGCATGTTTCCTTACACCTGCTCTCCTCGTTCACTTAGCAGTAAACAGGCACATGGGTGTTAGTCGATTGGTGTTGGACGCATCCTGGGGGTCAAGATCGAAGGACCCCAGGAGAAATAAGACAGACGGTCCCCGATGAAGCATAGACTTTCTTGAGCTATCCTGGGTGGCTAAAATTCCGAGTTCAAAATCTGATCAAATCTTATCTTATAGTGTGATGGAAAATGACTAGGAAACACAGCTAGATTTTGCTCCCACAAAGTAATTATCTTAAGGAATTGGGCAGCAGGACACTGCACGAACAAAGACACAAGTTGCAAAACTTTTACTGAGGCGTCGTTTCTCTCTGTGTAAAGTTTCATCAATCTATCATCTGATAAAGTTCTAAGCAGAGCAAAAAAAATCCCATATAAAGGCGAGTTTTTCAGCTTGTGTTACAGTATTCATACAGTACACTGCTGGTGTACCTCTTTCCATTAAGGGCTAAACAAATGATGGAGTGTATGGTTATAATTACTAGGTGAGACCTCGGTATCTGTCCTCTGGTAATTCTGGTAACACACCAGATGAAACCTACCTATTTCTCCTCTTGTATTTCAAATACATTCCGGATCCTGACGACGTACTGTCGACGATATTTAACAAATAATAGAACATCCTTTTACCGGGAGAGTATCTCGCTCTGGTTAGAACTATGTCGTTATCATGACTTGACAAAACTCTTCACAGAGAGAAACGTTTTTCTTCACAGGCTGTGGAAGAAGATACGTACGTTTCGCCCAGAGTGAATTTATCAGTAACGATGAAGCCACTCGTAGCGAAACCTTTAATTTAATAAATGTCATAACTGTACATATGTTGTTTTTTCTATATCCTGTGGGTATCGCCAAAGCCCGTTCCCTTTCTTCACAGGAATGTATCTCATGAAGGATAGTAGCCACCTCTGACTTCACTCTGTTTACTATTACTCTTTGTGTTCTATTTGTTAGAAAGTTATAGATCCATCTAGCCACTTTTCCTGTTATTCCTTTATCACTCATTGTGTGTGCTATTACACCATGATCGCACCTGCCAAAGGCTTTCTTATTACTTCACTTTTAAGTACGGATTTACAGCCTCTCGAATGACAAATCAAACTGCGTTAAAGAACTTCCGAAATAAGAGCACCTGCTGACCTGACATAGCCTGAGGCTACTAGTGACTATTATTTGTAGTCACCTAGTTGGAGTGGCTGGGGGATCCGGGGTTCAATTTTGGTTCATGGCGAATTCATAAATGGTGTCGAGCAGACATACTATCTCAACGATTAATTAATACCTGTTAACCCATTTGGGCTTGACACTTACCGTTTTGTGATGATGATGATGATGATGATAATAATAATAATAATAATAATAATAATAATAATAATAATAATAATAATAATAATAATAAAATAATAATAATAATTAATAATTAATAAAAATAATTTAACTATTTATTAAAGAAGGAGTATTTAATTTATATATTTGACGACAAATTTTAAAATGACCCTTTTTACGGATATGAATGTAATTGCGTTGCATTACAACTTAAAATTTACTAAATGTTTATTAAATAACACTTTAGTTGGCTGCAGACACTACACGACCTGAGACTTGTGAAGTTTACCTATTCCTACACTCCCTAAACACACACACACACACACACACACGCGCGCGCGCGCGCGCGCGACTACCTGAGGTATGGAAGACAGCAAATGCAGACCCAATTTTTAAAAAAAGAAACATACACGAAACACTAAACTACAGACCAGTGTCACTGACATGAATAGTATGCAAAGTCATGTAAATTAGACACATATGCAACACTTGGGTATCTTTACTGAGGAAACGTTTCCTCAATAAAGATACCCAAGTGTTGCATATGTGTCTAATTTACCAACTCGTCGGTTCTCTGAACCATTCATCTACATGCAAAGTCATGGAGAAGATTATCAGAAGAGTAGTGGAGCACCTAGAAAGGAATGTGCTTATCAACGACAGCCAGCACGGTTTCAGGGACGGGAAATCCTGTGTCACAAACCTACTGGAGTTCTATGACAGGGTAACAACAGTAAGACAAGAGAGAGAGGGGTGGGTAGATTGCGTTTTCTTGGACTGTAAGAAGGCGTTCTGACACAGTTCCACACACGAGATTAGTGCAAAAGCTGGAGGACCAGGCAGGTATAACAGGGAAGGCACTGCAATGGGTCAGGGAATACCTGTCAAGAAGACAACAGCGAGTCATGGTACGTGACGAGGTGTCAGAGTGGGCGCCTGTGACGAGCGGGGTTCCACAGGGGTCAATCCTAGGACCGGTGCTGTTTCTGATATATGTGAACATGACGAAAGGAATAGACTTAGAAGTGTCCCTGTTTGAAGATGATGTGAAGTTGATGAGAAGAATTCAATCGGACGAGGACTAGGCAGAACCAGAAAGGGATCTGAACAGGCTGCAAGCCTGGTCCAAAAACTGGCTCCTGGAGTTCAACCCCACCAAGTGCAAAGTCATGAAGATTGGAAAAGGGTAAAGAAGACCACAGACGGAGTACAGTCTAGGGGTCCAGAAACTACAAACCTCACTCAAGGAAAAGGATTTTGGGGTGAGTATAACACCAGGAACATCTGAGGCGCACATCAACCAAATTATTGCTGCAGCATATGGGCACCTAGCAAACCTAAGAATAGCATTCCGACATCTCAATGAGGAATCGTTCAGGACCCTGTACACCGTGTATGTCAGGCCTATATCGGAGTATGCAGCACCAGTTTGGAACCCACACCTAGCCAAGTAAATAAGGAAATTAGAGAAAGTGCAAAGGTTTGCAACAAGACTAGTCCCGGAGCTAAGGGTCATGGCCTACGAGGAAAGGCTAAGGACAATCGACCTGACGACACTGGAGGACAGGAGAGATAGGGGGATATGATAACGACATATAAAATACTGAGAGGAATTGACAAGATGGACAGATACAGGATGTTCCAGAGATGGGACACAGCAACAAGGGGTCACAATTGGAAGTTGAAAATTCAGATGAATCACAGGGATGTTAGGAAGTACTTCTTCAGTCACAGAGTGGTCTGGAAGTGGAATAGTCTGGGAATTGATGTAGTGGAGGCAGGATCCACACATAGCTTTAGGAAGAGGTATGATAAAGCTCATGGAGCAAGAAGAGTGACCTAGTAGCGGCCAGTGAAGTGGCGGGGCCAGGGGCTGTGACTCGACCTCTGCAACCACAACTAGATGAGTACAACTAGTTGAGTACACACACACACACAAATATCGTGTCAGGTGACGTTGAGGAAACTTCTTATACGGTGTGAGGTGGTTCGTGTCTGTGTGCATGCTCCCTTAGTCACCGTGACGCGACATGATACTACCATATTATTTATAGGTGTCACGCTGCTCACTGACCGTGACTGCGCAAGTGTGGCCTCAGAGACTGTGTTATACGGTTTTGGCCTTAGTGACCGTGACAGTGTCACACACCTGAGGCCACAGTGATTGCAATGTATCTGTTACCTCTGCAACTACATACCTGCTCACTAATATACCTAGATCATGGAAACTACGTTATAGTAAAAGATACTTTGAAGAAGTCATTTCACACATTTATTTAAAAATGTAAACAATAGCCAGAAGAGAGAGACATCATTAATGCTTCTTAAGAGTGAGAGGATAAATCAAAACATAATGAAGATAAGTTTTGACGAAAACAGTGTGGTGTTTTCATATAAATATTTATAACAATCTTTCCACTATGCAAACACCAATCAACGAGAGAAAAAAACATGTATAAGCAAAATCGCGTATGAAGACTGAGAACTTTCATACATGAGTAAACTTAAAGAACCTCGAGACCAGAATCATGAAAATCAAAAGATCCAGGAAGCTCGGCCTTCTTCCAGCATTTCAGTATTATCAGGCACAGCATAAACTGAGAATACGCAGCCGTGATGCAACCATTATGTTGAATTACAAAAGGGAATTAGGACATCTTTCGTTAGCGTTGTCCTAACTTCAACATCTTTCAGGGTAAATGGAAACTTGACGCAAAATTTCATTAGAAGTGAAATCACTAGATTTGAGCGCACCATGATCGGTTTAAGTTATATATAATCTTTTAGTTTCTCACATTATTTCATCAGATTGTAGAAAGTCCTTAAAACAAGAACGAAATATCGAAATATATAGTTATCTTTCCACAATAGTTTTCATTAAAACACACACACTTATATATATATATATATATTTTATATATATATATATATATATATATATATATATATATATATATATATATATATATATATATATATATATATATATATTTATATAATGATACAAACAGACATAACAAAATGATGAAGGTGAAGGGAAGTTCAGTCTACTGTACCATTCACAGATGACCTTTATGCCTGACATTTACAATATTATTTTTCCACGTAACTTTAGCTTGACCTGGGGTTTTTAGTTAGGAATTCTGGGAGTTGTCTCGTTTTTTTGGGCCTTGATGATATTAGAGCTTCTGCTTGCAACTATTTAATAAGTCAATACTGCAGCCAGAAACCACTTGAAGAAAAAACTGAGCACAAGTAGCAAGATATCTGTATTTTGTGGATAGACAAAGATCCTCTTCAGCAGATGCCTGTCTCAAATTTTTCTGTCCAATTGTTCTTCATTTTTCGTAACTTGTTAAATGTATGTGTATACTTACATTTGACAAGTTGTATATATATACATTTTTATTTGCTGAAAAATTCAAACAAATGGTATATGGTATTATCTGTTAGAGAGGTTTCTTCAGAAGGGCGTAAGCTGTCTGGAAGTCCCCATAGAGTTTATCTAGGGAGACGCAAACCACCACAGAGGTCTGCCCCATGAGGTCTGGTTTCTCTAAGGACAGGGAGGTCTATATCCTTAGAGTTTCCCCAGGAAAGCATTGTCTGTAAGGTCCCCAGGGAGGACGTCTCGGAAACCGGTCTAATCCATGGATTGAAGCGCAGTGCCCAACGATGTTATTAAGTGCATCGACCTTTAGGATTCCTGTAGTCGCTTCCGGAAGTCGCCGCCCCCCGCGGCCTGGTCCGAAGACCAGGCCTCCTGATTGGTGGCCTGATTGATCAGGCTTTTGATAAAGCCGCTCACAGTCAGACTTATGCTCCACAGCCCAGCTGATCATGGACTGATTTGAAGAATTTGTCGAGTTCCCTCTTGAAGACAGTCACGGGCCTCTTGGTAATTTCCCCTTATGCATGAAGTGGAGGAATTAAAGAGTCGAGATCCCTTTACATTTATTGAGTTCTCTCTCACTGTTATCATCTCTCCCCTGCTTTCCACCGGAGGTATTTTGCATCGTCTGCCAACCTCTTGAGTTCATTTGTAGTTATTTCGGTGTACAGATTTAGGACCAGTCCCTCCAGAATTTTCCATTTGTAGAATATCATGCAGATTTCTCACCTACATTCAGAGGAGTACAGTTGGAGGAACGTCGAGCGCTCCCAGTAATATAGGTAGGTGCTTGACTGAGTTTATACGAGCTGTGAAGGTTCGCTGTAAATTTTCCAGTTCTACACCTTTCCACCTTTGCCCCGCCCCGCCCTGCCCTGCTCAGCCCCGCCCCGCCCTGCTCAGCACCGCCCCGCCCTGCTCAGCCCCGCCCACAACCGAGGTACGCTATTTAGACAACGCTTTGCTCTAAGTAAAGGTTTTTAAAGCCATAAATTAAAAAATATCAGTATATTAATATACATGTATATATATATATATATATATATATATATATATATATATATATATATATATATATATGCAAGACAACCACTATGATATTTTGATATCACCTGTTTACTGTGATCTTTTTGCATATATATATATATATATATATATATATATATATATATATATATATATATATATAAACACAAGAATAAAAAATATAGAGAGGTACCAGCTCTGGAACTGTGCTGGGGACCCTCATCCTCAAAGAAATGAATAAACTTACTTCAGGAAAAACTCAAGGTTCTCCCCGGAGTTGTTTGAATATTGTCTTCTTCTACCTCCCCCTATATTCCATATTCTATGTAGACTTTATTTAAAAACAAAATACATTGACAAAAATACAATAAGGAGTAGAAAAACATAGATAACATCTCAGAGCCTACATCTCGAATACTTCGTCCAGCTCCCCGGCGGTGGGCCGCGTGCCCAGAATGCTGCAGGCATTTTCGCTCTGGATCGCAACACTGAGTCTCTGAAAGAGGAAGCTGGCCGCTCTGTGATCCTTGGTTTCTGTGATGAGTTTTTCACCCAGTTCTTTGAGGAATATTAGAGCATACTTGCCCCATGATCCAAGGGTCTCCGACCCCACTGGGAGGAAGTTATAGCAAGGGGGCAGGCCTTCATATTTGCGGGTCTTCTGGGTCTCTCTGTAGCTGGCGGCTCCACCCCCTTCAGCTTCAGAGTATGGCAAGTAGGTGTCTGCCAATGTGGCAGCACAGGTGTAGTCCCAAGCAATCTGCTTACCATCCTTCCAGGGTAGTATAGTGGCTCCATCAGGACGCTTTTGACCTCCATCAGACCTCTGCACTTGGGGTTCCCGTTGAGCTGGGAAACGGGCTGTGGCGAGGCTTCTCTTTATAGTGTCGTTGACCTCCTCATGTCTAGGATACCTTTCCTTCTGATGTGTGACACACGAGACCATGAAGTTCGAATTGATCACCCGACGCCAAACCGCAAATACACCTATGTTCGGTGAGTATGAGGGCGGCTAGGCGAAGAGCAACACCAGTCCGAATGGCCTGTGGGTCGAGTCGAGTGCCCAGGGAGGAATTGGGAACAGCTAAAAGAAAATCTGAATGTGGTGCTTTCACCGCTAGGAGACGAGCTCTTTCCTTTCCTGAAGCGTTGGTGAGCATTGTGTTGGCGATTTTTTTCCATGATCGGTTTGTCCCAGTGGGACTGTTTGTGCTCTTTGGGAGGAGCTGGTCTACTGGAGGAGTCTGCAAGGGTGTCCCACCGCACGGCTGCTTCAGTGAACCTGGGGTCTTGAGCTCCTACCGCGTCTCTCAAGCGTTCGGGGACAATCTCCTTGACTAATCCACTGGAAGCCAAACACGAGGACAGAAATGCAGGTAAAGCTACCTGCGTTGCCTTGCCCACCCTTATACCTATAAGTTTACAATAATTTAATAAACACAATAAAATACCTAACAAAAAATATATTTTATTGTGTTTATTAAATTATTGTAAACTTATCTAAAATATATTTAGTTGGATTAGGCTAAATTAAATTGCGCTTGTTATAATAAAGTTAGATAAGTTTTCTAAGGTTCTTTTGTTACAAAATATTTAATTTATACATTAACATAAATGGAAACAAACGTATAAGAGAAATTTTTAGAAAAGACTTAATTTTAAATAAGTTCTTGCTAATTGACCAATTTTACCTATTCGGCACGACACACACAAACACATACACACACACACACACACACACAAGATGACTGCATATGTTCCGTAGGCTTCTAATATGGTTGATAAACATCTAATATGTTCAGTATATTTCTGAGAATTTATGTTATATTTTATGTAGATTCAACATAAAGCTTGTGCAAATCGTGTACACTGGTAGTAAAATAAGGACCAAGTGATGAAGTCGAATACCCTTCATCAGTGATGGTGGAGGCTGTTATTATTATTATCAGGGAGAACGCAAAGCCCGCAGGGGTTGTACAGCTCATGAGAACTGGTAATCAGGTTCAGACCAAGGAATGGAAGGATAGGTCTACTCCTCTCCAGCATCCAGACACATCCTTTGAGGTTTATATAATCTAATCTGAACGTCGTGGCTGATCAGCACTTGGAAACATTCGGATCTGCACGTACATGACTCGTGGTGCGAGAATGGATCACACAGTAAGTTCGTGTGGGTTAGTGCTGCTGAGTATCATGTATATCAGTGCATATAATGTACCAGTACAAACGATTTTAAGGCAAAATGCTGCATATGGCATTTTATTGAGAAGGCATTTCGGCCACTGCATTGATAAAGTCCCTGGTGGACGAAACGTCTTTGCAATGTGTTAATAACATGCAGTGAAGCATGGAGATCGCATTGTAAGAAAGAGTCAGCTGACTATACATTTAATTTAGCAACTTAATTAGTACTTCTATTACATTCATAAAGAATTGTTAATCTCGTAAGGATCATACAGCTCCTGGGTAGTATGAGCCTATCAGATTTGATCCTAGAAAGGAAAGAGAGTTCCAAATTCTTAGATCAAGAATCCTTCACCAGCATCAATGAAAGAGTCCTCCTCGCCTTTGAAGGGTAGCAACTACATCACAGTTACTCGTGTAATAAACACACAAGTGCAACCTTAGGAAACATTTCTTAAATAAACGTTTCTTAAACGTTGAACGTGTGTCTTTCTTATACATGCACTTGTCTGCATAATAAAAGTGACGCTGCATGAGAGGCGTCGATCTATTCATTATAGTGGTGATGTTTATCTTATTCAAATAATTAAAACTGTTCGGTTCTGCACAATAACGCAGTGGGCGTCATTGTCTCAAAATGACCTGATCGTCACTTCTCATGGATACAGAATGGGTATCCGGCAATAAAAAAAAAATAGCAGGTGTTTTGCAAGAGGGAGAAGAGATGTGGGTTCAGAGTGACAAACGACGTTCAGTTGTTCTGCTGGAGAAGAGATGGGTGTTCATCCAGAAAAAGTAACAGGTGTTCAGCATAAGGAAAAAGGACCAATTAGAGATTAGAGTTATAGTCATTGTCTTTATCTCTGTCATTCGGTCAGTTGACTCCCGTGTTTCTGCTGCCTCACTGCATTCATAAGTACTCAGGGGACTATAAATAAATCATACAACAGCAGACAACTGGACTCAAACGAGTTTTAAGATGGCTTTATGGAGCAGCAAACAATGTAAATAAAGAATTTGAAGTTAAGTTTGAATTAAAAAATATCTATCTGGAAATCAGATTTATATATTTATTATGTATTCCATATATTTATCATATATTTTCCCCTCAAGGGAGGTTCCTTGACGCTGGTGAGGGGCTTTTGATCTTGGGAATTGTATCTGTGCTCCTGTTCCCTGAATTGAGCCTGAATTCCTTCCATCCCCCCACAGGCGCTGTATAATCCTACGGGTTTAGCGCTTCCCCATGATTATAATAATAATAATAATATCATATATTTCATATATTTACCTTATATTCCTTATATTTACCATGTACTCCACATATTTATCACATATTCAAGATATTTATCACGTATTCCCTATATAATTGCCTCAGTCGAATGTTTGTTATTATTAATGTTTAAGATATGTGTCGTGTACAGTATATAAGAGGTGCCTCCTGCTTGACTGTCAGACTATTGTTTGCTTATCTCTGGTTTGTACGACAGTCTTGTAAGTATCATCGGGCCAGCTGTCTGGCGGACCGCTCAGGTGGTCCGTCAGTCGTGTATCACACGACCAGCTGTCTGGTACACCGCTGAGGTAGTCCGTCAGTCGTATATCATCGGACTGCCCGTCTGGTAAACCGCTGTTGTGGTTTTTCCTGGGGCAGGCGTGGCGAGGGAGGCTGGAGTTACTTCTTGAGACTCCATCATTCTTCCTGGCAAGACAGTCAGGGAGATGACGGCTTGCCTCCATCTACACCAGTTTATCTCTTCTTTCCTCGGTTTAAGTTGCTTCAGCTGCCAGAGTTATCAACACGCCCAATTTATTTTGGAAGCTGATGATTTGTCTTCTCTTGCTCCTGCATTTTTTTTTCGTTTCTAATTATTGCATGCTTAGCCGTTTTCACTGGTAATTAATTATCTTCCACGCTGTTTACAATGGGGCAGTGTTACTCTTATTTTCAGGTGGAAGCACTGAAGTCTTAGGAGTAATACTATAATAATAATAATAATAATAATAATAATAATAATAATAATAATAATAATAATAATATCTTTATTTAATACAAGTACTTATACAAGGTATACAGGCCTAGCTGACATCAATGACACACTACTGTATAGAAAGCCGCTTGTTTTGTAGAGCATTTCGGACAAATTAGGTCACTTTTGTTCCAGGATGCGACCCACACCAGTCGACCAACTCCCAGGTACCCATTTTACTGATGTGTGAACATAGACAACCGGTGTAAAGAAACACGCCCAATGTGTGTACCCTCGCTGGGAATCGAACCCAGACAATCGCCGTGTGAAGCGAGAGCTTCAGCCACCAGGCCACGGGGCACCTATGGAATGATCCAGGGAGGAAGAGGAAAGCTTCATAGCTTCTTTAAGATTAAAGTCATCGTAATCTCCTTTATCTTGTTGATGTACTTAATTTACTTTTGTTTTCTGGATGGTCGATCTCGTCCTCGTCTTATCTCTAAACTGCGCCTCCCGTTTCAAGTGACATCTGAGTCAGGTGTATCCCAAAGGTTTTACATGTCATATGTGACAGCCGCATCAGGTATAGAACAATGGTGCTATATTGTGCCTTTTTGTTCCTTTAAGTTACTATACGTGATATAAGAGAGCCGAGGCGGGTATAGCCCAAATGTGTAATTTCTGTTTGGGTGTCAGGAAACGGCGAGCCATCTTTCCAGGAACCAGAGTGACGCATAATTTTAATTAAAATGTAGAGTGCAGTAGGTAGGACCAACAGCTACAAGACATCCTGCTATTTAGAAAAAAAATCTAATTCCTTGGTTTGTGTGTCTCTAGAGTCTAGACATTGTGACCCATCAGAAACACGCCCGAAATGCAAGCTAGGAAATATGGTGTATGAAATGTGAAATAACTCGGAGATGAAACTGAATGTGACTCTACAGGAGTGTATACCGCGGGACTCTCAACACTCAAGTAGAAGGTAGCAAGAAACTGAAGAGGGCGATGATAAGAGATGGTGTAGAAGGATATATGATAAAGAAGTAGTGGTAGAAGGGAATACGGAAGAAAATATAGAACGTGTGGGAGAGTGAATGTAGTAGTACAAGACAGTATGTAGGGGAGGAGGAACAGGGTAGTGGGAGTAAGCAAGGTGGGAGAAGGAAAGAGGTAATGTTAGAAAGGAGTGTTAGGGAAGGAAAAAAGTAATGGAAAAAGGGAGCGTGGGAATGAAATGAGTAGTGGGAGACGACAGAGTGTTTGAGAGAAGAACAAGAATGAAAGTGCAGATAGCAATGATGAGCCTGACTGGGTAGAAGATAAAGCGAAGCTGAAGATGCAAGAGAGGTAAAAAAAGCTTATATATGAAAAAAAAACTGAGGAAATAGAAGTGGAAGGAAGCAATGAGAGATCGAGATTGAACTTTCCCCTTCCACTCCTTCAGGAAATCTGTGAGTGTAGTGGTCATGGGAGTTAGTCAGCGGGTGTGTCAGCTAGCTCACCACAACTTATCCTCGTTACACTAAGTTCCTTTTTCTGAGATGTTCCTAAAGTCACTGTCTCGATACCTCCTGCAAACTAACAAATACCATTTTCATTATTCAAAATGTGGTTAGGTTAGGCTGGGTTAGGTTAGGTTCATTTAGGTTGGGTTAGATTTTATTTACAAAGGAGCAAATTTAAAAAATACCGCGACGTGATACACAATGATATACACACTGAGAGATGTATGTCTCTCGGTGTATATACACTGAGAGTTTAACTTAAACAGTATTTAAGGTCAACGCCCCAGCAGTTCGGTCTGAGACCAGGCCTCGTGGTGGATCAGGGTCTGATCAAACCAGGCTGTTACTGCGGGCTGCACGCAAATTGACGTACGAACCACAGCCCGGCTGGTCAGGTACTGACTTTAGGTGCCTGTCCAGCGCCTTCTTGAAGACAGCCAGGGGTCTATTGGTAATCCCCCTTATGTATGCTGGGAGGCAATTGAACAGTCTTGGGCCCCGGACACTTCCTGTGTTGCCTCTCAGTGTATTCGTGGCCCCCTGCCTCTCACTGGGGGAATGTTGCATCTCCTGCCGAGTCTTTTGCTTTCATAGGGAGTGATTTTCGTGTGCTAGTTTGGGAGGGAGAAAGAAAATAACATAAAATGCGATAGAAATATTTTTCATTTTGTCAACTCTCCTTTTTGTCATCTCTTCGTATTTTTCATATTTAACCTTTTTTTCACTGCTTTCCCAGGTCCTTTCTTTTGACATCATTTTTATGTTTCCTTGTTATTTTTTCCTTTTTTTTTTGTTTTTGTTTTTATTCAGTAATTTATTTTTGCTTTTTCCGTTTTCTTCCTCGCTTTCGTGTGCAGCGTTGGCAGGTAGACTTCTGTCTGAGTCACCCCGGACACCACTCACTCTCTCTCTCTCTCTCTCTCTCTCTCTCTCTCTCTCTCTCTCTCTCTCACGAGAGTTAGTTCAGGGTTAAGTTTAAGAGTTCATGCATTTATTTACACTTTAGGAACTGTTACCTAGTTCACCTCATTTAAGCCCTCTTTAGCAATATCCTATTTTTGTCTTTATCTTTTTATATTTTTGTTGAATCTCTCTGTCTCTGTCTGTCTCTGTCTGTCTGTCTGTCTCTCTCCATATCCACCACCACCTCCCTTATTGTTGCGTATGATACATTAAATGCCACTCGCTTTACGCCTTCGTACCAGCACTGTCCTGATCTGGATTTCGGCCTGGCACGTTCCATTGTT
This sequence comes from Cherax destructor, assembly GCA_009830355.1. Classification (NCBI taxonomy): domain Eukaryota; kingdom Metazoa; phylum Arthropoda; class Malacostraca; order Decapoda; family Parastacidae; genus Cherax; species Cherax destructor. The sequence continues at coordinate 161,405 of WNWK01000677.1, forward strand.
TATAAGTTCCAACCCAGGTGTTAGGATTGTTGGATTATTAGGTTTAAAGCCTATCGACTGCAGGAGGGTCATTAAGGCTTCATTTTTACCTGTTATACTACTAGTCAATAATCTCTTAGTGTGAATACAGTGAGTGATATAAAATTCTCTTTATATATTGCCCTACCAGCTTTCCTATCCTCTTCCATAGCATCAAACGAGTTAATAAAACAAATTCTTCCAGACAACCTCAGTGACTCAGCAGGAATACAGGAATACAATGCAATCACTGAATGGGAGACTCTCGCTGCCCCAGCACCAAAACCTATTGCAGCACTGGCCTACAAGCAGCCATGTTTAGGGATGTAACATCAGACAGGGAGATTGCCCGTCTTCAAGCTGTGAGTGCACATAACTCTGGAGACTTCCTCCAAACAGTTCCCATTTCGGCAATGGGAACACGCCTCTACCCTAACACTTTTCGTACTGCAGTGACTCTCCACCTCGCTGCCCCAATTTACACGGAATATACGTGTATATACGGCGATGCACAAGTCGACCAATATGGTCTACATGGTCTTAACTGCTCCAAAACCAAGGGTTGGCACGCAAGACACAATGAAGTCAACGACATCATGAAGAGAAGCCTTGCTACAGCTGGATGCCAAACCAAGAAAGGGCCCCGATCACTAGCAGGCAACAATACTCACAACCCAGCAAACCACACTGACGAGATCACCATCTATCCTTGGAAGAATGGCAGGCACTTAGCATGGGACTATACCTGTGTGTCGACCCTGGCTGACACCTACATCCATCACAGTGTCGAGCGACAGGGAGGAGCTGCTGATCACAGGGAGGAGTACAAGATCGGCAAGTACAGAGACATAAGTCAACAGTATCAATTTGTCCCAGTGGGATAAGAGACCTTAGGATCATAAGTAAAAAAGATACACGCTTCCTTAAAGAACTGGGTTCCAGACTCATCGACACCACCAGAGACCCGAGGGTGGCCACTTTCATGTTCCTACGCTTCAGTGTGGCCATCCAGAGGGGAAATGCTTGCTGCATACTTGGCTTGCGTCCGGCTTCGGAGATGGAGGAGATTCATAATCTTTGATATAATGTATCAATATATTCAGGTTTGTAATTTTTTGGTCAATGTATTCTGTCTATAAAAAAAGTTCACATAGAATATAGAATATAGTGGGTGGTAGAAGAAAATATTCAAACAACTCTGTGGAGAACCTTGAGTTTTCCCTGAAGTACGTTTATTCTCTTCTCTGAGGATGAGGGTCCCCAGTACAGCTATAGAGTTGGTACCTTCCTATATATATATATATATATATATATATATATATATATATATATATTTATATATATATATATATATATATATATATATATATATATATATAGATATCGCAGACAGGCGATCTTAACAATGCAAGACAATCCATGGGTGGTGGCTTCAGAGAGACTGTGGCTTATAAAGGGACAAGACTACACCTCACAGTGAGATCATACTAACAAAGACCACACCTCACAGTAGCGTAACAACACACGACTCTGTGAAGAGGAACATAAGAAAGGACCTGAAACTCTTCCCAACAATTAAGATTAGTCCAATTTATCATTAAATTGTTCCCAAATTTTATTAATTATAAATGAATCCAATTTATATAAACCAAAAGAAATATTCATATTATTTTCAAAACTACTTTTTATGAAACATGATTCTATTATATTCCTTTCAACCATGGACTTGCTTGATACAACCTTCTCAGCATTTTGAAAATCAATTGGATGGTTAAAATCTCTCACATGAATAAATAGAGCATTAGAATCTTGTCCATTTCTAATGTTATATTTATGTTGTTTTAATCTTAGTTCAAGACTTTTACCGGTTTGACCGTAATAAACTTTATCGCATATTTTACAGGGAATCTTATAGACACATCCGTCAGCATTTTGGGGGGAATTTTTTATCAAAAGTCTTTTTACTGTATCAAGATTTTAAAATACTACTTTGATATTAAAATTCTTAAGAAAGGAAGGTATATCAACCAAGTTTTCATGGTAAGGGAGAACCAACATATTTTTGGTTGAATAGGGTTGGTTGTCCCTTTTTGGATTGTAAAAAGTATTTCTAGCTATTTTAAAAGATTTATCAATTACGTTTCTTGGGTATTTTAAATCATTAGCTATTTCATAAATTTTAGAGATTTCTTCATCTATGAACTCTGGACTACAAATACGTAAAGCTCTCAAAAACATTGAAGAGAAAACCGTGCCGATTAGGTAAAACTTGCGATTTTGGCTTAAATAGCAACGCTCTTCTTGCCATATAAGACAAGCGAAAATTTGTGTATGCAATAATTTCGCAAAAATCGTTCTGAACCTAAAGATAAAAGTATATTTCATTGTGTTTGTTTATTATTAAATTAATGTTAACGTATCTAAAATATATTTAGTTGTGTTAGGCTAAATTAAATTGCGCTTGTTATAATAAGGTTAGGTAAGTTTTCAAAGTTTCTTTTGGTACAAAATTAAAAATTTTTACATTAACATAAATGAAAAAAATATGTCTTTAAACGTATAAGAGAAATTTTTAGAAAGGACTTAATTTTAAATGAGTTCTTGCTAATTGACCAGTTTTACCTAATTGGCACGACAAAATATATATATATATATATATATATATATATATATATATATATATATATATATATATATATATATATATATATAAGCTCATAAGAGAAACCAAGAATCACAGAGCGGCCAGCTTCCTCTTTCAGAGACTCAGTGTTGCTATTCAGAGGGAAAATGCCTGCAGCATTCTGGGCTCGCGGCCATCCGTCGGGAAGCTGGATGAAGTGTTTGAGATGTAGGCTCTGAGATGTTATTTATGTTGCTCTCATTTCTATTGTACCTGAAAAGCTACCTAAAAGCTACCTAAAAGCTACCTAAAAGCCATCTGAAAGCTACCTGAAGGTTACCTAAAAGCCACCTGAAAGCTGTTAAGTAAAAGGACACAAATGCAACTAGTGTGACATTTTATTGTGGCAACGTTTCGCTCTCCAGGAGCTCCTGGAGCTCCTGGAGAGCGAAACGTTGCCACAATAAAATGTCATATTAGTTGCATTTGTGTCCTTTTACTTAACATATTGTCGGTAATTCTACCAATATTAATACATACCTGAAATCTACCTGAAATCTACATACATATTACAAAATCTCTGCATTGAAGGTGCGCGATGGTCACTAAACCAGAACCAGTTTCACACATTGTGCTCATGGCCTAAACTATGTGAAATTATGGCAACAGTCGAGAATTAGTAATAATAAAACTTCAGAGAACAAATTCTTTATTATATTTAGAGGAACACAAAGTTTCGTTCACTGTATATGAAAGCTTACCACATATGAATGAAACGTTGTGTAAATTAAAAATAAATGGGCTTCTGTTTTCTTAAGTGTTTGTTGTTACTACTGGCTTAAACTAGCTCGTAATTTAGTGGTAGCGCTTTCGACTCACAACTAAAGAACCCAGGTTCAACTCAGGGAAAGTCGAGGTATATGGGCAAGAATCCTTACCATTTTGCTCTTGTTCACCTAATAGCAAATAGGTACCTGGGAGAAAGCTGGCTGTTGTGGGTGGCATTCTGAGGGGTTGGGGGGGTTGGAAGTATAACTTATCGCTAGACTTGGAAATGAGGTGACGTAAGGTAACAGCTCTTTGTCATGGGAGTTCTGTGGAAAGACTGATAAAAGAGGTTTTGTAAGTCCACATCGAGGCTCTCTGCTGAGAACTTTCTACTTCTATTTAAATTAAGGACTATCGTGTATTATCTATGTGTACGACTCATGGATAGTAAAAGCGGAAGTCCTGTAAATTCTACCGTTCTTAGAATGATGAAGAAAGACATAGGTCTCTCCTTCATTACTGCAGGCAGTACGCCTTTATATCCACTGTTCTTAAGGGTTAAAACGTGGAATCATTGTTGGAAAATATAAACGTGTATGGCTCCCGGCAACGCCACGAAACAAAAGCAGAAACCAGTCACAGCCTCTTGACCTCTGACCTGGAGGCTGACGCCCACCAATGACGCATTGTTCCTGGGATGAAAGGCCTTGCCGTTTATTTTAGCATATATTTATATATTATATGCGCCTGTCGGTCGTGCCTTGGGAGCTGACCTCGGCGTGACTATTGTGCGCTTGCTGCTATTCTAAATTATTTTTGTTTTGGACTTAAACAGTGTACCGCCGACAATAGTTAAGAAAAGACATTACAAAACAAACTTCCATTGGAACAATGAAATTGATAAAGCTCTACACAGAGCGAAATGTTGTCTCAGTAAAAGTTTGTTTTCAACGTGTCCTTTCGTTTATGTTATTATATTTATAGCTGAGGCATGGGGTCCATGCAACACTTGGTTAGATCCAAAGGTTTGGGTGGTTCCATTTCCGTGGATCATGAGCCTCTAAGCAACTCTGTTGTGATGCTATTTTCTGGTTATAAATTTTTTGGCATTTATTTGAACATGTGTTATAATGGCTTTTCTTCGTGTCTCGTAATATATTTTCAGGGGCCAATGATATTCTTGGGTATATCGTTCAAGTAATATTCCTGAAAATATCCTTCCAGGGATATTCTTGGGTATATCCTTCAAGTAATATTCTTGAAAATATCCTTCCAGTGATATTCTTGGGTATATCCTTCAAGTAATATTCTTGAAAATATCCTTCCAGTAATATTCTTGGGTATATCCTTCAAGTAATATTCTTGAAAATATCCTTCCAGGGATATTCTTGGGTATATCCTTCAAGTAATATTCTTGAAAATGGCTTTCCAGTGATATTCTTAGTAATATCTTCCACATGATATTCTTGAGGTTATATTCTTGGGTATGTCCATCCAGTGATATTCTTGGGTATATCTTTCATATGATATTCTTCCTTGTATTATTCCTGTGAAATCTTGTGTGTATCTATCCAATGACATTCTTGTATATATCTTTCTTGGATATATCCTTCCAGTGATATATCCAATGACATTCTTGTATATATCTTTCTTGGATATATCCTTCCAGTGATAACTTTAGGTATATCTGTTAAATTAAATAGGGTATAATTTTCCAGTGATAAACTTTGGTAAAGCTTACTAATGATAACCTTGGGTATATCCTTCTAGTTATTTTTCTAGGTATATTCATACAAAGAAATCCTTGAGTATACCTTTGGTTATTTATTGAGATATATTTTCCAGATTTCTTTTTTTGTTTTTCTCGCGAGTTGTTTTGTATATTTTGGGGACCATATGGCAATGTCTTCCCTTTAATGATAAATAAATAAACTTTCTGCAGTCTTTAGATTTATTGAAACTGTTTTAATTGTGTATAAATAAAACTTTTTTTCTAAAACTTACTGACCATCTTTTTCTCTGGGCTTAGGTGGTTTTTCTAGCAGGTATGTTACCTGAGACGCTCCTGTGACTTACTTGGAAACACTCTTGTGAGTTAGGTTACAGTAGGCGCTCCTTTGGCTTCTAATGGCTCCCTGGTTACTTAAGGAGAGTTTAAAATGGTGCTGGTGAAGGGCTCTTGATTCAGTGAAGTGCAGCTACCCTCAACTTCTATGGAGCAATACTGGTTACTTCTCGTTACCCGGAAGTGATTTGATAAATACGGGTCCAGCGCTTTTCCAGGAATACTATAATAATAATAATAATAATAATAATAATAATAATAATAATAATAATAATAATAATAATAATAACAGAAAAAGAAGACGATGTTGGAGGAAAAATATTCAGCATTGTTGAATGTATATTTAAGTTTGGTTTACTTCTTGTTGTAAAGACGATACTATGCAATTTTTTTCTGAATGTCTGTTGGTCCTAGTAAAGTAAACTGCCTTTAAAACCTGTGTGTGTGTGTGTGTAGGTGTGTGTGTGTGTGTGTGTGTGTGTAGGTGTGTGTGTGTGTGTGTGTGTGTGTGTGTGTGTGTAGGTGTGTGTGTAGGTGTGTGTGTGTTTGTGTGTGTGTGTGTGTGTGTAGGTGTGTGTGTGTGTGTGTGTAGGTGTGTGTGTGTGTGTGTGTGTGTGTAGGTGTGTGTAGGTGTGTGTGTGTTTGTGTGTGTGTGTGTGTGTGTGTAGGTGTGTGTGTGTGTGTGTGTGTGTGTGTGTGTGAGAGAGAGAAAATCATATTTTCTTTGCAGTTTGCTGAGACTTTCTTGTAAAACGTCCAGCCACTCAATGACTTCTTAAAACCTAATCTTATTTTTTCCAGACTTTCTGGTATTGTTGCACACGTAAAGGCACTCACGTGTTGTAAGACATTCTAGACTGTCATGTGGCGAGTGTTCATGTGTTATTCTATGCGGGAAACATCGACTGTGATGGTCAAGTCTGTGCAACTTTAGCATGGAATTTATAATGAAAGCTTAAAGTTTACACACACACACAATCTGGAGAGTGATGTAGTAGAGGCAGGATCCATACATAGCTTTAAAAAGAGACACTATTAAGGTCATGGAGTGAGGAGAGAGTGGACCAAGTAGCCACCAGGAATGTGAATCGACCCCTACAACCACAAATAGGTGAGTACAAACAGATAAGTACACACGCACATACACACAAGCACACGACACTCACACGCACACACACACACACACACACACACACACACACACATACACACACACACACACACACACACACACACGCAACTAACACATACTTGTTCATCAACAGCTAAGTAATTAACAAGAAATAGAGCTTGAGACCCATTGGGACGAAATCTTCATCAGAATCTAGAACACTCAGTGTACTATACTAGGTAGAGGTTTGCTAGAAATTCAGTATATTACGTAGGAAAGGATGTCTCGTGCCTTTTTTGCAATTCATGGCGGAATAATTGTAAATAAACAGTCACAACTTTTCGAGAGTTGTCGGGAGACTGGAAACCCGCGAGTCAAAGCACAAGCTAACAGCTCTACCTCTGTATAGCGAAGATCCCCAATAATATCATGCAACATACCACATACTGTACACTTTTGCAGTATTAGCATAACCACCATCTGTGACTCTATGCAAGTTTTTACAGAGGTCTCTCATCTCACTCCGGCAATTGCAGTTGGTAACTGCGCTAAAATATCAAAGTTTGTGACGTTATGGATGATCTCATTATAGAGGATCCTCCAGGGGCAGCTGCTGCCTTCTCTTCTGACTTTCCACGTTCCAGTCTCCTCATAACTCTCGTAAAAATAACGACTCTTGATTACAGTTATTTCGCTCTACTCCGAAAAAAAACTTGTGGCATCCTTTCTTACCTAATTCACTAAATTTCTAACTAACCTAATCCAATATGCCACGCACGCACACACACACACACACACACACACACATATACCTATATATATATATATATATATATATATATATATATATATATATATATATATATATATATATATATATAAAATATATATATATATATATATAAATAATATAATATATATATATATATATATATATATATATATATATATATATATAATATAATATATATATAAAATATATATATATATATATATATATATATATATATATATATATATATATATATATATATATCAATAACAACAACACTGCGCTATCCAGGGTTCGAACCCATGTTGTACTGGCCCGTCATTGTGAGCGAGAACCACATGACGCCTTTACCACAGGAACACCCAATCCTACAAAAACCAAGCAAGGTGATGTGTTCAATACAACATGGGTTCGAACCCTGGCTGGTTACATATATATTTAAAAATATATATATATATATATATATATATATATATATATATATATATATATATATATATATATATATATATATCGATGGCGTAGTGGATAGGGTGACACGTACGTTGTGTTGTCTCTTGAGGCAGGACAATGTGTCATGGGGTCGAATCTTGGCCTGCCGCAGTTTGGTAAATGTAAATCTTTACCACAATGTCTTTCCCATTCTCATGCGGCTCTACAGTGGTATGAGCCGACGCTGGCACACTCCTACTTTGCCTCTGAGAGAACTTTTCTCTCAACCTCTGTGTTGCAGGTATTGCTTAATTGCATAGAGCTCCTGATGAAACACGAGAACGCGAAAGAACTTGAGTCAAAGATTTCCACCCCCATATGGCTTGTTTTGCATTATTCTGATCGCTTGTTTGCGATTGGATTGCAATATATATAATTCATTCAAATAATGGTAAAGACTCAATCCTCCGCTCGTTAATCGCTAATCTCTGACCAGTAAGGCTATTGGTAACCGTCACTTTCACCTACAGAATATTCCATAAAGGTCAAACTGCCAGGTGTACAATACGTTCACTCTTTTTTATGGACACGTCATACCTTAGACGTTTAAAATAAAATATTATTCATTTTACATCTGCAGCTCCACCAGGTGATGTGTTATGTATCACATCCAGGTGATGTGTTCTGTATCACATCCAGGTGATGTGTTCTGTACCGCCACCAGGTGATGTGTTCTGTACTACCACCAGGTGATGTGCTCTGTACCAGCACCAGGTGATATGCTTTGACAGTCTGTTCCTATAGGAAGTGAAGGGCTCTTGATCCCAGGAAGTGAATCTACCTCTTTCTTACCTGTATCAAACCTCACTATTTCCCATTTCCCAGGCGCAGAATATCCCGTACGGGCTTACCGCTTCCCTATGAATATATAAAGATAACTTTCCACATAGCAACCATCAATAGCATAAACATCAACAACATAAGCATTAACACTATGAAACGTCGTCTGCATAAAACATCAATATAAAGCATCAACAGCATAAAATATCAATATAAAACATGAAATTAAAATATAAATATAAAACACCAACAACATAAAACATCGACATAAAATATTAGCAGCATAAAACAACAACATAAGACGTCAATATAAAACACCAATAACATAAAACATCAATATGAAACATCAACAACATAAAACATTAACATAGAACATCAACATAAAACATCAACAGTACAAAACATCAATGTAAAACATCAACATAAAACATCAGTATAAAACATGAACGGCAAAAAACGTCAAGAGCATAAACATCAACATCATCGGCATCAAAAACAACAGCATAAACATCAATAGCAAAAACAACAGCATAAAAACATCGGCTGCACAATCATCAACAGCATTAAAATGTCAAAAAGCATAAGACATAAACACCATGAACATCAACAGCTTGAAGCTGCCAGCAACGTAAATCAACAGCATGAAAACGTCAGAAGCATAAACATCAACATCACAGGCATCAACAGCATCAAACATCATCAGCATCAAACATCAACAGCATCAAACATCAACAGCATCAAACATCAACAGCATCAAACACATTAGCAGAGTCATCAGACGACCCAGGGAACACCTCTTCCAGGGTGCGACATCACCACTATTTCAAGCAATGAGCGCTCAAGCAATAATTTTTCCGTCACTGGCTAGTGGGTCTCTTCATATGAACAGCAGTCCCCAGGAGTCCCCAGCATGAGCGTCGGCGGGGAGACTTCCTTGCGCAAAAGGTTTATTTCCAGGTCACAGGATGACCTGTGAACCTTGACCTGAGACCCGTTGCCACTACCGTGTTTCTATCACCGGAGAGAACGTGCTAAGATGTGTTATTGGGGTTGGTGGAGTTTTCCCCGTCAGGAGAAATTGTCTCCTGACACGGGTCTCAGTCGTGTGATGACCCGCTTAGTGGTGAAGCAACCGCTGGTGTACCGGTGCTGGGTATCAGTGATTCAGCAACTAGTGTCCCAGTACTGGGTGCCAGTGTTTAAACGACTATTGCCTTACCATGCCTGTGAACAGTGATTAGGTACCCACTGGCTTACCGGTACTTAGTATCAGTGATTAGGAAACTACTGTCGAACCTATGCTGGGTACCAGTGATCAAGCAATTGCTAGTTTACCAGTGTTGGCTACCAGTGATCAAGCAATTGCTAGTTTACCAGTGCTGGCTACCAGTAATCAAGCAACTGTTAGTTTACCAGTGTTGGGTATCAGTAATCAAGCAACTGTTAGTTTACCAGTGTTGGGTATCAGTAATCAAGCAACTGCTAGTTTGCCAGTGGTGGATATCAGTGATCAAACGACTGGTAGTTTACCCGTGCTGGTTATAGTCTCCATTTTGTCCTTTATTTGTTTTCTCTTGTGGCCCAAATTAAGGTAGTGGGTGTGTGTAAGGAAGCCAAAGGAAACAAGATGATGCAACGACCTCAAATATTTGAGTAAACTTTTTAATGTTAGCTAGATACCGTCCTGCCTCAGGAGTCGAACCAATCGGGTTGTGATGGTTATTAGGCCTGAGAACCACTGGTTAACCACATAGTCGACTGATCAGTCTTATTTATTTGTTTAGTTTGTATATTTAATCATATTCCAACTAATGATGCATTTATTTTTTAACTTATTTATTAACGACATAATATTTTATTGGCGGTGCAGCGTCAGGAAGATACATAATCCGGACTCTTCCGGATGATTGCTGTTAAGTTCATGGGAGAGTGTTAAACCCGTATAGGTCATGCGGCGCTTGTCCAGTGGGAGGCAATCAGGTTCAATCTGAGAGACAGGAGAGATGCCCCATTTTGTTGAACCCAGATCCCTTAACCTTTTTTTTTTTTTTTGGTCTCAAATTTTAGTCACCTCTGAATTCGACTGAAGAAGTTACCGAGAATATTAAACGTTTCAGAAATAAAATACCAAAATGTTGAACATTAGTCTTATTCATGAACTTACCGGTGTTGTAGAACATATTAAAGTGACAATGGTTCACCGGACTCTCACGAACTGTTCGTGTTAATATACATTAGCATGACAGGTCACGTCTGATAACCTGCAATCATTTCGATCCAGCTTCCCACTTTCCATCAAAGAGCAGGCAACATATGTTGTCAGAATATCTGAATAGGCATTTGTGTACAAAACAGACATTTAGGCAATGTGAAGTTACGGTAATGTGGAAATGTTTTTTCCACCAGGTGATTTGTCACTCCAATCCAATACTGGATGGGTTAAGTTCCTGGTGAACGAAACATTTCCATACTGACCATCAACACTTTATAACTGTGGCCCGTGGCCTGGTAGTGTGGCCCGTGGCCTGGTATGAGAGAGTAAGGAAGCTAGTACTGACTATCAACACTTTATAACTGTGGCCCGTGGCCTGGTAGTGTGGCCCGTGGCCTGGTATGAGAGAGTATGGAAGCTAGTACTGACTATCAACACTTTATAACTGTGGCCCGTGGCCTGGTATGAGAGAGTAAGGAAGCTAGTACTGACTATCAACACTTTATAACTGTGGCCCGTGGCCTGGTAGTGTGGCCCGTGGCCTGGTATGAGAGAGTAAGGAAGCTAGTACTGACCATCAACACTTTATAACTGTGGCCCGTGGCCTGGTAATAATAATAATGACAATAAATAAAGATGCATCAGTTTGCATGGCAAGTGCATAACAAGTACTGTGAAGGTGTTTGCAATTACATTTGCAAAAAAAAAATCGCTGTGTGTAGAGACGCTTTTTAAGAGAGGTGACTGCACACTTACACACATTGTAAACAGAGTTACATGTACACGTATGCCTTTGAAACTGACGATCACAGGCTGGTAAATATTTAGATATAGTACAAAAAGGCACAATACCCCGAATGAAACACTACACAAGTAACCCGCATATAGGAGAGAGAAAAGCTAACGACGACGTTTCGGTCCAACATGGACCATTTACAAAGTACCTGTCGGTTTTAAACCATTTATCATAACTGTAAATAGTCCAAGTCAGACCGGAGCGTCGTCGTCAGGGTTTCTCTCTCATACAGGTTATTTGTATATTTAGATATATTCAAGGGAATAATATCATAGTAGCAAATTCAGAGCGCAGCCAATACTCCTTAAACCTTGAAAACCGACTGACTCACCACCATAGTCTTCCCCATCCCCTTGACTCCCCATATTTTCCCCATTATTTTCCCTTCTTTTCTTCCCACACCTCTTCTCTGCCACCTCCCACCAATTTATACACGTGCATACATGAATATGCAAAACAGCCACTGTGAAAAATATAGTGAAATTCCGAGAGCTTTCGTGATTTCTCACATTGTGAAGGTTCTTGATAATGTGAAAAATCACGAAAGCACTTGGAATTTCACTATTTTTTTCAGTGGTTGTTTTGCTTATTGTGATATCACCTGTTTACTTGTGATCTTATTTCATGTGCATGTATATTATATATAATATTGATAAATTAATGAAAGGTGACGGTGCATTTTGAGACTTTTAAGGAGGACTCCTAGAGAGAGAGAGAGAGAGAGAGAGAGAGAGAGAGAGAGAGAGAGAGAGAGAGAGAGAGAGAGAGAGAGAGAGAGAGAGAGAGAGAGGGAGGGAGAAGCGAGTTAAAGAGGAAGCGAGACGTAGGAGAAAGCGAGGGAGAAGAAGACGGAGGAAGGAAGGGCTAAGCACATTAAGAAAGAAGCGAGGGAAAGGGAGAAGGAAGTGAGATAAAGGGGAAAAGGAAATGGGAAGCGAGAGAGAGAGAGAGAGTAGAGTGGGAGCGAGGGAAGGTGGGAAGTGAGAAGGAGAGAGAGAAAATGGAAGATAGGAATATAGGGGGTAAAAGAGAGAGAGAGAAAAAAAGATGAGGGATAGAGAAGTAGTGGAAGAAATATTAGGATGGAAGGAGAAAGAGGGATATTCAGCACAAGAAGCAGTGGAGAGAGATCAAATAAAAAGAAGGAAGGACGGTGAGAGGAGGAAAGGAAGACCTAGGAAAGTAGAGGGCGACAAGGAGAATGAGAGTGAGTGAAAGAAAGGAAGAAGGAAAAGGAAATAGAAAAAAGGAAAGTATATATATATATATATATATATATATATATATATATATATATATATATATATATATATATATATATATATATATATATATATATATAATATATAGAGAGAGAGAGAGAGAGAGAGAGAGATGGCAGAACTCGCTGATGCAAGTGACATCATTCCTCAGATATTTACTCTTCCTAATTCCTACTTCTTCCCTTCCCATTCTCTTCCCTCCCTCTCCTCTTCTCTCCCTATCTTCTTTCTTCCCCCTCTCTCATTCCCTACCCTCCTTCCTTCCCTCCCCACCCTTCCTTCCTCTCCTCCCTCTTTCCTTCTTTTCCTCCCTCCATCCTTCCCTCCCCTCCCTTCCCTCCTTTCTTCTCTCTCCTCCCTCCTTCCTTCCAGAGTGTCGTTCCAAGATTGTTCATAGATTAATCAAATCTGTAGATCAGAGTGACAATAAACCATACTACGGGTGGGGTTCGAACCCGCGGTCAGAGAGTCTCAAAACTCCAGACCGTCGCTTAAGCCGCGGGTTCGAACCCTACCCGTGGTATGGTTTGTTTGTAATCGTGTCATTACGATTTCGTGATTCAGAGTGACAATAGTTTGTGTCATCTTGTGCTCTCTAACACCATAGATATTCTTCCCTAGGTGACTGTCATATCTTTAACATAGACTGAGCTCTATCGGACATTATTAAGACCATAAAATTATTATTATTGAAATTACTATTAAAGTAATAAATACTAGAACTTTTACCACTATTTTTTCAATACGTTTCCTCACTAGCTGTACTGTCACAATTTTTTTTATTCGTTTCATTAAGCATCTTGAAAGCTTAAATCAGTTTATTTGGTCAAATGCAAAGAATTTTGTGTTTATGTGTGTGTGTGTGTGTGTGTGTGTGTGTGTGTGTGTGTGTGTCTGTGTGTGTGTGTGTTATTTTACTCTTAAAATTAATTAAGCCGTATTGAATCTAACCCAAAGTTAGAAATAAGTTCGTGAATTGTAACCTTGAAGACATGGTCGAAAATATTTACGTCAAGGCTTAAATTTGCCAGTGAACTTAAATTTTTATTTTTAATAAAATATTAAAACATTGCAGTGTTTTTTTTTTTTTTCATTTCATTCATCATTGTCGTGATTGTTTTTTTCAAATATTAGAACATAGGTGTGAATTTTGTCTCAAATGATAAGAAATGCTTATGAATTTTAATTCATATATTACGATATAATAACGAATTTTATAAGTTTAATATTGATTTTACAAGATACCGAGATAGGGTCGTGAATTTAATAAGATAAATAGAAAATGGTCTTGTTATATAAAAGGAAAGTATTAGGACTTGGTTTTGAATTTTATAGGGTAAGCATTAGGATATGGTCGTCAAGTTTTATAAGGCAGTCATTAGAATTAGGTCTTGAATTTAAGTCATATATTTTAACAAAATCATGATTTTTTTTTAAAGCGAGATACTGTGGTTAGTATGTAGCTGTGTATTGATTGGTTAATTAATGAGATTTTAAGCCTATCGATTACACCAAGGTCATTAAGGCTGCGCGAGCCCTGATTCTCACTGATCAAGAATATTTTAATCCCTAGAAGAGGAATTAAACTGAACTTGGTGTATATACATTGAGAGATATACACATGTCGGTGTGTATATTCTTGATTGTGTACTTTAGCTCAGCTTACTTATTAAATGTTGAGGAGTATTAATATTTTTTCATGTTCTTAACATAGTCATATTACTACTACTACTACTGCTACTGCTGCCACTATTACTACTAAATCTTCTACTATTTTTACTAGTTCTTCTATTACTACAAAATCTTTTACTATTTTTAATACTACATCTAATATCACTACTACTACTCCTACAGTTATTACTAAATCTTCTGCTACTATTAAAGCTAATATTACTATTACTACCTTTACTTCTACTACTACTACATCTTCTACAATTACTATTACTGCCACTACTACTATTTCTGGTACTATTAATACTACTCCTAATACTATAATAATAATAATAATAATAATAATAATAATAATAATAATAATAATAATAATAATAATAATAATATTCTTTTCCTTCGATCAGTGTGCGATCGATCAAGGTATACGCTGCCCCAGCTTCATGCCCCAGCTTCATACCCCAGCATATCTCACGAAGGAAACAAAATGTAGAAGTGATTCATGTTCGTTCACCTCTATCCCCCAGCCCTTTCCTCTTGTATCTTCCTTTCCCATCCCATCTGTCTCTTTGCCCATCCCGTTCTATTCCTCTAACCCCTTACACTCTGTCTCCCTGTCTCATCCCATCTGTCACTGCCACGATCCCTCTTCTCTTCCAAGTAATAATGAAAATAACAGATAAAAGTGCTGGACATTATATTTTTAACACTACAAATGTGTTTTTCTTAATTTCCGAGGACGATGCAAATAATTAGGGTTTGCATTTTAGGCAGTTTAGATACTTTTTTTATTTTCTAGAAAAAATGGACACATCAGAGTTATGGTGCTACCCTATTCTGTATGATAATTGCACAATGGGAACAAACAGCTATGTTTCCCTATACATATCCGTCGCGCAGGATGGGACAAAGTGTTGAAATTTGTCAGCCTGAGTTGGGTGATGCCAACGAAGAAATCTTTAGCAGCCTCGCTGCTCCTGATGTTGGTAAATGACTCTTCATCTATTGAATTTGAGTTGCCGTCCTATTTCTCTTAACAAATTTGACTACCTCCCATTCACCAGGTGCTATATGACTCCTACGGTTTTGGCGCTTCCACATGATCCCCAAGAACGCGTGTGGTGCTGGACGCATGCCCTTGAGAACCTCATGGCACAATTTTTCTGGACACGGGACTGCAATCATTGGGCATATTCTCCCCAACGCCATTAAATGTGCATGGTGGTCACGTTAGGACATGTGCATGAATGTCACATCAAGAAATGTGACAGTCGTTATCATTTATAAACTACATCCTAGAAATGATGTAGTTTATTGTAGTTTTGATATATTTTTCCTTTTACGTCAGTTTCTCCATAGTATGCTTTCATGCCATTGACTTAAGGTACTATTATATAAGGCAAAAAAATCCTGTTGTCTGTTGTGTAAACACATATAGAACCAGTAATTAACAAGATATAGAATATATTAATTCGTTTGAGAATTATCAGTTTTCACAGATTGAACAGAAAAATAACAATAAGCTATATTAATAAATTAAAGAGAAGTGTAAGAATTTTACAAGAGACTGACACAAAAAAATGCAATTCTTTCATCAAAAATCCACATTTAGGAAAGCAGCCTCATGACGATGTTTCGGTCCTTCCTGGACCACTGTCCAGCCACAATTCATGGTTAAGTCACTTGACAATGGTCCTGAAGGGACCGAAAAATCATCATAAGATGCCTCTCCTCCGTGCAGGTTTTTGGTGAATAGTTCCAGCCAGAGTATTGTTACTTGAAAGTTTGGAGTTGAAGATAGACTTTCTCAGGTTCTCGCAAGAAAGTGAAAAAAATGGAAAATTAAAAACAATAGAAAAAACGGATGCATAAACGCTTAATGTATCCCGCTAAGCTGAGATAACCTAATTATATTAAAATATTTATAAAAAATACTAACACACACCTACACACACACCACACACGACACATACACCTACACACACACACACCTACGCACGACACACACCTACACACACACACCTACATGCGAACACACACCTAACACACCCTCTACACGTTCACACACACCTCTACACGTTCACACACACACCTCTACACGTTCACACACACCTCTACACGTTCACACACACCTCTACACGTTCACGCACCTCTACACGTTCACACAACCTCTACACGTTCACACACAACCTCTACGTTCCACACACACCTCTACACGTTCACACACACACCTCTACACGTTCACACACACACCTCTACACGTTCACACACACACCTCTACACGTTCACACACACACCTCTACACGTTCCCCACACACACCTCTACACATTCACACACACACCTCTACACGTTCACACACACACCCTACACGTTCACACACACCTTACACGTTCACACACCTACACATTCCCCACCTACATTCACACACACCTCCCTTCAAACACACCTCTCTACACGTTCAAACACACCTCTCTACACGTTCACACACACACTCTCTACACGTTCACACACACCACTCTACACGTTCACGCACACAACCTACACGTTCACCCCGATGGCATGGTGGCTAGCGTCTTGCTTCACGCACGGAGGGCCGGGTTCAATTCCGGCGGGCGAAACATTTCGAAGTGTTTCGTTACACACACACACACACATACAACAGGCCTAGTGTCTAATCGACATGTGCCTAGGACAAAATGGTAACTAACACACATATTAGGGAGTTGGATTAGAGATGCAAAAAAAATTATCTTGGTTTTTATTTTTTTTGGTAAACAAACATAAAACATAACTTCAAATGTTTACATTATTTTTAATATATGCTAATTAATTTGTTCGAGGAGTTTGCAATGCGATAGAGAATAAACTTATGCAAATTTCGACTTTTCTTCAAAGAGGCAATGATAGATAACAACAATAGCCTCATGGGACTCTGATTAGAATGTAGAGTGTAGATCTTAACATTAACTAAGTAGACAACATTTTAGCACTAACGTCTATGGCTAATAATATATTTTATTTTAACTCTTAGGGGCAGAAAGCAAATTGTGAAATTAACTTAATGGAATGGAAATAAATTTTTAGCTGTAACTTATAGAGATAGCTTTGGGTAAGAAATATTCCCTATAATGGATGGTGTTATTATTAACAGACGTCTATGACGTTTTAACATAGATTTCAACGTAAAGTAAGATATTTTAACTATCTACATTATCCCTAAGAGAGGGTGATGGATTTAATATTAAATAACTACACTGGACGGTAACGGACCTCATAAGATTTTTTAGAAGCACCACACCCAGATATATACATATATATATATATATATATGTCGTGCCGATTAGGTAAAACTTGCGATTTTGGCTTAAATAGCAACGCTCACTTGCCAATAAGACAAGTGAAAATTTGTGTATGCAATAATTTCGCAAAATCATTCTGAACATAACGAAAAAATATATTTCATTGTGTTTGTTTTTATTAAATTAATGTTAACTATCTAAAAATATTTAGTTGGTTAGGCTAAATTAAATTGTGCTTGTTGTAATAAGGTTAGGTAGGTTTTCAAAGTTTCTCTTGGTACAAAATTATAAATTCTTACATTAACATAAATTAAAAACATATCTTTAAACGTATAAGAGAAATTTTAGAAAGGACTTAATTTTAGATGAGTTCTTGCTAATTGACCAGTTTTACCTAATCGGCACGACTTTTCCATTATATATATATATATATATATATATATATATATATATATATATATATATATATATATATATAGAGAAGAGAGAGAGAGAGAAGAGAGAGAGAGAGAGAGAGAGAGAGAGAGTATCATTAACAGAGACAAAGTAATGTCTTAAATCAGAAAATGTTAAATTCAAAAAGAATGAGCAGGAGAATGTTTTAGTCAGTGCTGGAGATTAACACTATTAAAAAAGAGACATGGCAGAGGATTGTACATTATAAGATAAAAGTTGAAAGGAAAACCAAAAATTCGAGAGATTAGATGACTTGCATCTCTCTAGGCTCCTGGTCGAGAATTCCACCTTCCCAATATTTCTCCTATTCGACTCTCTTTATCTTGCTCTCTCTCTCTCTCTCTCTCTCTCTCTCTCTCTCTCTCTCTCTCTCTCTCTCTCTCTTCAACAAAACTGGAAGGCATGGCACACTGGAATACCTACAGAAGTAAAACATTAACAAATCAATGTACATTTACATTACCAGTTAAATACTGAGAAAGTCTGAATATATTATATTGCATTATCACCAAAGACAAAATGTAACAATCACTATAAGACGGCAAAATACCAATCGCCAGGAAACTAGCCAATGTTTGCTCCAGGAAAACAAACCGGAACTAAGACTAATAAAAATAATGCTGTGTCACTTCAACGTAACTATAACCACAAGACCCACACCTTGAGTAGAAATGATGCACATTTATGTTTCTATGGAATATATTTTTTTCTAATATTTCAAATAAATAAAAAAAAGAAAAACAAACCTATTAGAAACATCTGAGTATGCATAAAAATTCTACACAGCCCAGACACTCACTCCTTGGGTACACTCTTGTAGTTTGCAACACAGTCAGCAGATCCACCTTCTACTTGGCCTCCTGCAGGTAATGGATGAAGTGCCGGCGACCCTTCGAGTTCCGATTTATCAATATCTGGCTCTCCCTTTGTTGAGATTCCTGCTACACCGCCGGTTCTATATTTATACGACTTTCCCACTGCGTGCCTCGTTTGTTCAAGTATTTTTTATCCTGGAGTGAATGGAAGGTGTGACCTTACAACGGCACCTCTCTGGGTCAACGTGTGGGGGGAGGATCTTCAATATGACACCTTTCCCAATCAACGTGTGTGGGACTGTCTTCAAGACGACACCTCTCCCTATCAACTTGTGCGGGAGTATATTCGAGCGACACCTCTCCCTGTCAACCTGTGGGCCAGGTCTTCTACAGCGTAAACGACTCTTCTCCCTGTCAACGCGTGGGAAAGGTCTTCAAGACGACACCTCTCCTTGTCAACCTGTGTGGAGGATCTTCTGCGATCTACACGACACTTCTCTTTGTCAATGTGTGGGAAGGGTCTTCAAGACGACATCTCTCCCTGTCAACCTGTGGGGAGGATCTTCTGCAATCTTCACGACACCTTTCTCTTTGTTAGTGTGTAGGAAGGATCTTCAAGACGACACCTGTCCCTGTCAACGTGAGTAGCAGGATTTTCAAAAGAACATGGTGGGGAGGAGAGGATGGCGGTGGGAAGTTGAGCAATGAGTGTTTTGCCTGAGTAGATTCCCCAATGTGTCGAGCAGAGGAACGATAATCTTGGATGGTTGTAGGTATGTGTGTGTGTGTGTGTGCTCACCTATTTACACTCGCCTGGTTGCAGGGGTCTGTTCTCAGCTCCTGGCCTCACCTCTTTATTATCCACTTCACCCTCTCGTAGCCGTGTGGCTCCTATTGTTCTTAAAGCTATATATGGAGCCTGCCGTCGCAAGTTACCCAATCAATTTCCTGAGTATTTTGCATGTTGTTAACACGTCTTCCCTGGTTTTTCTGTCCTCCAATGTCATCAGATTCAGTTCTGTTAGCCTCTCCTCATTGCTCATGCCCATTTGCTCAGGAAGAAGCCTCGCTGCATACTTTTGCATTTTCTCCACTGAGTAATTACCAATTCGTGGTTGCAGGGGTCGAGTCACAGCTCCTTGCCCCAAGTGTGTGTTTGTGTGCGTTTGTGTATGCTCACCTATTTGTACTCACCCATTTGTGGTTGCAGGGGTCGATCCATAGCTCTTGGCCCCTCCTCTTCGCTAGTCGTGTGTGTGTGTGTCTATGTGTTAAAATCCTTTAAGAACACTGTGTGTGTGTGTGTGCTTTCTGTCTGTATCCGTCTCTCCGACTACCTCTAGCCTACTTCATTATGCTGTGTCACCTTGCCCTCCACACTGTACTTTGCTGTAAATCCTGCCCTCCTCGTTGCCTCTTAATCCTTACATCATTTTCCTCCGCCTTCTTTCAAGACGCATATTTCGTCCCATCATCTTGCATCCCAAGTGGGAACATGTCACATTGTAAACTACGGTACGGGTGGGGATTGAACTCGCGGCAAGTGAGTCGTAAAACTCCAGGCCAGCGCTGGCTGCGAGTTCACTTCCTACCCGTACCGCGGTTTGTTTGCAATCATGTTATTACGATTTTGTAAGTCATGTCACATTATCTTAAGATGAACACCAGTATTTTCAACAGTAACACTCGTGTACAGATCATTTAATACATGTCCTGAACTGTGCATATATGTCTTTTGCCCCATACAGTGTTTGTGTTATTTCATTAAACTTACAATGACTGTTCGAATTTCTTTCGACAGGCACTGTAGAATTACTAAGGGTTTAGTACCTACCAGAGAATATAAAAAAATAATAGCAATACTACTAATAATTATTATTATTATAATAATAAGAATTAAAATCACAATAATACTAATATAAATAATAATAATAATAATAATAATAATAATAATAATAATAATAATAATAATACGAAATTTTATATTACAAATAAAAGAAGACTTTAAATACATGAAAGCTTCTCTCCACGTCGATTATTTACCAAGGGAGAAAACTAAGTGAAACTAGAGTTGAAAGTTTTAGAATTAACATGTGTCGATGGTACCGCAGTAGATCTCTCAAGACTGGCTGACCCTCCCTCCTTTACCACACTGTGAGACCGCGAAATATGCGGGTTCTCTATTATTTTTATTATAATCTATGTTATTATCATTATAATCATTATTGGCATTACTGTCATTGCTATTATTATTATTATAACCATTATTGTCACTGTTATTATTATTATGATTATTATTAAATTAATAACATTGTTATTATTATTATTATTATTATTATTATTATTATTTTAATTATTATTATTATTATTATTATTATTTTATTATTATTATTTTATTACTTTATTTTCATGGGCGATCGCTAAATCCGTAAGGGCCATACAGCGCCTGAGGAATGCAGGGCAATCATATTTGACCCTAGGAATAAAAAGGGCAGCTCCAGTTCCTGGGATCAAGAGCACTAGCGTCAAGGAACTGCCTCCCTAAAAGTTCCTGGTTCTCGCTGCGTAGTTGTTGGGAACCACACAGCGGCTGTCACAGTTTCCCCCCAAGGCGAATGGCTCTTGATCCAAGGATTTTGAGCTACCCTTACCTTCTTCGGATGAAACTTGTTTATCTCCCATTCCCCCAAAAGCCGTGTAACCCCTAAGGGTTTGGGGCTTTCCCCCGGTTTCTTAATTGCAAGGTTCCTTTTGCACGGTGGATAAGGTAAATAGGCTCATTAAGTAGGTACGTTAATCATATAGGTATGTAACACTATTACGTGCGTAAGTAGCACCATGGCGTAGGTAAGTAGCACCATGGCGTAGGTAAGTAGCACCATGGCGTAGGTAGGTAGCACCATCACGCAGGTAGGTTTACCTGGAGTTTACCTGGAGAGGGTTTCGGGGGTCAACGCCCCCGCTGCTCGGTCTGAGACCAGGCCTCATGATGGATCAGAGTCTGATCAACCAGGCTGTTACTGCTTGCTGCACGCAGACTGGCGTACGAACCACAGCCTGGTTGGTCAAGTACTGACTTTAGATGCCTGTCCAGTGCCTTCTTGAAGACAGCCAGGGTTCTAATGGTAATCCACCTTATGTATGCTGGGAGGCAGTTGAACAGTCTTGGGCCCCGGATACTTATTGTGTTGTCTCTCAATGTACCCGTGGCGCCCCTGCTTTTCATTGGGGAAATGTTACATCTCCTGCCGAGTCTTTTGCTTTCATAGGGAGTGATTTTCGTGATTTTCCATGGCGTAGGTAGATAGCACAATGACGCAGTAGGTAGCACCAAGACGTAGGTAGGTAGCACCATAGCGTAGGTAAGTAGCACCATGGCGTAGGTAGGTAGCATCACGACATAGGTAGCTTTCATTGCACCTTCACTTTCGAAGCTTCAGTGGCTACCTGACCAAGCACCTTGGCTGAGGTCTCTGCTTCACTACGCACTTACAGTCACGGTCGCACGGAAAAATCGTAGTCGTGTAGCCGCGTACGAATAATCTTCTCGCTACTGCCGCGTGCAGCCGGAAAAGATACGGGTGGTTACGGCCGAACAACCGGTGGAATTCCGCGATACATCTGGATGAAAAGCCAGTAACAGACTATGGTACGTCTTACGGTAACAGGGCGGCGTCTGTACAGCCGGTGGCAGGCCAGGATGTGGGTGACCGGAAAGCGTATACCAGATCAGGATACGGCCCAGGTGCGCCCTCTGGACATGGCATGCGTAATTAAGACATAGGTGCTGGGGAACGCATGTTCACGTCATCATTAACCCAGTGAGGGATGGAGCTACGCATGTCTCATTAATCTTGATTTCTTTACCTTCTTGTTCTAGCATAGTGACCTCATCTTCCTCCTCCTCCTCCTCCTCATCCTCTCCCTTTCCTCTTTCTTCTCCTCCTGCTCTCGCTTCTCCTCTTTCTCGTCCTCCTCAATCTCCTCCTCTTCCTCTTCCTTCTGCTTCTTCTCTTGCTCCTCCTCCCCTTCGTTTTCTTTCTCCTTCTTTTAATCCTGCTCCTTCCTTTCCTCTTCTTCCTTCTCGTTCATCTCCTCTTGTTTTATCCTCTTCCTTCTCCTCCTCCTTTTCCTCTTACTCCTTCTTCATCTCCTCTTGTTTTTTCCTCTTCCTTCTCCTCCTCCTTCTCCTCCTCCTCCTCTCGCATATGT
Source organism: Cherax destructor (assembly GCA_009830355.1). Classification (NCBI taxonomy): domain Eukaryota; kingdom Metazoa; phylum Arthropoda; class Malacostraca; order Decapoda; family Parastacidae; genus Cherax; species Cherax destructor. The sequence continues at coordinate 184,755 of WNWK01000677.1, forward strand.
TAGGTCATCTACTAATATATTTATCTATAACTCACTAAATTTTTCATGGCTCTGTGAGAGACTGGAACCTTCAATCAATACTCAGCTCAAGCCTTAATTCTATTTACTTTTGTTTAAGAATTATTCGAATTAAATTCTGATCATTTTGTGTTAACTAATTTTAAAGGGAATTTTTGGTTTCCTAATATATATTTGCATATACCTATATTTTCTTCCAGGATATTTTGTTTAGGTTTCATTGTATAAAGATGGATTTACATTTCAAAATTCACTAAGAACTACTTTTAAAAATCCTCACTCACTGAGGATGGATGCTGATTGTCTCGTGGAAATGAAAATATTAGTGACACAGGTTTAGCATTTAACTCACCTAAGCACATACCAGTGTGCCTTCACTAATTGATCTCTAAATGAAAAAAATGAGATCAGATCTGAAGCAGAGTGAAATCAACAATTTAATTAATTTTTGGTATTCTTGTGAGACGTATTTATAATAATCTTACAGCCTCAATTTAAATTGCTGACTCTTCGGCTAAACTCCTTATTTTCCCGGGTCCTTTGTCTTCTATACTTTTTCCATCCTCCAGCGCACTTTTTTTTTTTATCCCTGGGTGAACCAATGGCTCGTTCTGGTCTTCCCATTGATTCTGTTCCCTTAGGTACGAACCTCTCCTCTGCCTCCTTGTATTTTGTGTTCAAGTATTCCATCATTTTATTCACTGTTTTTCCCACCAGTTGTCTTTTCGACTGTTCCTCATGCAGGAAATTCCTCATACCTGCGTAGTCCCCTCTTTTATAGTTTGGCTTCTCCCATCCTACTTGTACTCCTTTCCTCTCCACTTTTACCTCTACAATGTATTCGAAGTTCAGGACCACGTGATCACTAGCTCCGAGGGGCCTTGCATATGTGATGTGTGTGTGTGTGTGTGTGTGTGTGTGTGTGTGTGTGTGTGTGTGTGTGTGTGTGTGTGTAATATCTAGATAATTGAACGCCTTTCACAGAGTTTTATGAGAGAGATAAGCAAGTAAATATAGGAGAGTAAGGAATTATTTAATGTAAAACTATATTTTTAACACGAATATGTAACAATTTTTTTTAGTAGGCGTCATTGGAAGAGTGTTTGATTAAAATTTACATTAAAAACAAACAGAAAATAGCAAGATGTTTTAGAGTAAGACGACTAGGGAATAAAATAATAGCCGTCAAACTGGAAGGAAGAACGACGAAAGAGAATATATTTAGATATTTGGGAGATGTTCCTTGATGCTGGTAAGGGAATCTTGATCTAGAGAACTGGATCTGTGCTCCAGTTCTCTGAATTAAGCTTGAATGTCTTCCGCCCCATACCCCCCAGGGGCCGTATAATCCCCACGGATTTAGCGCTCTCCATGATAATAATAATAATAATAATAATAATAATAATAATAATAATAATAATAATAATTCACCTAGATATATGAACAATAAGCGACTCGCATAGAGAATATGAGAGAAATAAAATAACAACAGTATTAAGTAGTGTGTGGAACGAAATTTATGAATGGTTGCAAAAATAGGGAGAAAGTATCAATGTATAGTATACTGACTTTGTTGCAGTGAATGGCAGCTTAAAGGCAATGAGACGTTAAGGTTCACTGTGTTGTGTAAATACTGTACAGTGGGTAAGGACGTGTAAATTAAAAAAAAAAAGTGTGGCTATATGAAAGATATAAATCTAGAAGCAGAAGAGGTGTTGGTGAGATGGTCTGGCAATGTAGAAAGTATGGAACAAAATTTGTTGATTTTGATAGTAAATGAATACAGAGTAGAGGGAAAGAGGAGCAAGAAACACCGGAGGAAGAATTAAAAGGAGTGTGTAAGGGAGGATTATGGAGGTAGAAGCTTCAAGGGTCCAACAGGTACAGGTGAAATTAAAAGATATGAGTGAGTGGATTTAGGGACTGCCCGTGCTGTTGGAGTTTAAGTGTGGAAATATTTGGGAAGAGATTCAGGAAAACCAGTTAGGCAGTCGTGAGTTTTAGTGGTGGAAAATATGGTGAGGATGTTGCGGTTTGGTGACTCAACTGGTGGTGATTCCTGTACACTTCTTGAATAACAGAGACCAACTGCCTTGGCATATTGACAAATGTTGTATATGGTAGCTCAACATTTATTGGCTTCACTTTAAATTATCTTAATTTTGGTCCGATTTTTTAAATTAACAGTATTGAAAGACTTATTATTTTAGGGTTTATGATACTAAATCCTTATCCAAGCAAACAATTTTATAGTGTGTTGATAAAACTTGTAAATAACAAATCTGCATCAAGCCCGGTAACCCACACACTTCCTAACTATATATAATAAATTAAGTTTCATTACTTAACAAACTAAAATTTTTATAATCGTAAAGAACTGCATGATGAACTAAGAAACTCCTTCCCACAGATAATATGTCAATTTGTATTTACTAATCACCATAACATTGGAACCGTAGTAAAGAGTGTGAATCCTCTCCTCTATGTTCTGGGATCCGATGTTGTCTATTTGATTAAGTGTTCGACCTGGAGTACTCGATACATGGGTGTCGAGCTTCCTTCCTAATTTTTTGTCTTATATATATATATATATATATATATATATATATATATATATATATATATATATATATATATATATATATATATATATATATATATATATATATATTATTTATTTATAATGCAAAAAACACTCCTGGATTCTAGCCATCGACACAATGAACAATTTGACTGGTGTACAGATAGCGGGAAAAAAAATGATGAAAATAAAAGAAATCGAAATCCAGAGAGAGAAAGCAACGCGAAAAATATTATAGAAAAATGGCAAGAAAATAACAAGAGAGAGAGAAAGAGAGAGAGAGAGAGAGAGGTGGTGTTTGTGTGTTATTGTGAGTGTGGGATGATAAAAATTCTCGCTGGGTCCAGTGAACTTGTCGTAAAGCTGGTTAGAACCACGGAGGTGGAACGGCAGAGGTAAGCGTAAACACCGACACACACTCACACCCACACACTCACACGCACACACACACACACACGCACACACACACACACACACACACATTCACGCACACACACACATACACACACAAAAACACAGGCAGGGAGGATCCGTCCATAGCTTTAAGAAGAGGTACGATAGATCTCTTGGAGAATAGAGAGAATGGACCTAGTAGCTATCAGCGAAGAAGCTGGGCCACGAGCTGTGAATCGGCCCTTGCAACAACAAACAGGTGAGCACACACTTACAATTTCACCTATTTTTCAGACATCCGTTACGTTCCTCGCTCAGGAGCATTTTGTCCTGTGCGTTTATGAATACATTTTATTAGAATTCTATATTGGGTTCTTTTCATTCTTGTTCTTAATTTGAGCTCCTCTGCCCTGCTTTTGTTACATCACCTCCTCTCCTACAGTGCTTTTCTTTCTAAAATAACAATGGAGCAGTTTCAGTTTCATTAAGGTTTTTGAGACAATGTAAATTTTTTTCTCTCTGCTTCCTTTCTCATTCCCTCTTTTCTAGGCTTTCTTTCCCAGATCTGTATTTTTTCCGTTCACTCATTCTCTACCTCTGCATTTATTTTGTTAAATCATGTGTTTTCTGATCTTTTATTCATTCTCCCTGTGTTGGTATGAATCTCTCCATTGCCTCCTACACTGTGTGCTTATTTTATCAAATATCCATTGAATTCATTTTAATAGTTCTCTTCCCTACTGCTCTACTTTGGAGAATTCCTTCATTACCTCCCAACCCTCCGTATTGTAATGTGAAGAATAAATATCACAATACCGTGGCTGGAAAAATTCACAACTGAATCATAAATTAGATATGAATATTACACGACCTTTTAATCAGTTTTGGATCATGGTCAAGTTGCATGTTCTGTGAATATCGTTGTGGTTTTCAGTTCTTACACTCTTTCCACTTCTTAAAAAAATTCTCACCCCCACGAGATACACAAACCTTATTGCAATTGCAGTGGTTGGTCTCTAATGCCTCACCACATTCGATTTTTATTAATGCTGTGCTCATCTAGTGTGAAGACGAGGTCAAGTCTCGCCGGTTCATCTCCAACTTCGGCCAATTTCTTCACGGACCGGATCATTAATTCTTCATTATTACTTCTTTATGCTTTTCTCATATTTCTGGCCGACCACTGATGTCTCAATTTGAACAGTTAATTTTCCTGTGGTTAAAAATTCCTATAATATCTTGATCTCTACTTTAAAAGAGATATATATACTAATGAGCTTGAATCCCCCCCCCATTCATTATTCCTGATATGTAGTCTCTGACGTCTATACTTCCAAAATCCTCAAAATTCCATGGATTATTTATTTTTAATATCAACTCTTGAGCCTCCCAGGAATCTCCTTTACCACTATTTCGAGCCCCTTCCTCCTCCCCAGGAAATATTGTGCGATCTTCAGTTATACTTCCTTTCTGCTGTTTCATTTAGGCGTTGCCATTCCTCGGTGGGAAAGAAACAATGAGGGTGTGAATGATCTTGGGGAATGAGGTGTTGAGGGATGGTAGTGAGGGATTCTGGTAGATGAGAGATGGTTATAGTTCAGTGATGGTCATGAGAGACTACTGTAGGTGAGTGATGGTGGTGAGAGCTAGTGGTAGATGAGAAATGGGCTTGAGGGATGGTTGTAGGTTAGAGATAGTGGTGAGGAACCGTTGTAGGTGAGGGAAAGTGGTGAGAGATGGTGGTAGGTGAGGGATAGAGGTGAGGGATGGTGGTAGGTGAGGGATAGTGGTGTGCAATGGTTGTAGGTGAGGGATAGTGGTGAGGGATGGCGGTAGGTGAGGAATGAGAAATTGTGAAAAGTGTGAGATAGTATAAGTGATGGTAGTAAGAGAGGAAACGTTGCACGAGATATTGAAAGGTGAAGATATTGGGGGAAGAGATGGATGGTGGTAGGTGAGAGACAGTGGTGCAGGATGGTGGGTGGTGTAGGATAGTTGTGACGGATGGTGGTAGGTTAGGGATGGTGGTAGGTTAGGGATGGTGGTAGGTGAGAGATAGTGGTGCAGGATAGTTGTGACGGATGGTGGTCGGTTAGGGATGGTGGTAGATGAGAGATGGTGGTAAGTGAGGGTGGATTTAATTAAAAGCAGGGAAGTAATGGGGAGGTGGGAAGACGAATAACTTGAGGGGGGAAGACGGGGAGAGACAGGAGTGGTTTGGGCATGTACTTATTTATTTACGTATTTATATACTTTCCATATATTATACAACACACACACACACACACGCATATATATATATATATATATATATATATATATATATATATATATATATATATATATATATATATATATATATATATATTTGTGTTATTTGTGTGTGTGTGTGTGTGTGTGTGTGTGTGTGTGTGGTGATGTGTGTGTGTGTGTGTGTGTGTGTGCGTATGTACTTATATATTTGTGTATCTATTTACATGCTCGTAATGAGAGGTACAAAATATTAGCTGCTGAACCCGCCTCTCAACTGACCCTGACTGGGTTTTCTCTCTCTCTCTCTCTCTCTCTCTCTCTCTCTCTCTCTCTCTCTCTCTCTCTCTCTCTCTTTTCTTCTGCCTAATTGGCTCTATCATACCTATTCTTAAAGCTGTTATACGTGTGTGTGCGTGTGTGCGCGTGTGTGTGTATGTGCGTGTGTGTGTGTGCGTGTGTGTGTGCATGTGTGTGTGCATATATGTGTGTGTGTGTGTGTGCGTGTTTGTATCTGAGCGTATGCGCACATGCGCGTGCGTGTGCACTGGTTAATTTTGCCTCTGATTCATCTAGTCCGTTTAGGACTTGTGTCCTGCTTCTTGCGTTTGCTCAAGTGTTGACTTATTTTACTTTTTTAGTTTGTTTGCTTCGCTTAAATAGGTTGTAAAAGCTTGCATAATTGAGGACGTGAAAGATGTTAGCAAGGCAAATACCGCTCATCACTTGCACCTCCCTAAAAGTCGTGTTTGTAAAAGGCTGTGAGTGTTGTGGCTAGACCATAATCTAAGGCGGTTCAGATGCGACTGTCAGCCAACAGTCATGAGGGAGGATGAACAGGCGCTCTATCTCAGCTGCTGAATGATGAATGAAAGTTTTTTTTCCCTTCAGTATTTGTCTAGGATAAACCATACTCTGACCCTATGGATAATGCAATCGATCAACCCACATTCAACGGTACAGAAATATCGCAAATGTTTTCCTTGTACCGGAGACCCTCCTCAGGCGCCTCGTTGAGGATCCTCAGTAAGAGAGTATATTTAGGTGGGTCACCATTTGGACCCGTGCCGGGTGCAACTTAATGGCGAATCGACGACTGACTCCATTAGACCCGAAAAATGTCAGTGTTTCTATGATAATGAGACACAATATGCGGTTCATGTCATTTTATTGAGAAGACGTTTGGTCCACCGAGGTCTTAATCCATTCTGGAGAGAGAAAGATAATTGTTAAAGTCCCTAGTGGGCGAAACGTCTTATAAATAAAATGCTGTAAATGGCATACTGTCTTCAGTTAGCATATCCCTCCCTCCCTAAACCGAATCCTTCCTTCCTTCCTTTCTTCCCTTCTATCCCTCCCTCACCCAAACTTTTCCTTCACTTCTTTCCATCTTCTTCCTCAAGCTGACTTTCTTCTGATTGATTCCTATGCACTCTCACGCTCTCAATTATCCCAATCACAAATATTCATTTCCTGGTAACCAAGGTTCTCTCCTACCTCCCTCTCCGCTACGTTTCCATTCATTCTATTCCATTGCTGTTCTTCTTGCCTTTCCCCTTCCTCTTTCCCATCCCGAATTCATCCATCCATTACTGTGGGCACCGTCACCCATTCGTTATTACTTGGTAGGGAAGTGAGAGAACTGGCTTAATTAACTTTTTTTTTCTCTCTCTCTCTTTTGTTAGTGTATGTGTGTACTTACCTATTTGTATTCACCTATATGTGGATGTAGGGGTCGATTCACAGCTCCTGCCCCCGCCTCTTCACTGGTCGTAAATAGGTCCACTGTCTCCTGGCTTCAAGAGCCTTATGGTACCTATTATAAAAAGCTATGTATGGATCCCGCCTCCTCTAGTACTTCCCTTTCCAGATTGTTCCATTTCCTGACGACTCTATGGCTGAAGAAATACTTCCTAACATCCCTGTGACTCATTTGAGTTTGAGTTTTCAACGTCTAGCTCTGCCACGTGTTCCTGTTTCCCATCTCTCAACCATTCAGTCCCTTTTCAACTTGTCAATTCCACTCAGAATTTTGTACGTCGTTATTATATCTCTACTAGTCCTCTTGTTCTCCAGTGTCATTAAGTTGAGTTCCCTTAACCTCTCCTCATTGAACATACCCCTTAGCTCCGAGACTAGACTTGTTGCAAACTTCTGCACATTCACCAATCTCTTGATATGCTTGAACAAGTGTGGGTTCCTTTCTGATGCTGCATTCTGGTAAATGAATGTATATTAGTGTGTGTGTGTGTGTGTGTGTGTGTGTGTGTGTGTGCATACTCACCTATTTGTACTCACCTATTTCTGGTTGCAGGGGTTGATTCGCAACTCCTGCCTCACCTTTTTTGCTGGTCGTTACTAGGTCCACTCTCTCCCTGCTCCAAGAGCTTTATCGTACCTCTCCTTAAACCTATGTATGGATCCTGCCCCCACCATATCACTCTCCAGATTGTTCCCACTTCCTGAAAACTCTATGCCAGAAGAAATACTTTCTAACATTCTTGTGACTCATATGAGTTTTCTATTCCCAATTGTGATCCCTTGTTGCTGTGTCCATCTCTGAAACATTCTACTTTTAGCCACCTTGTCATTTCTTCTCAATATTTTATATGTTGTTATCATATCCTCCCTAGTTCTCCTGTCCTCCAGTGTCGTCAAGTTTATTTCCCTTAACCTCTCCTCGTAGGACATGTCCAGACCTTTGCACATTACTCTCCATGTGTGTGTGTGTGTGTTCTCACATAATTGTGGTTGCAGGGGTCGAGTCATAGCTCCTGGCCCCGCCTCTTCACTGGTCGCTACTAGGTGTGCGTGTGTGTACTCACCTATTTGTGGTTGCAGGGGTCGAGATTCAGTTCCTGGCCCCGCCTCTTCACGGATCGCTACTAGGTCCTCTCTCTCCCTGCTCCATGAGCTTTATCTTACCTCGTCTTGAAGCTATGTATGGTTCCTTCCTCCACTACCTTACTTTCCAGACTGTTCCACTTCCTGACGACTCTGTGAATGAAGAAATACTTCCTAACATCCCTTTGACTCATCTGTGTGTGTGTGTGTGTGTGTGTGTGTGTGTGTGTGTGTGTGTGTGTGTGTGTGTGTGTGTGTGTATGTTCTGTTATGTTGTTATGGTTGTAAATGGTCACGAAAGAGCCGTAGAACGGCACCTCAGTGCCGTTCTACGGCTCCTTGGGGAAGAGCTTGAATATAACTTATTAACGAAATCTCTTATAATGAGAATATGAAGTGAAATGCTCCGAGAGATGAAAGTGAGAAAATAATAAATGCGATTAAATCCAGTATTACAAAATCTGATACAAATCGCAGATTGTAATGTGGAGAGCTTGCCTAGCCATTATCAACACTTAATCTGTTGGAAGTCTCGACTAGACATTCAGTGATTTATTACTCGATCCGGAAATTGATTTTCCTTAGTCAGAGCTTACTGATAGTTAGACAATGAAAGTTTATTGGCTGTTCTAAATATCCCGTAAGAGACGAGACTGGGTATCTTTCACATAAATAGAAAATGTTGCCCTTTTATTTTCAACTGTGGTACCTGTTGAAAAAAAAAAAAAGTTGAATAAAAATAAGTTTGTGTGGATTCCATCTTTAGTTAATATATGAATTGAGAGAACTGATGAACTGGTAGGAAGAGTAACATAGAAACAAGAGCTATATAGACTGAAGGCTCAGAGAAACAGTGCAGTAAGAAATTCTACGAGTTTAATGGTAGCAGTTCGTTAGGACATAGTGAACCTGTACTGCAAAATCAATAGCATTTCATTAGATAATATACGTATGCACGGTAAAAAAAAAAAGAAATTCAATAGCTAGGATTCTAAACAGGTTGGCAATGTAACTTCAAGAGAGGAAAAACAGTCTAAAGTGTGAGGAGAGGACAAACACTCTTCAGCACTATCAGATTGTAGAGGAGAACTAACAAATATGATTAATACAGCTAACATATTTGCTCATATTTTAAAAAGTTCGTAACATAAATGCAGGATCTGCTGTGGCTAGATAGTGGTAATTTATAAATATATTAACAAACATTGATGCAGTTAAGGAATGAGTTTATGTGTGGTAAGTACTTGGACTGTCTTGATAGCGTTACGTTCACTGCCTGGATGACTGGCACTGCCCAGTAAACATGCTCCTCGGGGAAAACGTAACAAAGCTGTTCTGCATTTATGGTTACGGGTTGTGCAGTTGCATTCGTTGTGCTTTTATGCTGTGTCAAGTTACTTTTTTTCCTGAGTGTTTATGAGTTGTGAGTGAGTGCTCACTTTATGGCTGAGGGCTATGGTCTAGCCTTATTTACAGTTTAATTACCTATTTGTGGCGCCGGGATGGAGTTAAACTCTAGTTGCGATGTATTTTTTTAATTTGTCATAATTATGGTTAACTTTTTTTTTAGCAATTGTTGCACTAAAATATTCTCCTGAAGTTTATCCCACTCATCAATTTATGCATTTAGAAATTCCTCTTGTTATTTTTTTTTTACACTGCCTCTGCCTCAGTTGTCTGTTTCCTCAGTCTTTCTTTAACTTATAGGTGATTATTATATATATATATATTTTTTTACACTCTTCTAGTGAAGTTAAAATTGCATTTTCAAGTGTTTCTTAATATAATTTTTAATTTAAAATTTAAATCTAGTTTGTACTGTGTATTGCACATTCTCGCTTTTATTTATTTTTAATATGAGGATTCCATAAGATAGCTGCACAATTTAAGATAGGTCTTACTTACACAGAAGATAATGTATTAATTACATCTTCATATTCATAAAGACTATCTTTAAGTTAGATAATGCTTTCTAGGGCTTAGTAACAAAAAGATTTATGTAGCTGTCTGATGATATTTTATTTATCACACAAAGATCTTTCTCTCTTTCTGTCGTTCATACGATTTTATTACATTATTTATAATTTTAATGGAGACCTGTTTGAAGCTTTTCTCCTCTCCATCACTTTAAAAAAATTCTCACTGAAATTTATCATTCATTTTTACTTCATCTTTTCATTCTTTGCAAGGGTTCTAAATTTTTAGAGCCTTTTTTTCCTATATCTTTTAATTATTTGCAAACATATTCACATTTAGTATTCACTATTTTTATAAAACAGAAATAAGTATTGGAGACGGAACCAGATCTTGTGGGACCCCACTGTTGACTTTCTTTTCCACGGTCTGTTGACCTCTCTGTTTCCTCTGTGTTTCTCTGTTTGTGTCTGTATTTATGTGTCTGTCGGTCTGCCCGTCTGCCCGTCTCTGTCTCTCTCTCCCCTGGGCATTACTCACTCTTATATTAAAGCATTGATATATAAAATATCTTATCCTTCGTCGTGCTTTTTCGTGATTTTTCACTTTTCATTGTGCTCGATTCGACAAGTTGCACAACGTTCATGCTGCTAGTGTACTCGGGGTGAACTTTACCAAGTGTCTTCCTTAGGAGATGAATTGTATATTTCGAGGACCATTTTGTATGTGAATATTTTATGGAGATTTCTCGCCTATTGTGAGACTCTTTATGAGTTTCTTGGGCGAGCCAAGCGTGTTGCTAGTCACTGGGTAAGCTGTTACTGGAATATGTGACACTATAGGCTGCAACGGCTGCTTCTGCTGTTTGTGCTTACTGTTGTGTTTCTGTTGCTGATGTTGCTCCTGCCGCTGCTGTTAGAGATGTTGCTGGTGCTGCAGTTGCTGCTGCCACTGCTGTTGTTGCTGCTGCTGCTTTTGCTGCTGGTTTTTCTTCTGTTACTCCTACTGCTGTTGTTACTGGTGCAACTGCTGCTGCTTTTTCTTCTGTTACTGCTGCTGTTATTACTGGTGCAACTGTTGCTGCTTCTGCTGCTGCTTTTTCTTCAGTTACTGCTACTGATGTTGTTACTGGTGCAACTGCTGCTGCTTCTGCTGCTGCTTTTTCTTCTCTTACTGCTACTGCTGTTGTTACTGGTGCAACTGTTGCTGCTTTTTCTTCTGTTACTGCTGCTGTTATTACTGGTGCAACTGCTGCTGCTTCTGCTGCTGCTTTTTCTTCTGTTACTGCTACTGATGTTGTTACTGGTGCAACTGCTGCTGCTTCTGCTGCTGCAATTGCTGCTCCTGCTGCTGTAGCTGCTGATGCTATTGTTGCCTCTTCCACTATTACTGTTGCTGCTCTGTTGTTATTGTTTCTCTTACTACTGATACTACTAATATTGACATAGATGACCCACAGAGCGAGTTACAGTGTGCGTCACACTGCACACGAGGTTCCTCGTTCATAGGGTATCAGTGTAATTTTAAGGCCAGTGTAATTTTTTTGGCAACGCTGTATACACGCGGTTGAAAGTAGGAAGAAAGATCTGCTGTTTATTTAGTATACATTACATAGACTTCTAGGCCGTTCACTTACGGCTTTGTTTTTAAAAATAGCAATGACTAGTGTGTATCTTCATTGTGCAAACCCCGCACCGAGGCTCCTCTTGCTCTCTCTGCCTGGCTGGACTAGATACAAGGAAGGTGATGAACAACTAGATTTCTTCTACGCTGACTACCAGTCCTTAGTGCTGTGTATAAGACCAACGCTATGATAACATTCCTTGGCTTTTGCCGGCACAAGCTAAACAGAAATCGATATCAGAAGTTTGAGAATTTGTATTTTCTGGGAGGACAAAAGTGCTGCTTAAATCCAAAGGCGTTGTTCGTGTTTTATGTTCTTCCCGGAATACTGAAATAAAAGCAAGAAAAGTCTTTTATTTGCTGTTATTGCAGTTATAGAGTTTGCCATAAAGTGCGCTCATCATCACTGGGAAAAATAATGTGATAACGATTAATCTCCGACCAGCATATTAACGTTGATTTAGAATGTCTGGGACGCATGTCTAATATGGCAGGGTCATAATATTCCCATATATGCCTCAGATGCAGCAAACCTGCTTGAAAAATGTAATATGAGATATTGTTAATGGCAGTCAGGAAAAAACTCTATATACTTAATATACATGTTGTGTGAGCATCTACAGTATTTGCAGTTATGGGAATAAAGGTACGCTCGCACCGTCCCGTCTTCAGTGTAGTGGTGTTTTCAGAAGCAAAGATACGCTCATGGTGTCCTATATTCAGTATTCAGTGGTCCAGGAGCAGAGCTACGCTCCTGGTGTCCCATCTTCAGTGTTTAGTGGTCCAGGAGCAGAGCTATGCTCCTGATATCCCATCTTCAGTGTTTAGTGGTCCAGGAGCAGAGCTATGCTCTTGATATCCCATCTTCAGTGTTTAGTGGTCCAGGAGCAGAGCTATGCTCTTGATATCCCATCTTCAGTGTTTAGTGGTCCAGGAGCAGAGCTATGCTCTTGATATCCCATCTTCAGTGTTTAGTGGTCCAGGAGCAGAGCTACGCTCCTGGTGTCCCATCTTTAGTTTTTAGTGGTCCAGGAGCAGAGCTATGCTCCTGATATCCCATCTTCAGTGTTTAGTGGTCCAGGAGCAGAGCTACGCTCCTGGTGTCCCATCTTCAGAGTTCGTCGTTCCATGTCACCTCCTTGTCAGCAGTCTCTCTCTATGTTCCCTCTCAAGTCTTCTTGAATATCTTGAACATGGTTTCAATGTCTTTCCTGGTCTTTCGACGCTTAAAGCTTGTCAAGTTGAATGCTATTTCGTCTTTCCTTGTAAGTCAGGCTTCTCAACTCCGGGACGAATTTCTTGGCGAGACTTTAGACTTTCTTTAGCTTCTTATTTATTTTCAGTTCATACTATTTCCATATCTTTCTATTTTTTCCTAGATTATTAATAAAAGTTATTTATTACTTTTGGTTAGCTGATATTGTCTTCATATTTTCATTCACTTTATTTGATCCTTTGCTGTTTTTTTTTTTTTTACTTTAATCAATTATAGCTTAGTGTGCTTCACTGACTCTGTAAATCCCCTTTAGTCAGTGAATGATGATTTTCCTGCTAGATTTTTTAAATAGGTTAGAGAAAAATTGTCAGCTTTCAATGGGAGCTTCTTCCTGCCTTGTCACCAATGTTTACCTACAACTGGTTTCTGAGATCATTACCCCTAATGCCTGGTCTGAGACGAGGCTTTCTGGGTGACGGCCAGGGCAGTAAAGATGCCGGAGTTCAGTGCATGATGTCCAGTGTAGTGAACTGTCCCAAAGAACTTTGCCACTTCACTCTCGAAGACGGTTAGAGGGAACATTTTTATATATATGTTTTTTCATTGTCACTTTAATTCTCTTTACTTACTTCGTCTGAAATGCTGTGTATACTAAGGGCTTTCAAATTTACGTATAATGATTTAGAATAAAAATTATTATTATTATTATTATTATTATTATTATTATTATTATTATTATTATTATTCTAACCTTCCTTAATCTTATATTTGAAGAAATTTCCACCTACATATATTTTTTTCCCGGAATTCCTCCGAAACTCGCAGAATACATACTTGTTACAGAAGTAGAGCTTCTTTCATAGTCTCCTTTCTTTTATTTATCATAATAATAATTTGTCATGTTGTTAAAGTGTGGTCATGTTATCAAATGAAGGAATTCAGGAAAACCGGTTAGCCGGATTTGAGCTCTGTAGGTGGAAGTACAGTTGCCTGCACTCCAAAGGATGGGTGGGTATGATGCAGGCTGGAGGCTCATTTGCATTCTAATATCCTCACTTTCGCCAAAAAAATAACTTGCTGCTCAATGAAGGATAGTGAATATATTTCCTTCTTTGAGTCACTCTACCTTTGTGTAAACGGCCGACTTTTTTTTTAATAAATCTCTGCAACTATTGCTGCACTCATAACCTCCTCCTGGAACTCATTCCACTCTGCAAAATAAGTTTCATGAATTTTAAGTTGTCTTAACATTTTTCCTCAATTTAAGAGTGCGTCCTTGTGCCCTCCCCTTTTTATGTAAGGAAATTTCCCAGTTTGTTTTCTCGTTGCCTCTTATGACTTAATAGTTATCTTTTATATATATATATATATATATATATATATATATATATATATATATATATATATATATATAAACAAGGTAAGAAAGCCTAGGAACGAATGGATTTGTCAGTTAAAAACAGAGTAGGGAGTTAGTAGATGGGGAGCTGGAGGTATTGGATAGATGGCGGGAATATTTTGAGGAACTTTTAAATGTCGATGAAAAAGGGAGGCGGTAATTTCATGTACTGGCCAGGGAGGTACAACATCGTTTAGGAGTGAAGAAGAGCAGGATGTGAGTGTGGGGGAGGTGCGTGAGGAATTACGTAGCTGGAACTGACGGGATCATGACAGAAATGTTAAAAGCAGGGCGGGATATAGTGCTGGAGTGGTTGGTATTTTTGTTTAATAAATGTATGAAAGAGGGGAAGGTACCTAGGGACTGGCAGAGAGCATGTATAGTTCCTTTATATAAAGGGAAGGGGGATAAAAGAGAGTGTAAAAACTTAAAGGGGAATAAGTTTACTGAATATACCATTTAAAGTGTATGGCAGGGTTATTATTGAAAGAATTAGAGGTAAGACAGAGAGTAGGATTGCAGATGAGCAAGGAGGCTTTAGAGTGGGTAGGGGATGTGTAGATCAAGTGTTTACAGTGAAGCATATATGTGAACAGTATTTAGATAAAGGTAGAGAAGTTTTCATTGCATTTATGGATTTAGAAAAGGCATATGATAGAGTGGATAAGGAAGCAATGTGGCAAATGTTGCAAGTGTATGGAATAGGTAGTAAGTTACTGAAGGCTGTAAAGAGTTTTTATGAGGATAGTGAGGCTCAGGTTAGAGTGTGTAGGAGAGAGGGAGATTACTTCCCGGTAAAAGTAGGTCTTAGACAGGTTTGTGTAATGTCACCATGGTTGTTTAATATATTTATAGATGGGGTTGTAAAAGAAGTAAATGCTAGGCCTAGTGTTGGGGAGAGGGGTGGGATTAAATTATGGGGAATTAAATGCAAAATGGGAGATGACACAGTTACTTTTTGCAGATGATACTGTGCTTATGGGAGATTCTAAAGAAAAGTTGCAAAGGTTAGTGGACGAGTTTGGGAGAGTGTGTAAAGGTAGAAAGTTGAAAGTGAACATAGATAAGAGTAAGGTGATGAGGGTATCAAACGATTTAAATAAAGAAAAAATGGATATCACATTGGAGAGAGGGATTATGGAAGAAGTAAATGTTTTCAGATATTTGGGAGTTGACGTGTCAGCGGATGGGTTTATGAAGGATGAGGTTAACCATAGAATTGATGAAGGAAAAATGGTGAGTGGTGCGTTGAGGTATCTGTGGAGACAAAAAACGTTATCCATGGAGGCAAAGAAGGGAATGTACGAAAGTATAGTGGTACCAACACTCTTATATGGGTGTGAAGCATGGGTTGCAAATGCTGCAGCGAGGAGGAGGCTGGAGGCAGTGGAGATGTCCTGTCTAAGGGCAATATGTGGTGTAAATATTATGCAGAAAATTCGGAATGTGGAAATTATGAGAAGGTGTGGAGTTACTAAAAGTATTTGTCAGAAGGCTGAAGAGGGGTTGTTGAGGTGGTTTGGTCATTTAGAGAGAAAAGTAGAATGACTTGGAGAACGTATAAATCTGTAAGGGAAGGAAGGCGGGGTAGGGGTCGTCCTCGAAAAGTTTGGAGGGAGGGGGTAAAAAAGGTTTTGTGGGCGAGGGGCTTGGACTTCCAGCAAGCATGTGTGAGCGTGTTAGATAGGAGTGAATGGAGACGAATGGTTTTTGGGACAAGACGATCTGTTGGAGTGTGAGCAGGGTAATATTTTGTGAAGGGATTCAGGGAAACCAGTTAATTGATTTAGTTGGACTTGAGTCCTGGAAATATGAAGTACAATGCCTGCACTTTAAAGGAGGGGTCTGGGATAGTGACAGCTGGGAGGGACTATTCTCAGCTGTCGTATCTGAGCTCCTCTGCAAAGAGAGTGATTATGTATGAGTGTGGTGAAAGTGTTGAATGATGATGAAAGTATTTTCTTTTTGGGGATTTTCTTTCTTTTGGGTCACCCTGCCTCGGTGGGAGACGGCCGACTTGTTGAATATATATATATATATATATATATATATATATATATATATATATATATATATATATATATATATATATATATATATATATATATATATATATATTATATATAATATATATGTATGTGTGTGTGTGTGTGTGTGTGTGTAGAATGGACAAGGACTCAAACCGTGGTCAAGGCATGATGCAGACCAAATGTTGTACCGCTGACTCACTTATCTTACAGCAGGAAGATTTTACAGACATCACTTCTGTAAAATCTTAATATTGTAAGCAAGGGCCACTGTTCGAGTCCCCGTCCATTCTATTGTTTATTCGCTGACCGTCGTTCATTACTTCTTGAATTTATTTGTATGTGAGTGTGGGGGGATGCGCTCCCGTACGTTTGCATCAATTAATGCATATATGTATCTGTAGAAAAATGGTTCAGAGACCCGACAAGTTGATCAATTAGATACATGTACAACACTTGGGTATCTTTATTGATGAAACGTTTCGCCACACAGTGGCTTCATCAGTCCTATACAAAGAAGAATGGTGAAGATCAGAAGGAGTTTGAGGTAATCAGTCCCTCAGCCTGGAGTCGATGTAATCAGTTCATCAAAGATACCCAGGTTTTGCACATGTGTCTAATTTAAAATATATTTATCTACAAACATGACGGCGTATGTACCCACATATCCCCTACATATTGTAAAATGTCAGGGGATCATCGATCCAAATGAGTTTTTTCTTTACTTTGGTAAACACACACGAACATACACCCACCAAGGTGAGTGGCAGCTACCCAGCTCTGCCCGCAGGACACTCCCAGGACCCTTCACAACCTCCTACCTCTATCACGAATGACCTCTCCTACCTCCACCCCGTACCTCCCACCCTTTCCCCTGCCCATCAGCACTTGGTGACTGACCCTTCACCTTCGACCTCTGACCCGGCTCCTACTAAAAGCTTTGACTGATGAAAATTAATTATTATTATTAGCTTCAATAGGTATTTCTCAATACTTCATATATTTTGAAAATTTTCCTGTGTGTTGTGATTGTCGATTGCGGTATTGGGACTGGATTGTGATAGTGGAAATGAGGATTGTGGTAGTGGGACTGCAGATTGTGATAGTGGGACTGTAGATTGTGGTAGTAGGACTGTAGATTGTGGTATTGGGACTGCAGATTGTGGTAGTGGGACTGCAGATTGTGGTAGCGGGCCCGCAGATTTTTGTAGCAAGATTCCTGATGTAGGTAGTTGGACTACCGATTGTAGTAGTCGTACTGCAAGTAGTGGAGGTAGAATATATATATATATATATATATATATATATATATATATATATATATATATATATACGTCGTGCCGAATAGGTAAAAGTGGTCAATTAGCAAGAACCCATTTAAAATTAAGTTCTTTCTAAAAAAATCTTATACGTATAAAGATATATATTTTTCCATTTATGTTAATGTAAAAATTAATAATTTTGTACCAAGAGAACCTTAAAAACTTACCTAACATTATAGCAAACGCAATTTAATTTAGCCTACTCAGACTAAATATATTTTAGAAAAGTTTAAAGTAGTGTAATAATAAACAAGCACAATGAAATATATTTTTTTCGCGAAATTATTGCATACACAAATTTTCGCTTGCCTTATTCAGCAAGACGAGCATTGATATTTAAGCCAAAATCGCAAGTTTGAACTATTCCGACGACATTATTAATATATATATATATATATATATATATATATATATATATATATATATATATATATATATATATATATATATATATATATATATATATATATATATATATACTTTTTTTTTTTTTTTTTTTTCAACAAGTCGGCCTGTCTCCCACCGAGGCAGGGTGACCCAAAAGAAAGAAAATCCCAAAAAGAAAAAACTTTCATCATCATTCAACACTTTCACCACACTCATACATAATCACTGTCTTTGCAGAGGAGCTCAGATACTACAGCTGAGAAAAGTCCCTCCCAGCTGTCACTATCTCAGACCCCTCCTTTAAAGTGCAGGCATTGTACTTCCCATTTCCAGGACTCAAGTCCAACTAAATCAATTAACTGGTTTCCTGAATCCCTTCACACAATGTTACCCTGCTCACACTCCAACAGATCGTCATGTCCCAAAACCATTCGTCTCCATTCACTCCTATCTAACACGCTCACACATGCTTGCTGGAAGTCCAAGCCCTCGCCCACAAAACCTCCTTTACCCCTTCCCTCCAACCTTTTCTAGGACGACCCCTACCCCGCCTTCCTTCCCCTACAGATTTATACGCTCTCCAAGTCATTCTACTTTGATCCATTCTCTCTAAATGACCAAACCACCTCAACAACCCCTCTTCAGCCCTCTGACAAATACTTTTAGTAACTCCACACCTTCTCCTAATTTCCACATTCCGAATTTTCTGCATAATATTTACACACACATTGCCCTTAGACAGGACATCTCCACTGCCTCCAGCCTCCTCTGCTGCAGCATTTGCAACCCATGCTTCACACCCATATAAGAGTGTTGGTACCACTATACTTTCGTACATTCCCTTCTTTGCCTCCATGGATAACGTATATATATATACATATATATACATATATATATACATGTATATATATTGTAAAGAGTGTAATATGTATCAAACATTCATCTCAGCTAAGATTCGAACCCACATTACTCACACCCTGCTTGGGAGAATGTGATGATTGGTTCAGTGAGTAGTGTGGAACAGAGAGGGCTAAGGAAGGCCCTGTCTGTTCTGACACTTAGTCAAAGTCGTGATGGTTATAAATTGTATATGTGACACCTGCTATAATTATCCTAGGATAATATGCAGTGTTTTTTTTTTTTTTGGTGGAAAACTTAGCTCTGGTAGATTATCGGATATTTAATCACTGAGCTGGTTATCATCTGACAATTACCCGTGGCATGAGACATTTTCCTGACGTACAAAACACAACCAAAGACACCTACTCATATCATGTTGGGCCGGCTCAAGGAATGGAGTTGCCGTCCTTCCTGGAAGGAAAATTGCGGTGTTTATTTACCTATAATAGTCCTCTGAGACTTTTATGATCGTGTTTGGACATCCGCTCTTGCCTTAAAGAAGTAATGGTTGTTCCGCCTCTCTACAGACCGTGTCCTTTTTTTTACAGGAATGAGAAGGAAGATTTGGTTACATTATTCCTGGCATCAGGTGTGTTACTGATAAGAAGGTTTCATTTTTGCTTTCTCGTTTAAAATATCACAGATATTAACAACAGCATGTGTTTTTCTGAAGTCGATTCGACGGTGTTGGGAAGGAACAAGAAAAAAGCATGAGATGTGATGACATGAGATAATGAATGGATAAAAGAGATAAAGTGGTGAAGGTGTGTAAGATATAATATATATATATATATATATATATATATATATATATATATATATATATATATATATATATATATATATATATATATATATATTTCAACAAGTCGGCGGTCTCCCACCGAGGCAGGGTGACCCAAAAAGAAAGAAAATCCCCAAAAAGAAAATACTTTCATCATCATTCAATACTTTCACCTCGCTCATACATAATCACTGTCTTTGTAGAGGCACTCAGATACGACAGTTTAGAAGTCCCTCCAAACTGTCAATATATTAAACCCCTAATTTAAAGTGCAGTCACTGTACTTCCCATTTCCAGAACACAAGTCCGGCTAATCGGTTTCCCAGAATCCCTTCTCTAAATATTACCCTGCTCACACTCTAAGAGTTCGTCAGGTCCCAAAAACCATTCGTCTCCATTCACTCGTAACACGTTCACGCACGCTTGCTGGAAGTCCAAACCCCTCGCCCACAAAACCTCCTTTACCCCCTCCCTTCAACCTTTTCGGGGACGACCCCTACCCCGCCTTCCTTTCCCTACAGATTTAAACGTTCTCGAAGTCATTCTATTTCGATCCATTCTCTCTAAATGACCAAAGCACCTCAACTACCCCTCTTCAGCCCTCTGACTAATACTTTTAGTAACTCCACACATCCTCCTAATTTCCACACTCCGAATTCTCTGCATAATATTTACACCACACATTGCCCTTAGACAGGATATCTCCACTGCCTCCAGCCGCCTCCTCGCTGCAGCTTTTACAACCCATGCTTCACACCTATATAAGAGTGTCGGTACCACTATATTTTCATACATTCCCTTCTTTGCCTCCATGGATAACTTTTTTTGTCTCCACAGATACCTCAACGCACCACTCACCTTTTTCCCTTCATCAATTCTATGGTTTACCTCATCCTTCATAAACCCATCCGCTGACAAGTCAACTCCCAAATATTTGAAACCATTCACTTCTTCCATACTCCCTCTCTCCAATGTGATATCTAATATTTCTTTATCTAAATCGTTTAATACCCTCATCACCTTACTCTTATCTATGTTCACTTTCAACTCTCTACCTTTACATATATATATATAATGGGCTCCACCTCTGGTGTAAATTGATGGGACCCATATATATATATATATATATATATATATATATATATATATATATATATATATATATATATATATATATATATATATATATATATATATATATATATATATATATATATATATATATAACTTAAAAATCAAGACCTGCCGTTGGGATTTTTAAAGTTATATTAACACTCATGAGAATTTATGTTTGCATGCGAACGATAGAGTGTAGTAGAGTATTGATTACACTGCCATACATCTGAGTGTCGACCACATTACTTACTGACAATTGCAGGGGTTCCGGTCCCCGCGGAATGGTACCATACCAAGCCTTCTGCCTGGTAACCTGATCAATCAAGCAGCCCAAGGTGAGCAGCACAGCCTGGCTGATCAGGAAATGACTTGAGGAACCTTCAAACTGCCCTCATTGGGGGGGGGGGAGCTATGGGTTTGTGTGGATACTAATTCTTATATATGAAGGGGGTGTGGTGCAGAGTCTTGTAGTACAGTGAGTGTGGACCACTCAACTAAGCATCTGTGTGGACCATTGAGCTATGCACTTGTGTGTGGATCTGTCTCATGAGTGTAGACTTCGCTACTGTGCACCTGAGTATGGACCACTCAAGCATGAGTGTGTACCACTCTACAACGCACCTGCGCACGGACCACACATTCATTAGTGTGGATTATGCTGCTATAAGTTGACCACTTAATCTTGCACCTGAGCAATACGCATATGTACATACCGTGTTGTGTCTGCGGGGGTCGATACTCAGCTCCTGTCACACCCTTTTAGACTACTTTCTCTACCTCATTGATATATTGCTTCATGGGCCGTATAATATCTGCTCTTAAAGCTGTATACTGTGTTTGCCTCTATCACTGCCTCATCTAAGTCATTGAACTCATCAACTACCCTGAGACTAAAGAAATTAATCCTTACATCCCTGTGCCTCATTTGTGTCTTCATTTTCCATTTGTGTTCCAGTGATCCTGGTCATCTTAATTCAAGCAGTTTGTCCTTATCTTCCCTATCAAGTCCCCTTAAGATTTTGAATGCCGTACTCATGTGTTCCTTTATCCTCTCTTCAAAAGTCAGGTTCAGTTTCTTTAGCCTCTCCTCAAAGTGCATTCCTCTTAGTTCTGGTACTAATGGGAATGCTAAACTTTGGACCTTTACGAGGTACACGCTCTTGACCAGGTGTGGAGTTCCAAGCCGAGGCTGCATACTCAATGACTGGCCTAAAATATAGAATTCTTTAAGTTCCTGCTTGCTATTTTCAGGTTCGCTAATCTTGTTCTCTATATGAAGCTGATGTTAAGCTGTTTGTATGTATTTCTGGTTATGTGATTGGTGTTATATTCACCCCAGGTCATTTTCACTTCCTGATATTGGCAGCTTCTTTCCTTGAAGAATTGAGACACTTATGCAACATATGGGAATCTTTATTGAAGAAATATTTCGCCACACAGTGGCTTCATCAGTCCAATACAAAGCAGGAAGGCATAAGGAGAGGAGTCTGAGGTAATCAGTCCCTCAGCCTAGAATCGATGTGTTCAGTCCATCACCTCTCTGTCCCTATGCTGTACTTCCTACAAGAGTGATGAACTGAACACATCGATTCCAGGCTGAGGGACTGATTACCTCTCCTTATACCTTCCTGCTTTGTATTGGACTGATGAAGCCACTGTGTAGTGAAACGATTCTTCAATAAAGATTCTCATATGTTGCATAAGTGTCTTAATTCTTCAACTTGTCGGTTTTCAAAACCATTTATCACAGCTTCTTTCCTTCCTTGCAGTTCTCTGTGTCCTGTCTGCAATCAACTTCTGCAATTCGTATGACCTTGAATTTGCACGAGCTGAACACGAGAAGTCACAAGTTAGATCTCATCTGTAGTCTATTGAGGTCTTCCTGGAGCTTATCACTTTCCTCGCTTGTTTTTACTCTTCTCATTAGTTTTAACTCATCCGCAAATAGTGACACATAGGACTCAATCGTCTCCCATAAGTCGTTCAAGTACATTAGGAACAGAAAAGTCCCTAGTACTGATTCTTGCGGAGCCCCACTAGTTACTATTTCCCATTCTCATGTCTCATCTCATATTGTTTCTCTATGCCTTCTCCCTCAGGTACTCCCTGACGCACTAGAGCTCTCTGCCTCTCAATCCTGCCTATTTACCTAATTTCTGGACTAATCTCTGGAGTCGTAGTATATCATATGTTTTACAACAGTTCAAGTCCTGCAGTGTGTGTGTGTACTCACTTAGTTGTGGTTGCAGTGGTCAAGTCACAGCTCCTGGCCCCGCCTCTTCACTGTTGCTACTTACGTCACTCTCTCTGCTCCATGAGTTTTATCATGCCTCTTCTTAAAGCTATGTATGGATCCTGCCTCCACTACATCATTTTCCAGACTATTCCACTTCCTGACAACTCTATGACTGAAGAAATACTTCTTAACATCCCTGTGACTCATCAAGTCTTCAATTTCCAAATGTGACCCCTTGTTGCTGTGTCCCATCTCTGGAACATCCTGTCTCTGTCCACCTTGTCGATTCCTCTCTGTATTTTATATGTCATTATCATATATCCCCTATCTCTTCTGTCCTCTAGTGTCGTCAGGTCGATTTTCCTTAACCTCTCCTCGTAGGACATGCCCCTTAGCTCAGGGACTAGTCTCGTTGCAAACCTTTGCACTTTCTCTACTTTCCTTACGTGCTTGGCTTGGTGTGGGTTCCAAACTGGTGCTGTGTGTGTGAGTGTGAGTACTCACCTATTTATGGTTACCGGGGTCGATTCACAGCTCGTAGCCCCGCTTCTTCGCTGATCGCTACTAGAGCCACTCTCTTCTTGCTCGAAGAGCTTTATCGTACCTCTTCTTAAAACTATGTATGGTTCCTGCCTCCACTACATCACTCTCCATTGCGTGTGTGTATGTGTACGTGTGTACTTTTGTGTGCGTACATGTGATGTGTGTTCGTGTGTGTACGCGTTAATGTGTGTACGCGTTAGTGTGTGTACGCGTTAGTGTGTGTACGCGTTAGTGTGTGTACGCGTTAGTGTGTGTACGCGTTTGTATGTGTACATTTGAGAGCGCGTGCGTGTGTGCACACGCCCCGGGAGAGAGGTGTGGCGGGGGCAGTGACTTCCGGCCAGCACTGCAACTTTCACCAGTGGCCGCCAGGTGTAGGATCAGCTGACTGGAGAGAGGGAGGGAGGGAGGGAAGGAGGGAGGGAGGGAAAGAGGGAGGGCAGTGGTGTTGACGGAGGAAGTGGAGGGTCGGTGATAAAGAGGGTTATAAAAGGGTGGAAGAGATGATGGAGGAGGTGATGATATGGAAGAGTAGGTGATGAAGGTGGGAAGGGGTAAGAATGAGGAGGGAGAAGAGAGGGGGAAAGAATGAAGAGGAGGGAAGTGAAGATGATGGTAGGAAGAAGAAGAAATGAGGAGAGAAGCAATGAGTATGGGAAGGAATGAGGAGAAAAGACGTAAATGTGATGATGGGAAGGAGAAGAAAAGAGGAAGAGGAGATATATAAAGGTGAATAAAGAGAAAAGAAAGGCTAGAGAGGAGAGAAGTGAAGGGGAAACGGGGAGGAGATGAACTAGGGAGAAGCAGGTGACAGAAGTAGGGGTGGAATAGAAATTAGTGAACTAATGAAAGAAGAATGAAGAGTAAGAGAAAGTGAAAGAAGAATGTTGATGCATTAGGATGTGAGAGTCATAAGATGTGAGAGTCATAAGATGTGAGAGTCCTAAGAAGTGAGAAGCCTAAGATGTGAGTGCTAAGATGTGAGAGTGCTAAGATGTGAGAGTCCTAAGAAGTGAGAGTACTAAGAAGTGAGAGTCCTAAAATATGAGAGACCTAAGATGTGAGAGTCCTAAAATATATGAGTCCTAAGATGTGAGAGTCCAGAGATGTGAGAGTCTTAAGAAGTGAGAGTCCTAAGATGTGAGAGTCCTAAGATGTGAGAGTCCTTAGGTGTGAGAGTCCTAAGATGTGAGAGTAACAAGATGTAAGAGTCCTAAAAAGTGAGAGTCCTAAGATGTGAGATTCCTAAGATGTGAGAGTCCTAAGAAGTGAGAGTCCTAAGATGTGAGAGTACTAAGAAGTGAGAGTACTAAGAAGTGAGAGTCCTAAAATATGAGAGACCTAAGATGTGAGAGTCCTAAAATATACGAGTCCTAAGATGTGAGAGTCCAGAGATGTGAGAGTCTTAAGAAGTGAGAGTCCTAAGATGTGAGAGTCCTAAGATGTGAGAGTCCTTAGGTGTGAGAGTCCTAAGATGTGAGAGTTCTAAGATGTGAGAGTCCTAAGAAGTGAGTCCTAAGAAGTGAGAGTCCTAAGATGTGAGTACTAAAATGTGAGAGTAATAAGATGTGAGAGCCCTAAAATATGAGAGTCCTAAGATGTGAGAGCCCTAAAATGTGAGAGTCCTAAGATGTGAGAGTCCTAAGATGTGAGAGTTCTAAAATGTGAGAGTCCTAAGATGTGAGAGTCCTAAAATATGAGAGTCCTAAAATGTGAGAGTCCTAAAATGTGAGAATCCTAAGATGTGAGAGTACTAATATGTGAGAGTCTTAAGAAGTGAGAGTCCTAATATGTGAGAGTCATTAGGTGTGAGAGTCCTAAAAAGTGAGAGTCCTAAGATGTGAGATTCCTAAGATGTGAGAGTCCTAAGAAGTGAGAGTCCTAAGATGTGAGTGCTAAGATGTGATAGTGCTAAGATGTGAGAGTGCTAAGATGTGAGAGTGCTAAGATGTGAGAGTACTAAGAAGTGAGAGTAATAAGATGTGAGAGTAATAAGATGTGAGAGTGCTAAGATGTGAGAGTACTAAGATGTGAGACTACTAAGATGTGAGAGTACTAAGAAGTGAGAGTAATAAGATGTGAGAGTACTACGATGTGAGAGTCCTAAGATGTGAGAGTCCTAAGATGTGAGAGTGCTAAGATGTGAGAGTGCTAAGATGTGAGTGCTAAGAAGTGAGAGTACTAAGATGTGAGAGTTCTAAGATGTGAGAGTCTTAAGAAGTGAGAGTCCTAAGATGTGAGTGCTAAGATGTGAGTGCTAAGATGTGAGAGTGCTAAGATGTGAGAGTACTAAGAAGTGTGTCCTAAAATATGAGAGTACTAAGATGTGAGAGTCCTAAAATGTGAGAGTCCTAAGATGTGAGAGTCTTAAAATATGAGAGTCCTAAGATGTGAGAGTTCTAAAATGTGAGTCATAAGATGTGAGAGTACTAAGATGTGAGAGTCTTAAGAAGTGAGAGTCCTAAGATGTGAGAGTCCTAAGATGTGAGAGTCCTTAGGTGTGAGAGTCCTAAGATGTGAGAGTACAAAGATGTAAGAGTCCTAAAAAGTGAGAGTCCTAAGATGTGAGATTCCTAAAATGTGAGAGTCCTAAGAAGTCACTGAGAGTCCTAAGATGTGAGAGTTCTACGATGTGAGAGTCCTAAGAAGTGAGAGTCCTAAGAAATGAGAGTCCTAAGATGTGAGAGTCCTAAGAAGTGAGAGTCCTAAGATGTGAGAGTGCTAAGATTTGAGAGTGCTAAGATGTGAGAGTACTAAGAAGTGAGAGTCTTAAGATGTGAGAGTCCTAAGATCTGAGAGTACTAAGAAATGAGAGTCCTAAGATGTGAGAGTCCTAAGATGTGAGGGTTCTACAATGTGAGAGTCCTAAGAAGTGAGAGTCCTAGGAAGTGAGAGTCCTAAGATGTGAGAGTCCTAAAAAGTGAGAGTCCTAAGATGTGAGAGTGCTAAGATGTGAGAATGCTAAGATGTGAGAGAACTAAGAAGTGAGAGTCCTAAGATGTGAGAGTCCTAAGATCTGAAAATACTAAGAAGTGAGAGTCCTAAGATGTGAGAGTCCTAAGATGTGAGAGTACTAAGAAGTGAGAGTCCTAAGATGTGAGAGTCCTAATATGTGAGAGTACTAAGAAGTGAGAGTCCTAAGATATGAGAGTCCTAGGATGTAAGAATTCTACGAGGGAAGGATGTAAGAGTCCTGGTATGGATTGATATGGGAGTCCTGGGAGGGAAAAATGTGGGAGTCCTGGGAATGAAGGCTGTGGGAGTCCTGCGAGGGTAGGATGTGGGTGTGCTAGGAGGGAAGGATGTAGGAGCCTTAGGAATGAAGGATGTGGGAGTCCTGGGAGGGAAGGATGTGGGAGTCCTGGAAGGAAAGGATGTGGGAATCCTGGGAGGGGAGGATGTGGGAGTCCTAGGAATGAAGGATGTGGGAGTCCTGGGAGGGAAGGATGTGGGAGTCCTGGGAATGAAGGATGTGGGAGTCCTGGGAGGGAAGGATGTGGGAGTCCTGGAGGGAAGAATATGGGAGTCTTGGGAGGGAAGGATGTGGGAGTCTTGGGAGGGAAGGATGTGGGAGTCCTGGGAGGGAAGGATGTGGGAGTCCTAGTAATGAACGATGTGGGAGTCCTGGGAATGAAGAATGTGGGAATCCTGGGAGGGAAGGATGTGGGAGTCCTGGAGGGAAGAATATTGGAGTCTTGGGAGGGAAGGACGTGGGAGTCTTGAGAGGGAAGGATGTGGGAGTCCTGGGAATGAAGGATGTGGGAGTCCTGGGAGGGAATGATGTGGGAGTCCTGGAGGGAAGAATATGGGAGTCTTGGGAGGGAAGGATGTGGGAGTCGTGGGAGAAAAGGATGTGGGAGTCTTGGGAGGGAAGGATGTGGGAGTCTTGGGAGGGAAGGATGTAGGAGTTTTGGGAGGGAAGGATATGGGAGTCTTAGGAGGGAAGGATGTGAGAGTCTTGGGAGGGAAGGATGTGGGAGTTTTGGGAGGAAAGGATGTGGGAGTCCTGGAGGGAAGAATATGGGAGTCTTGGGAGGGAAGGATGTGGGAGTCTTGGGAGGGAAGGATGTGGGAGTCCTGGGAGGGAAGGATGTGGGAGTCCTAGAAATGAACGATGTGGGAGTCCTGGGAATGAAGAATGTGGGAGTCCTGGAGGGAAGAATATGGGAGTCTTGGGAGGGATGTGGGAGTCTTGAGAGGGAAGGATGTGGGAGTCCTGGGAATGAAGGATGTGAGAGTCCTGGGAGGGAAGGATGTGGGAGTCCTGGAGGGAAGAATATGGGAGTCTTGGGAGGGAAGGATGTGGGAGTCTTGGGGAAAATGATGTGGGAGTCTTGGGAGGGAAGGATGTAGGAGTTTTGGGAGGAAGGATATGGGAGTCTTGGGAGGGA
This sequence comes from Cherax destructor, assembly GCA_009830355.1. Taxonomy (NCBI): domain Eukaryota; kingdom Metazoa; phylum Arthropoda; class Malacostraca; order Decapoda; family Parastacidae; genus Cherax; species Cherax destructor. Next base: position 212,699 of record WNWK01000677.1, read on the forward strand.
AGGATGTGGGAGTCTTGGGAGAAAATGATGTGGGAGTCTTGGGAGGGAAGGATGTAGGAGTTTTGGGAGGGAAGGATATGGGAGTCTTGGGAGGGAAGGATGTGGGAGTCTTTGGAGGGAAGGATGTGGGAGTCATGAGAGGGAAGGATGTGGGAGTCTTGGGAGGGAAGAATGTGGGAGTCTTGGGAGGGAAGAATGTTGGAGTCTTGGTAGGGAAGTATGTGGGAGTCTTGGGAGGGAAGGATGTGGGAGTCTTGGGAGGGAAGGATGTGGGAGTCCTGGGAGGGAAGAAAGGGAGAGGGAGTAAACGGGGTCAAGCTTGCTCAAGCTCTCCTTTTTTACAGCTTTCTATTGTGTTTGTTGCTGATCCTTCACTATCTTGCTGATTCTTCACTCTGTTGCTGATCCTACACTGTGTTGCTGATCCTTCACTCTGTTGCTGATCCTTCACTCTGTTGCTGATCCTTCACTCTGTTGCTGATCCTTCCCTCTGTCGCTGATCCTACACTGTGTTGCTGATCCTTCACTCTGTTGCTGATCCTACACTGTGTTGCTGATCCTTCACTGTGTTGCTGATCCTTCACTGTGTTGCTGATCCTTCACTCTGTTGCTGATCCTTCACTGTGTTACTGATCCTTCACTCTGTTGCCGATCCTTCACTCTGTTGCTGATCCTACACTGTGTTGCTGATCCTTCACTCTGTTGCTGATCCTACACTGTGTTGCTGATCCTTCACTCTGTTGCTGATTATTCACTGTGTTGCTGATCCTACACTGTGTTGCTGATCCTTCACTGTGTTGCTGATCCTTCACTGTGTTGCTGATCCTTCACTGTGTTGCTGATCCTTCACTCTGTTACTGATCCTTCATTTTGTTGCTGATCCTTCACTCTGTTACTGATCCTTCACTCTGTTGCTGATGCTTCACTCTGTTGCTGATCCTACACTGTGTTGCTGATCCTTCACTGTGTTGCTGATCCTTCACTGTGTTGCTGATCCTTCACTGTGTTACTGATCCTTCCCTCTGTTGCTGATCCTTCACTCTGTTGCTGATCCTACACTGTGTTGCTGATCCTTAACTCTGTTGCTGATCCTACACTGTGTTGCTGATCCTTCACTGTGTTGCTGATCCTTCACTGTGTTGCTGATCCTTCACTGTGTTGCTGATCCTTCACTGTGTTGCTGATCCTTCACTGTGTTGCTGATCCTTCACTGTGTTGCTGATCCTTCACTGTGTTGCTGATCCTTCACTCTGTTGCTGATCCTACACTGTGTTGCTGATCCTTCACTGTGTTGCTGATCCTTCACTGTGTTGCTGATCCTTCACTGTGTTGCTGATCCTTCACTGTGTTGCTGATCCTTCACTGTGTTGCTGATCCTTCACTGTGTTGCTGATCCTTCACTGTGTTGCTGATCCTTCACTGTGTTGCTGATCCTTCACTGTTTTGCTGATCCTTCACTTTGTTTATGCCTTCAAACACTTTTTTCTTCCTTATTTATTATTACGTAATACATTCTAGTTACAATTCTCATTTTTTCATATCTTATAACAAATTAAATACTTTTATTAAAAAGCAGACACAAGACTAAGTTGTATTAATCGTTAGAGTTTTCTTACCAGTGTTATGGACCCTAGACTGTTAAATCCTTAAGTGTTCTCAAGGTAAGTTGACATACATTTACCCAAATCACTCAGGCTCTTTTTTCCCCTTTAAAAGTTCATGTCTTAGGTTAACACAGCTGACTGTACGTTGCCTTATATGTGGGTCAGGCCATTATGTCTTACACTGGGCACTATGCCATAATAGGCAGGGCAGCCAACTGGTCCAGGCACTCAACTCGTCATTTGGACTCATGAATGAAGCTTGCTAGTGGGGGAAGGAAAGTGAATTTGGTATTGAAGTCAGGTGTATGTGTATGTGTGTGTTGAGGGCGTATGTGTGTGTGTGTGTATGTGCGTGTGTGTGTGTGTGTGTGTGTGTGTGTGTGTGTGTGTGTACTCACCTATTTGTGGTTCCAGGGGTCGAGTCATAGCTCCTGGCCCCGTTTCTTCACTGTGTGTGTGTGTATGTGTGTTTATATGTGTGTATGTGTGTGTGTATGTGTGAATGTGCGTGTGTATGTGTGTGTGTGTGTGCGTGTGTGTGTGTGTGTGTGTGTGTGTGTGTGTGTGTGTGTGTGTGTGTGTGTGTGTGTGTGTGTGTGTGTGTGTGTGTACGTCGACGTCGGTCGTGGGCTGTGTTTATGTACGTGCTCTTGGTCTATGTTTTATGTCTTCTTCTCGTTTTTTTTCACATGTCAATTTGCATTGTTGTCGCTGTAAACATTGCTTGCAAAAATTCAGAACTGAGCGACGTCACGCAGATGCTTGTGACACTTCACCCTACGTATAAGATCATGAGCGAAACGTACATTCACTGTTGACAGAAACGTCTTCATTAAAGGTGTCTGGAGTGAATGCACTCACGTCCATTTCCCTTATTACATAAGAAGAACATGCCATTCATCAAGAAGACTAAATGCTTACCATTGTTTTGGGGCTTCTAAGCCAACATTAAAGCTGCAAGCTTCGCGGAGAGGAAAACGCTTCAAACAAAAGCAACAGAGAGAATGATTCATTAATACTGCAGTTTTAAATCCTGATTTAGCTTAATCATTACTAAACAAAAGCTTAGACGCTGCATTGTATTCAGTAGCCTCACTGCATGAGATCACATGTAGGTGCAAAAACCATATCCCAGTAACAAAAACTATAAGTTTTTGTGTACAGGTTGTGTGTCTGGACTTCATTCTTGGCGCATCAGTTGTGCCAAGATTCCGGAATGTTGTCAGGGAAAGTCATGGGTACTTTAGATTAAATTTATGTGAAGCGTTGAGCCTGTGTGGACGAAGGCTCGAGCCTCCGTCTGCTAAGCGCGAAACAGACACTTCCTTATACCGCAATGCAGGTCATATAAAACAATGGTACCTAATGTTCCATGCGCCTTAATTTAGATTTTTGCCAAGCCATTCAGGTCACTCAACATTCCACCATACTAGATTTACAGGCAAACACTGCATGTGGCTATTTCCACACATTTGGCAAATACGGCATCTGATTATATGTACAACCATGCAGGAAAACTAATGGCAATGCTCCATAAAGCATTCAACCACTTTTAAATCAAGCTAAAATCATGCTAATGAACCTCTTCACTCGGCTTACCATTAATGTACCTTCGTGTGCTCAATAAAGGAAGGGGCGTCACCTTACACTAATTAGAGCTGACCCCGAGGTGAACATCGACCCAGGTGACCGGAGCAGCGATGGGGCCAGCCTCGCCCTGGGGTCGTGTCTATTGTTCCCTTCCCGGTAAAAGTGGCCATTAGGGCAGTGCCAACATCCTTGAAGCCTGCTACAGCCCTTGATTAATGCACCGGTGAGATGCACTTGTTGATCCGAGCCAGATAGTAGATTGGTTCATATATCGGCAGGTTAATGGGGTCCAGAGCGGGTTGTTAAGCTCTTGTTGACAGGTGTGCACTGGGGGACCTCGTATAATGTGTTGAGGATCGCAGCTGACTGCCGACTTAGAAATCTGCTTTACAATAATATTTTATTGTTGGAGATGTGATTTATGGGAAGTTCCTAATGAAGATATACTTTTAGTCCAGTCAATCGTAAAAGTAAACAATTACACCAATATTTTAGTGATTTAAATGAAGTAATTGTTCTGTATTTTCTCTAGAAATGGTTCATTGCATCAGATAATATCATCATTATTGTTCTCAACGCACACAACGCGTTTGTAGCTCTCTATCCACTCTAATAAATAAAATTTTAATCGTTCATAAACTATCGGCATAAAAGTGGCCACGTCGAGACTACAACTCCTCTCCGGACGAATCAATGCCCAGAGTGACAGAGACAGATACCACCCCGCTCTGCCCAGCTCAGCTTTTTCTTACCCTCTAATTGATTCCTTCTCGACAAGAAGGGAGTCTGCCTGTAGCATATCTCCCTCATCGTGCCTCTGACAAAAATCGGTTTTCAGCCATTTTTTTTTATTTGGCGGTTGGCAACACTTCTTTCGTCCGAGTTCTTGGTTTAGTAGAAGCCAGTTTTTTTTTTTTTTTTTTGATATTTCGAATATTAAAATCGAATATTAAATCTATTTTTTTTCTTTTGGATTCTCCACCATCGGCAAATAACCGAACGCGTTCATCTGCGTGTTGGAATCATATTGCTCGTCGCCCTCAGCACCTGATCTGAACGTCATCAGGTGGATGCTAGAATGACTTTCAAGAGCACTGGATTAAGGGAATAAGAGCAGAAATAACTGGACACAATGGGGGAAGAGGAAGGTGGTGATGTGCGAACCATCTGGTGTGAGAGACAGTTGCTGGATCAGAGATGCGCCAGTCACTTTTTCAAAATCAATTGTGATCAGCGTTACCTATTTCCATTACGTTGCCCATATCTGTTACTCATAACCGTTTTCTATCCCTGTCGGCGTTACCTTGGTTGCCAAGAGGCATTACTTATAACATAACCCATAAATGCTGCGCATAGGCGTTACCTATAGGCATTACCCATAAACGCTACCCATAGACGTTTACTAATAACCACTAACCACAGGAATTACCCATCAGAATGCTTATAAGTTTCCACGCAGAATAAGATTACGGAACCTTCCTAATTGAAGATATCCATCATTGTTCTTCACGGGGTCCGCTGGAATTGCTATAATAACAGTTACTACCAGATGTGTTTCAAGGCAAGAAAAGACATGAACAGAGACAGGCCAGCAATGTCATAGAAGTGCACAGATATCAATCATGTCCACGGATACTGGACACGAACGTTTCTAGAGAAAAAAAAGTCTACGGATATTAAAAGAAGTTAAAAACAGCGACCATTGATTTTGAAAGAAGTAAAAATTCACAACCAGGGCATTAAAAGGAGTTAAAAGAAATGGCCATATAACTTGGGAAGCTTAACAAAAAGTAAAAATGGACGCTTGAGGCAGATCAAAACGGCTTCACCGAATATGACCAGAGGTTAAAAACCGGGTCCAGGAAAACTGGGAGTGGTTAAAACCAGGTCCGTGCACACTAAGAGAGGCTAAAGCCACATCACCGGATATTGCGGTTAAAACTTGGTCCACGGACTTTGGGAGAGAGATTAAAAGCTGTAAAAAGCTGACCTGAAGCTCTCGCTTCTACTCCTCTCACAGTTATCTTCTCCCCAATTTTTTTATCCCTGCAGAACCCACTTCATGCCATTTCCCCAAACTATCATTCCACAATTTCCCCTCTTCTAAACAGTGCCCAGTGGAAGACTGTAACCTCTTACTGCAGCTTCATTCATTTTGTGAAGGCAAGGACAGCAGGTATTTTGTTTACCTGTGTGAGAGAGCAAGTTCTTTGCTTGTTTGTCATTACTCGTGTGTGTGTGTGTGTGTGTGTGTGTGTGTGTGTGTGTGTGTGTGTGTATGTGTATGTGTGTGTGTGTGTGTGTACTTACTTAATTGTGGTTGCAGGGGTCGATTTATAGCTTCTGGCCCCGCCTCTTCACTGGTCGCTACTAGCTCCACTCTCTCTCTGTTCCATGAGCTTTATCATACATCTTGTTAAAGCTATGTATGGATCCTGCCTCCACATCACTTTCCAGACTATTTCACTTCCTGACTACTCTATGACTGAAGAAATACTTCCTAACATCCCTGTGACTCATCTGAGTCTTCGGCTTCCAATTGTGACCCCTTGTTGTTGTGTCCCATCTCTGGAACATCCTGTCTCTGTCCACCTTGTCGATTCCTCTCAGTATTTTATATGTCGTTATCACATCTCCCCTATCTCTACTGTCCTCCAGTGTCGTCAGGTCGATTTCCCTTAACCTCTCCTAGTACGACATGCCCCTTAGCTCCGGGACTAGTTTTGTTGCAAACCTTTGCTCTTTCTCTAATTTCCTGACGTGCTTGGCCAGGCGTGGGTTCCAAACTGGTGCTGCATACTCCAATATGGGCCTGACGTACACGGTGTACAGGGTTCTGAACGATTCCTTACTGAGATGTCAGAATGCAATTCTTAAGTTTGCCAGGCGCCCATATGCTGCAGCAGTTATTTGGTTGATGTGCGCCTAAGATGTGCTCGGTATTATACACACCCGAAGATCCTTTTCCTTCAGTGAGGTTTGTAGTCTTTGGCCCCCCTAGATTGTACTCCGTCTGCGGTCATCTTTGACCTTCGTGCGTGCGTGTGTGTGTGTGTGTGTGTGTGTGTGTGTGTGTGTGTGTGTGTGTGTGTGTGTGTGTGTGTGTGTGTGTGTGTGTGTGCGTACGAGCGCCCGCGAGCGCGATTGTGCTTACCCACTCTCATAAATCACTCCAGATTGGCCATGAAACTGTCACTTATTGCATACATTTACCTCTATACGAAACTCGCCCAGAATTTTTATGATAATGAAATTGAGCGCGAAGAACGACGCTCAGGTGTGCAGACTTATAATGGAAATTATTGTCATTATTCAGGCGAAGTCTTACATTATCTCTTCGAGTGACTGAGAACATGAAAAACGTGCTTAAAAATTCTCTGGGGTGTAATAATGAGAATTTAATTCCGTATCTAAATCTTAATGACAGTAATTATTCGGGGAGATCACAATAATGATCCCCAATAAATACTGAGCAATCAGATTTATAATTAGCATATCATTTGTGTCAAACAAAATATCATACTCTTATAGACGTATTTATTTTACGCTAGTGACCACTTCTTTTAGGAGTCTTTAAACGCTGATATATCTAACGCATTTAATTCTTACAGAAAATAAAAATTAAAGTTTTTTGTGCCATGGCTTGAACCTTACACGAGATGTTTCGGTCCGTCCTGGACCGACATTTACTTGATAATAGCCCAGAACGGGTCGAAAGGTCGTCTACATTTCTTCTCCAAAGTGTGTGTTATTTGTGACTTGTGAAGCATATTATTTACCTATTAAATCAGGATGTAAATTGAGCTTTATCCGTAATAATTTTTATGCCGAGAAACTACATTACTTCAGACTCGTCAGGGATAATGACGACTGTTTTAACAAATTTTTTTTTTTTTTTGCAATTCTAAATACTTTAAATCTCTTAAATGCATGAACTGGTTTCAGTGTTTTGACTTAATATAAAAATTTGTGAAGGCTTGAGCTGGGAGTAAGGTGCGAGTGACACAGTGTGTCACCCTGAGAAAGGTGAGAGACATACATCGGGTAGATGGAGGGAGGGGATGGATGATGGGCGGGAAGGAGGGGATGGAGGATGGGTGGGAGGGAGAGGCTTTCAAAGGAGATGATGTAGGTAAACAGCTCTTAGCTTGTATATAAAGTTAGGAACCCTAAACCTAACCTTGTAAAACCCTGTGTAAAGAGAGAGAGATGGATAAGGGTTAGTTAAATGGAAGGGAGAGGGAGGGGGTTGTTATCCCACTCACTCACCAAGAAGGTCGTGGGAGATTGACGATAACAAGTTCTCCATCTCTCTCTCCTCTTTCTTCTTCCTCTTCTTCCTTCTCCTCCATCTCAGTCCTTCCTCCTTTTTCATCCTTCCTCCTCCGTTATCTTTCCTTCCCCTGTGCTATTTTTATTTCTGTGATCAAACACCGTGCACTAGACAAAACACAGAGAGCGTGTTCCGTGCTCCCTACCATCGTCATCAGGAGACATTATGTGAGCCACCAGATGGCAGATAAAGTAGGAATTTACTACTAGCTGGGCGGCGATTAAAGTCAGACTCGTCACCTCCCCTTTCAGAAGGTAAACAGAGTTCCAGGGGCCCACTGTTTATTCCTGTAATCAACAAGGGAATTACGTCTTCCAGGCAGGAAGAGTAACACTTTGAGATGCGTAAACAGGGACTTGAACGACGGGGTCGATGACGGTTTTGGTATACTAAGATGCGAAGGGAAGTGGATGTTAGATAGAGCCTTGCGGCAGAACCGTTTGCAACAGCAAAGATTCACTTACGATACTGGATGCGATTACCGGTGAGATGGAGAGAGCGATGGTCGGCGATGGCATGGCAACCTATCCTTATTTTAATTGATTAATTTATTTTCGAGATTCCCAGCTTTAATTTCCTGTAATTCTGCAAATATTCTTTTCTTCATTTTCAGCTAGGTTAGGTGTAAAGGAAAGGGTCAGACTTAGTATTTCTCTACGAATTGTGTTACTGTGTTGCTGTTGTGTTTTTTTTTTATTTCCCTCGGGAGAGAGAGTTTAAATGCGTTTTCTATTTGAAGATTCTTTTAATTTTTAAACGGTTCGCCCTCTGTCATCCTTTTTTTCATTTCGACACATTTTCTTTCTTCAGTGGAGGTGTCTTTTGACCACTGACTTCACTACACTAGTCAACTAATCCACTCCTCTGATCGCGGCCTCACGATCACCAATGACGAGAGGGTTGGACGAGAACGGATACTTTATGTATTGTCTCAGTGTACGTGCAGAGGTGTTATCTTCGACATATTCAACGTCAGAAAAGGTAAGAAACTTGTCTACCCACGGAGTTGTTGGTGCGACCAAGATAGTAGCTTTAGCTTCCTGGCCAGTGCTCTAAGTGAGGGCAGCCTTTATTCGCCTGTCTATGGCCTGACGAGGTTCCAGCTCGGTACTCATGCAAGATATGGAGAAGTAACGAGGCCAGTCACCTGTGCAGGAACACCCCTCAGACGCTTCGGGTGATTGTGCTGCTGCATGTATCTCAGTGGCGTCTGGCCAAATAATTATTGTGTTTTCTCCTTAGGTTGCTGAGGAGAAAGTTTATTTTTATTAGCTTTCCTTAGTTCGATTTTTTCCGTCAGGTTACGGTCATTTAATAAAGATCTTGATGAAATTAAACTTAATTAATTTGACCTTCCTTGTCTCATTCCTGGCTATTATTTTTCAAAACTAATTTTTAAAGGGAAAAATACTACAGCTCTATTTCCTCTGACACGTGGCGACCCTGCTAGGATTCGAAAGACTTACCAGGGATGGAGTTGAAATTCAGGCACCCATCCGTGGTGGTGAGTAGATTATACTCAGCAGTTTTAGTAGAGAAGTCTACTGGAGTCTATCACCAGGTTTTTATTGTGTGTATGCATGTGAATGAATATAGAGTACTGCCATTTTTATGTGGACCTGGGAATTGATAATCATAACTTAGTCACATTGATCTTCATCAGAGTATCGAGTGGAGGGCAAGAGTTTGCCTGTTCATAGCTCTGGTGGGTACTATACCTATTGTATTACTATACCTATTGTTGGTGAGTGGACTAGTGTTCCTCCTAGGTTTGTATATGGCTGTTGTAGGTGTGTGAAATGTGGTACTCTCTGATGACTTATATGTTGTAGAAATGCAAACTGTGGTCCTTCCGTACTGACTTACGTATTGCAGGTTAGCGGTCTGTGGTCTCTCCTGTACTGTTATTCGCTGGAGGTGTAAGGACAAGTGTTGCTCCTATTTCGTGCTGTATCTTATAGTATTAGATGTGCGGAAAATTGCTTCTCCTAAATGTGTCAGTATACAAGGTTGTTTGCGCTTCATTCGACCTTTATTTATCGGTATTAATTTTTTCTCTGATTTCCAATGGTAGAGAGTGAGCATGAACACTGACTGTACAGCCTTAGGTTATAGTTTTAATATTAGCTGTTCATTACTTTGTCAGTATGGAGGCTTGTACGTTCTGGATGAATGAGGGGAAAGAACGCAGGTAGTCATATTAGAAAAAATAAAAGCCTCTTAGCTTTAAAGGAGAAAAAATGAAAAGGAAAAGTTACCATTTGAAAAGGCTAGATTAGATCTACAAAAAAAACGAAAGAGATGGAGAAGAGAAGAAAAGGAGGAGCTAGAGCATGAAGAGAGGATATAAAAAAGAAATGTTTGAAAATGAATAAAGAAAAAAATGGAAAAGTTAGTGTATGAAGAGAAGAGAGAAAAGGAGACATTGGTACTATAAAAGAAGGTTGCTCGGAAAAAATGAGAGCTGGAGAAACTTGACCCTGAACGGAAGAGCTGAAAAACGAGAACACTTAGTAAAACTTAAGAAATTTGAGGATTTAGCTGTACAGAGAAAGAAAGAACGATTTAAGTTGGAATAAAAAACTTTGAGATTTAGTTGAAGAGATTATCGAGGATTTCCCACCTGTTCCAAACATTCACATGCCTCGGATCTACAAATACACAAACGAACATGATATTACATCTTATGAGGTTTAAATGGCTATCGCCACAAGGTGAGTAGCCGGCAAATTCTTGGTCCACTTACGCAGCAGATTACGGAATGTTACAGGAGGCTATTTTTAAGGCTTTCATACGTATCACTCACTATTACAGAATTTCATTGAAATATAACAAAATTTTCCCCAATGAAAATTATACGCAATTTTTTTTACTAACCTTTAGAGAATATTCAGGCACTGGATTGACATCTCGGCCATTGGCAGATTATGATTCCTGACGTGATTGATTTCATGGTAGGAGACCAGTTTGTCACGTCACTTAGTATCAACATCTGGATCTTTATTACTACAACTACACAGATGGTGGAGGTTGCTGTTATGTACGCTTCAGGTCATTCTTGCTGCCCCGTCATCCTAGGTGAGTTAAGCCTAAATAATGCATTTTGGGTCTTCAAATGGCTTTAATTTTTCTTCTGAACACCCATTTTTGCCTTCGGACAGTTGCATAATGATTTTTATGCATTAAAATTTAATTAATACTAGCGGAACTATCTAAAAGAAACACCCAAACATTAAATATACTTCAATTTTTGACGAGAAACTGTTTTCCTGCGAAATTCGTAATTCCCAAAAACTCGGCTTAGAAAAATCGTAAAAAAAATTATAAATGCTAAAATTATGCTCTATTTTTTGAAAGAAAGCAAAAATTAATATTAAAAAAGAAAAAAAGAAAAAAAAAAGAATACTGCAGGAAGAGGGCCCCTCCATCCTTCCCCATCCCTCTAGGACTCGAACACGAAAGTCGACTAATACCCAGGTACGTATTTATTGCTAGGCGAACATGGGCAGCAGGTGTAAGGGGACTTGCCTACACGTCTCCACCCGCTCAGGAATGAAATCAGGTCTTTTGGTTGTTAGCCGTAGGCGATCTCTCTTATTTACACTCTCCTTCTCACCCTCCCTCATCATACCCAACAACACACACACACACAAAAGACCACACATCAATCACTTCCTTATAATACCACACAGTGACCATCTCAACTGCCAATTACGACGTTGTTAAAGGAGCTAATGAAACCTGTCAAGGGCCAACACGTTGACATTCTGACAGCAGTTACACCTGACCTTGTTATTCTTAAACCTGATAACCGCTGAGGAAAAAAAATATCACACAGAATAATAATTCTTTTACTTTTAAAATTTCAGTGTTCTGCCAAAACCAGACGTCAGGCTCATTATTGCTTGTATTTTTTTTTTTGGCAACGTTGCTGGAGAATATTGTCAGCTATTTTTCGAGTTACGAATTCTGGATTTCTTTTCTCTCGTGGCATTATGGATAAAAAAATAGCAGAGTGACAACGCATCTTGGAACTGTAAGTAAAATAACCTTTAACGTGCTTAAATTTTATTGAGTTACTATTTTGTAAATTTCTTGCTTTCTTATCGACCATAATTATCTTAGATAACTTAATAACTACTGCAGGGTCGAGTTGTCAGAGTAAACACACAGTTCAGCGGGATGGCAGAGGCTGGACAACTCTCGGCGACTACCCCAACCACACAGGCTTTTGCATTATTACCAATATTACAAATAAATAATGTCTCCTGCATTAATTGAAGTCTGTTGGCCCGTAGCTTGATGGAGACATGGAAGAAATATAGACGCGCCTGGAACAACTTTGAGGATTCTAACTCATCTTGGTTTTTTTTTGGTTAATAATTGGTTAGGTTAGGCAAAGTTTGTCAGGAAACAGGACAAGAGTTTCTTGATGCGGGTCTCAGTCGTATGATGACCCACAGCTGGAGATTTTGGTCATTTGGCCGAGGCCTTTAGTGTTAGTCTACGTAGCTTATTTAAGTTACACACCAATGCCCCAGAATGCAACCCACAAAGGTCGGTCTGCACAGAGGTACTTATTTACTGTGTTTACATTCTAGATACTGTTTCAGCGTGTATATTCATCGAGTTGTCCTCATCAAGTTGCACTCACCGAGCTATACTCACTGAGTTGTGTTGACGTTGGTTGAGACTCAGCTGCTGGTCCCGCTTCTTAAAAAAAACTGGCCAACATTTATTGATCTCTGACCTCTAGAACCTTATCATATCTACACCTTGAACTGTGAATGGAGTTGCCTTCACTACCTGCTCTGGTCGAACCAGAGACGCAGGCTTCTCATTGTCTTTGTTGTTTCTTCATCTTCCTCTTGGAATGAGTTTACCACCACAAAACCGAAGTGATTACTAACATCTATCTCATCTGTGTTTTTCACTCTCGCCAGTCTGCTTTACTGAGCTCTCAAAATACATTGAACGTTTTCATGTCTTTCTTTGGACTTTCTCTTCAATGAGTGTTAGAGGTGGTTTTATTGCCTTTCATAGTTCAAATTCTCACGTTTTGATCCAGCTTAATTACAAGCCTCTACTCTCGCATGCTTCTGAAGATACAGGTTTTGTATAATAACTTTAAGGATTTTTTATTGAGGTTTTTGTTAGCATCGCATGGACTGCTGATGTTATGCAGTTCATATGCACCTCATGTGATGTGTTCGGTGTAATGTTTACCCCCACGTTCCTCACTTTACATTCTGTGTGTGTGTGTGTGTGTGTGTGTGTGTGTGTGTGTGTGTGTATGTGTGTGTGTGTATGTGTGTGTGTATGTGGGTGTGTGTGTGTATGTGTGTGTGTATGTGTGTGTGTATGCGTGTGTGTGTGTATGTGTGTGTATTGTGTGTGTGTGTGTGAGTGTGTGCGTGTATTTTTAAAAGGCATTTAGTAATGGCTCGCTTTACATTATAGCTTAATTTGCATTTCAACAGATGGCGCAGTTTTCCCCTTTGCGAAAAAATGGGATGTAAATTTTCCTTGTGAATATAAAGGCATGAGCGACCTCGCGTCGGGGGAGGAGCGACTCCGTGGGTGTGAAAAATAATATGACTCGTGTTGTGGTGTCTTTTGAGAACCATGACATTACGGCCGCCATGATTTACTCCACGTGCTTTGTTGGTCCTTTAATAAAGTACCTTGGAGGATTTACAGCAGGTGATAACACGTGTCTGGACCAGAGGAACACACTTTACATATTCTCTGAATGAATATGTATCTATGTATGCATATATCTCTTTCATTATTATAAATCTGGAGCTTAATACCTAAATTAGGACATACTGTGTCCTTGATTGGTGGGATACATTCAGACTTAGTGACCCTCGTGTAGTCGACGGGCCTTAATCCTAATAAACTAACCAAGCAGGAAACACAACTTAGAACAAATGAGACTGGGGACAGAATGAACTAGACCAGGTTCGGTAAAAGCAAACTACTTAGCACAGAGTAGGTCATACGAGGCTAACTATGTGACCCCTGGGTACTGCAGGTCTTTTATGGGACCCCGGAGTACAGCAGCTTCCTTATGTAACATTGGGTACAGTAGGTCTCTTATGTGGCCCCTGGATACTAAAGGTTCTTTATGTGACCCCAGGGTACAGTAGGTCCCTTATGTGGCTTTGGGGTACAGCAGTTCCCTTATGTGACCCTTGGGTACAGCAGGTCCGTTATGTGACCCGGGGTACAGCAGGTGCCTTATGTGAGTCAGAATACAGCACAAACTACAATAATAATAATACTTATAATTCAGTTTTTTTCAGAATCGTGAAGAAGTTGGGAATAAATATTCAATTAAGGAATGATCAACACATTGTACGGCCATCACGAAGTATTGCCAAGACACAGCAGTGAGCCACAAACCAGTATCATGGACGTGCACGCTAAGGTAAGGAAGAAGATAATGAGAAGGAAAGTGGTGGAACACCTGGAGATGTATGAAGTTTTAAACAAGAAGAAGAATGTATTTTGAGAAGATGAATCCTGTCGCATAAACGTACTGGATTTCTATGATACAGTAACAAAGAATAGGCCGGAAAATGAGAGATGCTGTAGGTGGAATGTATATTTATGAGCTGTAAGAAGGCAGTTGACACTCTGCCTCACATGCATCTAATCCATAAACTGGAAGAGCAGGCAAGGATACTGGCGGACGGTACTTTGATCAAAGAATATTTAAGTGAAAGGAGACGGAGACTTGATAAGGGAAGAGGTATCAGGATGGACGACCGTGTCGAATGGTGTCCCACAAGGAGATATACTAGGACCGCTATTGTACCTGTATACATAAGTGATATTCCAGAGGAGACTCCAGAGCAAGGCCTACGAGGAGCATGTATATCGGAGAAGATGGGTAAAGCCTAAAATAGAACCTGATCATACTATAAGATTTGTCAGACAGTGGATTTTTGGGCTTAAATCTTGCTAAATAGAAGGTTAAGAAAATCGGAAAGGAGAGAGAAGACCGTATACTAAATACAAATTAGAGGGAGAGAGGAAATATTAGAGGCTACAAATTTCAGGAGAGTAAATAAAATTGGGGTAGGCATAATATCAAGCATATTCCCGAAGACACACAACAGCTGACATTCAGGTACCGCAACAATTAGCTCTTTAGAATCCTGTATAAGTCGCATGCCAAATAATTAGCGCTAGCATGGAGCTCTCACCTGATTAAACACAGTCCAGAAACTAAAAAATATCAGTGATTTGCGACAAGACAAGACCTGGAGCCCTCCATACCCCCTCCCCCAAAAAAAAGAACAGATGAAGAATACAGTACTTAAATCTTACAACTCTCGAGAGAGGATAATCAATGGTGACATGGTCACGACGTACAAGATACTATGAAATCTCGATATGGCATACCGATAGAGATCGTTTCATAGGACGAGGCTGAGAACAAGAGAGTACAAATGGAAGCTAAAAATGCAAATTAACTCAAGGACTTTTGAAAGGGTTCTTTCTAAGGATGTTTACAATCTGGATGAAGAGGTTGTGGAGGTGAACTCCATACACACTTTCATGGGGAGGTATGATAGGGCCCATAAGGCCAGAAATTTAACATGACCGCTTGTGAGTAATTAACAGGCGGTGCCAGAAGCCATAACAGAATGCAACTAGGTGATACCATGATTATTTTATACATTATTTTCAATTCAACCTTAATATATAAAACATTTAAATTGAGGAACATGAGCTAACTACGTTCCCTGATCTATTCCATCCCACAGACTGGGTTTCGAACATGAGGTAATGAAATCTGTCAGCCTGAGACAGGAGACTACCAAGGCGATGAAAATATCGTCAAACAGCTGGAGATTAAAGGCGTGGGTGTGAGGGTCGTGAGTGAGAAATGAAGGTGGGCAGCAGGAGCTGTTTGCGTGTGGGAGGTGCGACATTATCGCGCTATATTGGGCAGTGAGGGGCGCCAGGGCAGGGTGAGGCCTGACGTGGAGGGGGCACGGGGCAAGAGAGGATTGGTGGCGGTATTGTGTTCACAGAAGGGCAGTAATCGGACCAGCTCACTGGCGGGGCACATATTAGGAAGTTCCTCCAAGAAACTCCTCCATGCCATATATAGAGAACATCTCGGATTTTAAAAGACAAGGGATATTATTGAAAATATATATAAATAATTAATTTTTATGTCTTCGACTTACCTTAAAGGTAATTCCATATCTCAAACTTCAATAATATTTTTAAATAATGCTTGAATGATTTGTGTTATTTTGCAAAAGTTCTGGCTAGAATGAGAAATTTGGTAATAATATATACCCAAATTAAATCATTCAGGCAACACATCTTGGCTTGTAGAACCTGGTTCCCAGTCATGTGTGACTATATACTTTTGAACTTCCTTACACAGGAGTGTTATGGGGCCCCATAATACTGTAAACCAGCTGCTTCACCAGCTCTCAAGGAAGGTTCCTTGATGCTGGTGAGAGTTATCTGGAGTCACTTCCGGAAGTCATCGCCTCCTCTGCCCGGCTCCCAGACCAGGCCTCTTGATTCCTGGCCAGATCCATTTAACTGTTAGTACCCACCGCCCGCAGTTCAGCGTATGCACCCCAACCCGCCTGATCATGAACGGTTTTGATGAATCAGAATTGAACTTGTCCTTCCCTTCCTTGGATTGAACGTGATTACTTAACATTCTCCAGGCGCTGAATGACCCCGTTTAGCGCTTCTTCCTAAATATAATATAAATTCAGCGGCAGAAATTATAATATCTTGGTACAGTAGAGAACTATAAGTTCGGCTCGTGGCTGGAGGCAGCCTGAAGATAAAGTTTATCCAAGGTTACTAAAGCACCGGGAGAGTTATGATAACAATGTTAAAAATACTCTGATTTAAAAGGAAGCTAAGAATGGCTGTTTAAAGGGTGGGACAGGTGTATGCGAGGGTATAGTTAGAAGCAAAAGTTACAGGTGAGTCACAGGGATGTCAGGAAGTATTTCTTCAGGATGTGGAATGACCTGAACGAAGAAGTGGTAGAGGCAGTCTCCATACATAGCTTCAAGACTAGATATTATAAGGTTCACGTGAATAGGAAGGAGTGATCGTTTTAACTTCATAATAAGAGGCAGGGCCAGGAGCTGAGGCTCGACCTTTGCAACCACAAAAACGAGAGTACAAACAGTCGATAAGAGTTAGGAGGCAGCAGGTTACAGAAGTCATGAATCGACCCCTAAAAATTAGGCGAGTACAACCAGGTGAGTACATTTAAGTGAGTACAAAGCCCGGATTCACTGTTAACTGGTGTAGCCCAATACTGCATGACTTGAGAGAGGCTGGGAGAGTGTGGCGGTCATGTCATGAGGGCGTGACTGTGGAGCTCCCGCACGGACCCGTGGTGTCGTGGGCGTTGCTCTCTTGCGCAAGATCTGATAATATACTCAGCTCATCATATAATCCATAATTTAGTATGGAGAGTGGTCGCAGCCGCCGCCGCAGCCGCCGCCGCCGCCAACGCCCCCACCGCCACCGTCACGGCCGCCGCAGCCGCCACCGCCATCACTACCAAGAACATGGGAGACCTTCCCCCCCTCCCCCCGCAATAAAACATTATCTTTTACCTCATTCTAAGAGCGCCTACAGCACAGATTGTGTACATTCCAACTATTATAATTATTTTAAACAACCGATCATAAGTCCCCTTGGCGTTCAGTCGTGAATAAAATAGAGCTAAATATATATTTTTTGTTAACGCATCGGTCTTGCCAAGGTAGAGTGACCCTAAGAAAGAAACACACTCTCGATCATTTAGTCAGTAGCTCTCCTGCCAGAAATCTAAGAGCATCATAGTTCAAATCACCCACTGTGCTGCAAAACCAATATCTCCAAATTTAAAAAAAAAAAAAACGAGGCGGGACATAATTATATAAAAAAATCATCATATAGAAATTCTGAAGAGGCGGGAAGTTGGCAATTTTTGTCTAGGAAATTATGAACGAAGTAATAATCACCCTGAAAGCAACTGAAGTCAGGAGATAATAATTATTTTTTTGGTAGTGGCGCTGTGAGGGAGGTTAGTCAGGGTTGAGTAGGAAGCAACAGGTGAGGCGTAAAACGCGCACCCTGGGGGAGGTTACAAAAAGCGCTGAGCGAAATGATGTTCACTCCCCCGGGGCGAGATGCAGGAGCGGCCAGTGATGGATGGCTGGAGCCCCAGCTACCTGTGTCTAGTTCATCTCAGCTGGGTGTATATAATTTATATTGATTTTGTTATGAGAGAGAGAGAGAGAGAGAGAAAGGTAGCAGAGAAGAGCAGAGCAGAGCCTTCAACACCGGAGGGATGTAGGTGGACTTTATTGTTATGTACAAGGCCAATATTGTTCAGTTACCAACCACACTTAGCTCCACTTCGTGATTAGCGAGAAGTGAGCTACACAACAAGACGGGCAGCGAACAGCAACTACACTCTGGCTGTACACTTCTCTGAAACATCACCTCATCTGAGATCATTTATTTCTAGGATAAGTGGAGTCAGGAGCATGCGCGTACAGCATAATGCCATCGATGAAATAAAGTCAGTTGGCCAAATGAAATCGCTGGCCCACAGAGAGCTCCAGCTTCATCCTATTTCCTATTTGTTTGTCTTTTAACAATAACAATGCTTTGAAATTAGTTGAGACAGGAAACAGTTCTTAGCTTATAAATAATGACAGAAACTCTTAAACAAACCCTGTAAAACCCTTGTGCAAAGAAAGAAAGAGAGAGAGAGTGTGTGTGTGATGGGTGATAAGAGGATATGGAGAGGAGGCTATATATGCCTGAACGAGGCAGGCGATAGCATGTAACATTCGCTGTTGAGATATCACAAATGATGATCACTAGACAGCAAGATGTAACTACCGCGACTAGTGCCAAGATGATAGTTAGATGTAACTACTGTTACTTCTGGCAGGATGATGATTAAATCTAACTACTGGCATTGGTGCCAGGATGATAACATTTAACTGCTGGCATTGGTGCCAGGATGATAGCAACATGTAACTACTGACACTGGTGCTCTACAGGGATGTGTACATCCTGATGTGTGAAATTAAGATCTTTCGGTCAACCTCACAAGCAAGGACGATAATTACCCATATGGGCTTAGCTCTTTACTTTTAAATATACTAATAATAATAATAATAATAATAATAATAATAATAATAATAATAATAATAATAATAAAACTGTATAATAATATTAATAAAGAAGTAGACGGAAAATAGGAAAGGAAATAAAGGGAAAGGGGAAAAAAAGGTTGAAAAAAGGGGAACACGAAGCGCAAATGAAGAGGAGATAAAGAAGGAAAGCGTAGCAGTAACGGGTCCCTTTTCATCCTCAAGATACCTGAAATAAATATCTTGGAATATGGTTCCTAAAATCTTCATCACACGATTGTGATCAAATCAGGGAATGGACTGGGTTTTGAATCCCAAGGCAAGTCACTACTGAGACCAGCAGTCCAGTGCGTTGTCCACTGTACCATGCCATAGTACCATCAAAACTTATGCTGAGTCTCTAAAATTACTCTAAACATTTATTTACATGTTTTATTAACCCTCGAGCCATGTTTACACAATACTTTTTGTTAAAAGCGAAATGTTTTATACGAGGGAGATTTGTACGCAATAAATCACGTACGTAACGAGAAAAGGATTCCACGAAAGTTTTATATGAAACAAATTCAATTCATTTAACGAAAGAAATTATTCAGCAAAACATTTTATACATCCGAAGCTATTTAAGCAATGGAATAATTTTATTCAACGATGCAGTACACTGCTGTTGTCATCTCAGCTCAGTACGTGAAGGCAATGTTATTGTAATGATCAATCACTTACACTACGCATTATATATTTTTTACTCTCTAAAACACCTAAATCACCACCAACACTCCTTCATCCAAGACTATTAGCACACCTCCGTCACCACTTATTACACCACTACCACCAGCACATCACCACCACAAACACCCCAGCACACCGCCAACACCAACACCACCACCACAACACCACTAAATGCTGCCTTTCTCTCTCTCTCTCTCTATCTTTTCACATATTCTACCTTCTCTGCCTCAGTCAATTCTCACTGTTTAAGTAAGAGCTGGGTACAGCATGGTCGTATTTACACATCAACATAACCAGCCTACACGAACGCATATTTTACGGATCCGAATGTTTTACGCGAACATTTAAGTTGACTGATGCTGATCCAGACTTTTTTTTTCATATATTTTGCCAACATTTTTATTGCAGTTTTAAGCCAAGGCACTTCTCATTATTTTTTATAGTCATGTGAAGCGCTTAACCTCTGCGGGTCATTTAGAGTAAATATAGGTGAAGGCTCAATCCTCCGTCCGTGTTCGTCATTCGGGTCTACCTGAATCGCTAGACCCGAAGAAATCATAACCTTCTATGGAATGGTAAGTAATACCTCAGATTAGTAAATAATACCACAGATTGGTGAGTAATACCATAGATTGGTGGGTAATACCACATTTGAGTTAGTACTACCACATATAGTTGAGTAATGCCACAGTTGGATGAGTAATACTACATAAGGGTTAGTAATATCACATTTAGATGAGTAATACTACTGCTGGGGGAGTAATATCACAATTGAATAAATAATGTCACAGCTCTGAGTAATACCACAGCAGAGTAATACCACAGCTCACTGAGCATTACACAGTTCGGTGTAATGCTCACTGTAATGCTCGGTGAGCATTACACTGCTCATTGAGTAGTACCACAACTTTGCTGCAGCACAAGAGTTCATTGAGCAATTCCACAGATCAGTGAGTAATATTACAGCTCTTTGAACACTGGTGTTACTCAGCTCGGTGAGTAACACCAAGGCTCACTGAGTAATTAAAAAAAAGTTATCTTTGACCATTGGCTTGCAGCTTCAAATACAGTAAACTCTCTTTCAAAGCTTTTCTGTCTGGTGCGATTTTTTAGTAAATGTGGCTGAAAGCAAACATCCAAAACTGAACAGCGACTGGAAAGGAATTCATAGTATTTACAAAAACTGGGCTTCTTAAAAGAGCCGACTGTAATTAACACTTCACATATGTAAGAAAGACACATCCAGCGGCTCTTATTAAAGACATGTTTCACTAAACGTTTCCTTAATAAAATCGTCAGTTGTCTTACATTCTTGAGAGCGTTAATTACCATTTTTGTCCTCAGACTTCACGTAATTCCACCTGGGATCTAACGGAAATTAATCATCATTTCAGTTGTCCTGTTATCTAAGGTTTACAATTTCCATATCTTCTGTGTGACGGTAAAATAAAGTCACAACACAAAGGAGGAATTAATTCAGTGACACATTTTCCGAGAGGAAACATGTGGAGTTTCCTCTCCGAGTTGTGGGCTAATTGTGAAGTCCTCTGGCTTGGTTGGTAGCGTCTTTAGCTCAAAAACTGAGAGTCTGGGATCGATTCCCTGCATGGATGGAAACGTTGGGAATGTTTCCTTATACCTGCTGCCCCTGTTCACCTAAGCAGTAAGTAAGTACTTGGGTATTATCAGATTGATATGGATCGCATCCTGGAGGACAAGATTAACCTAAGTTGCCCGAAATGTTCTGCATATCCAGGGGCATTCTGTATAGTATGCCACTGATATCAGGTAGGTATGTATCAGTTGTATCATGTATTTGTAAAATAAATATCAATATTATTTTTATTATTAAAGAAAATGAAGATACATATAGTGATTGGAAAAATACACAAATAATCGAAACGTTGTCAAAAGTTTCATTCGTCATGTGGGGGATATTTGTGTATTATTATTATTATTATTATTATTATTATTATTATTATTATTATTATTATTATTTTGTTATTATTATTATTATTATTTTAAACACATCGACCGTTTCCCACCAAGGCAGGGTGACACTTTTATCATCATTCACTCCATCACTGTCTTGCCAGGGGCGTGTCTACACTACAGTTATTAAACTGCAACTTATCCACTCCCCTCCTTCAGAGTGCAGGCGTTGTACTTCTCATCTCCAGGACTCAACTCCGGCTTGTCGGTTTCTCTGGATCCCTTCATAAATGTTACCTTGCTCACACTCCAACAGCACGTCTAGTTATAAAAAAAACATTTTTCTCAACTCTCTCCTATCTAACAAGCTCACACATGCTTGCTGAAAGTCCAAGACCCTTGCATACAAAACCTCCTCTACCCCCTCCCTCCAACCTTTCCTAGGCCGATCCCTACCCCACCTTCCTCCCACTACAGATTTCTATGATCTCCAAGTCATTCTATTTCCTTCCATTCTCTCTAAATGTCCGAACCACCTCAACAGCCCCTCTGGATAATACTTTTAGTAACCCTGCACCTTCTCCTAATTTCCAAACTACGGATTCTCTGCATTATATTCGCAACGCACATTGCTATCAGACACGAAATCTCCACTACCTTCAGCCTTCTCCTAGTTACAACAATCACCACCCATGCTTCACACCCATACAATAGCGTTGGTATAACTATACTCTCGTACATTTCCCTCTTTGCTTCCATGGATAACGTTCTTTGTCTCCACAGACTCCTCAGTGCACCACTCACCTTTTTCCCTTCATCAGTTCTATGATTTACCTCGTCTTTCATAGACCCATCTGCTGACAAGACCATTCCCAAAATCTGAATACATTCACTTCCGTCATACTCCCTCCCTCCAATTTGATATCTAATCTTTAATTACATAAATATTTTGTTTCTCTCATCACCTTACTGTTTCCTATGCTCACTTTTAATTTCCTTCTTTTACACACCCTAACAAACTCGTTCACCAGCCTCTGCAACTTCTCTTCTGAATCTCCCAAAAACACAGTGTCATCAGCAAAAAGCATCTGTGACAACTCCCACTTTGTGCTACATTCTTTATCTTTTAATCCCACGCCTCTTGCCAAAACCCGGCGGCGGCGGCGGCGGCGGCGGTGGTGGTGGTAGTGGTGATGGTGGTGGTGGGTAGTGAGTGGTGATGGTGGTGGTGGAAGTGGTGGTGGTGGGAAGTGGTGGTGGTAGTAGAGGTGGGAAGTGGTGGTGGGTAGTGGTGGTGGATAGTGGTGATGGTGGTTGTTGGTGGTGGGTGGTGAGTGGTGGTGGGTCGTGAGTGACGGTGGTGGTGGTGGTGATGGTGGTGGTGGGTGGTGAGTGATGTTGGTGGCGGTAGTGGTGGTGGTGGTGGTGATGGTGGTGGGTGGTGGTGGTGGGTGGTGGTGGTGGGTGGTGGTGGGTGGTGGTGGTGGGTGATAGTGGTGATGGGTGGTGGTGGTGGGTGGTGGTGGTAATGGTGATGACGGTGGTGTTGGTGATGATGGTGGTGGTGGTGAGGATTGTGGTGGTAGTGGTGATGGTGGTAATGATGGTGGTGGTGGTGATGATGATTGTGGTGGCGTTGGTGATGATAGTGGTGGTGGTGATGGTGGTGATGGTGGTGGTGGTAGTGGTGATGGTGGTGGTGATAGTGATGATGATGGTGTTGGTGGTGGTGATGATGGTGGTGTTGGTGATGATGGTGGTGGTGGTGATGGTGGTGGTGGTGGTGGTGGTGATGGTGGTGGTGGTGGTGGTGGTGGTGGTGGTGGTGGCGGTGGTGATGGTGATGATTGTCGTGTTGGTGATGATGGTGGTGGTTGTAGTAGTGGTGGTGATGGTGGTGGTCGTAGTGATGATGATGATGGTGGTGGTGATGGTGGTGGTGGTGGTGGTGATGGTGGTGGTGATGGTGGTGGTGATGGTTGTGGTGATGGTGGTTGTGGTGATGATGGTGGTGGTGATGGTGGTGGTAATGGTGGTGGTGGTGGTAGTGGTGATGTTGGTGGTGGTGATGATGGTGGTTGTGGCAGTCTTGGGGTCTAGCCAGGAAAGCCTTCTCACTCAATAAGAAATTTTCTGCGTTAAATGTACCGCTGTCAAAGAAGCAAGCCAGGTCAGTGGTAGGAAGTGAGTCAGGTCAATGGCAGGGGGTGAGTCAGGTCGATGATGGCAGGGGATGAGTCTCATCGATGGCGAGATGAGAGTCAGGTCGGTGGCAATGGGTGAGTTAAGTCGATGGCAAGGGGTGAGTCAGGTCGGTGGCAAGGGGTGAGTCAGGTCGGTGACAAGGGGTGAGTCAGGTTGGTGACAAGGGGTGTTTCAAGTCGACGGCAGGGGGTGAGTCAAGTCGGTGGCTGGGAGTGAGTCAAGTCGATGGAAGGGGTGAGTCAGATCGATGGCAGGGGATGATTAAATTCGATGTCTCAGGAAGCCAGCCAGGAGGTGGCAGGGAGACAGTTAGGTAGGTGACAGAGGAAGGAGTTAGGTGATTCGCCGTTAGGGGGCGAATTAGCTAAGTGGAAGTGGTTGCGTTAGCCTGATAACAGAAAGAGAGCTATCTTGATGACAGGGTTATCTTCGTGGCAGGGGTGAGTTATCTTGATGGGAATGGATGAGTTATTTTCATGACAAGGAGCGAGTTATGTTATAGCCCATGGCCGGGCTCAGAGAGTAGATACTCTCGAAACTCTTCAAAGGTATATCAAAGGTAGCAGGGTAATCTTGATTTCAGGAAGTGAGTTATCTTGATGACAGGGGTGAGTTACCCTGATTGCAGGGATTGAGTTGTATTGATAGCAGGGAGTGACTTATCTAGATGATAGGCGGTGAGTTATTTTGATGGATGAATGAAGAAGAAATTGGAAGTGTTCTAGGGTATTGGTAGCTTACTTGTTTTTGCTTTGGCTCCCCCCCCCCATCTCTCTCTCTCTCTCTCTCTCTCTCTCTCTCTCTCTCTCCTCTCTCTCTCTCTCTCTCTCTCTCTCTCTCTCTCTCTCTCTCTCTCTCTCTCTCTCTCTCTCTCTCTCTCTCTCTCTCTCTCTCTCTCTCTCTCTGTTGAACTAGGTAGGGGTATTAACCTTTCTCTCAGCTCATTATAAACGCTTTATGATGGTTGCATTGAAGCTTCTGATGGGATTTTTGATACAGGAAATTGTAGCATTTCCCATGGGTTTAGCGCTCCCCCTGAACACAATACCAACGACATCAAAAACAACAATACTAGCAACAGCAGCAACCACAAGAACAGGAAAACCAACAATTCTCATCCATCCCAGCTTCTCTCCTCCCCTCCTTCCTTCCCTACGTCCTTTCCTATCTCCTTCCATCCCTGCTTCTCGCATCCCTGCTTCTACCCATCCCTCCTTCCTTTCCCTACGTCCCTTCCTGTCTCCTTCCGTCCCTGCTTCTCTCCGACCTTCTTTCCTTCCTTCTTTCATTCTGTTCCTTGCTCCTTTTCTACCTTACGGTCTTGGGTCCCCCAGGAAGGGCAGGATCTGCGGTCATCCATCCTTCATTACCCCAGCGACCCTCTTCAGTTTCCGGCTTCCCGATAATTGTATTATCGGCAGCTGTAAATTATCCGATTATTAAGCGTCCGTTCTCTCCTATAGTGGAGGGAACTACACGAGGGTGTACCGGTAGCCACACGAGGGTGTGCCGGGAACCATACTGGGGTGTCTCTGTAGCCACACGATGGTGTGCCGGGAACCACACGAGGGCGTACCGTTAGCTACACGAGGGTGTACCGGTAGGCACACGAGGGTTTACCGGTAGCCACACGTGGATTACAGGAAACAACACGTGGATTACAGGAAACAACACGTGGATTACAGGAAACAACACGTGTCCTGTATGTTTAAGAGTAAGGAAAGGGATGGATCTGTTAGTAATTATTCAGGACTTATTTCCTCCGGCCGAGTGCTTATTTGGGACTTCTTACTTTTCTTCCGCAGAATATTTAAGAGAATGAATTGTTTTGGAGAAATTTATACTGTTTCATGCGTATTATTGCACTCACCACCACTGAAATACAGGGACACTAACCAGTGAAGAAGCCAGAGAGGCTCACCAACACTCACCACTGTGGAAGGCAAAGTCTCCACTGAGGAAGATGTCTGGACATATCCCTCTCGATAAGGATGTATTCACTCTGATAGGTGTGTGTTTTTCAATGTGTATACATTGAAAGTTTGCTAAAATAGCTATTCCTGACTTGTGGTGTTTCGGTGACATACAGCTACAACCCTCACGTAGTCGATAGGCTTTAAAACCTTGTTTACCAACGCTACTGTATGTATGCTTTAGCAAAGACAGTGGGAGATAAGGAACAGTGACAGCTGACACGATAACTGCGCCCAGATGGATGGTGAAAATTTCTTTTAAACCTTGAGAGGAAGGTGAGAGGTAAACCACATAAATTCACGCCAGAAGCTGCTATATAATTCGTAAATACGGCGATATTAATATGCTGGTGAAAGACAGAAATAGAGTGCAGCATCAGTCCTTACATCTCAAAAATAAAAGACAATCACCATGTGAGGAATAAATGCTTCTAATTCAGCGCAGCCAAATAAAAAACAAAACTCTTGGTAAAGTGAGTTATGCCGCACTCAGTACACTTGGGGAAAAAAATCTAAAATTAGTACATATTGACCTCGACCTCAGAAGAGTAGCAGTGGGAGACCGAAATACAAAATGCTCATTATACAATCTGCTTTGCTCTCTTCATTTATGTTCGTTTGCACTACTGAACAGTTTTCACAAACTTTTGTGAGCATTCGTATAAATCAAATTGAACAATAGTGAAACACAAAGATTCACATTCCGTTTGATGACATTTTTCTTCAAAATTTTTACAAATTCTATGATTTTTTTTTGCAAGAAAAGCAATATTTCCTTCCTACGTATGTGCGTGGAAAGGCATAAAGAATCAGAGAATCCGAGGAAAAGAATAATGACGTGTGAGGTTAATGGAGCGAGGAAGGTGCACCTTGAGTGAGAAGTGGATGCAAAAAGAAGGCAGAGAGGGCAAAGGTTGAGGAGGAGAACTGGTGTGGACGTGTGAGCAGGATGGATTGAACGAGAGTAATACCCAGTGTCTGGTGGAGAGTGTACTGGTGATGGGCATGGGGGACGAGGCTGCGATATGACGCAGATAACCAGAAAAAAATATAGCTTAGAAAAATTGGAAAATGTCAATTTCCTTTCTTGTCAGTGATCTTATATATATATATATATATATATATATATATATATATATATATATATATATATATATATCCATTATATGTTTGTTCCCATAGGCTCAGAGACCCTTGGCTCATGGGGAAAGAGTGCATCTAAGTTCCTCAAGGAGCTGGGCAAAAGACTCAACAGGGTAACTAGGGATCCCAGGGCAGCTAGTTTTCTGTTCCAGCGACTCAGCGCTGCTGTTCAGAGGGGTAATGCATGCTGTATTCTGGGCACGCGCACCAGCTCGGAAGAGCTGGATGAGATTTTCGCAATATAATCAGTGACAAAGATGTAACAATATGTACTAGACATGTATCTCTCACCTCGTGTACTGTATATGCCATCTTTATATCAACAATGTATCTCTCAAATCTTTTGTACCATATTATGTAATAAAATATATATATATATATATATATATATATATATATATATATATATACACATATGTGTGTGTGTGTGTGCGTGTATGCATATCGTATCGCCATGTTTTACAACACCAGTGTTTAGATGTGGGGAAAAAGGAAGTCAAGAAGAGCTCTCCTTGTGTAAATATAAGGAGAATATAAGAAAAGAGGATAAAAATGTACATGTAATACTACTACTACTACTAATAATAATCATGTATTCACTTTTGCTGTTTTGTGTATAATTAATATATTATTTTTATTATTATTATTATTAAAATGTTATTTTTTAACTGTTTGTAAATATATAATTATTTTAAGGTTTATACATACAACATTGCTTGTAGTTTACATCTACTTTTGACAAGGAAGAATTTATTGTATATTCACCGAAAGATTCCTGTCTCTCAGAGTACATACAACGGTGTAGAGAGTTGTCTTGCTATCAGATTATGTAGACAGTGATGCATAGATTTCAGTGTATATACAGCGAGAAGTACGTTTCTCTTAGTATATATATATATATATATATATATATATATGCAAAAAGATCACAGTAATCAGGTGATATCAAAATATGCAAGACAACCACTATGAAAAAATAGAGGAATTCCAAGCGCTTTCGTGACTACTCACATTATCAAGGAACTATAAAAGGAAACATGACAAGAGGACTTATATAAGGGGCAAGACTACACCTCACAGTCATATCACATTAACAAAGACTACACCTCACATAGCGTAACATCACACGACTCTGTGAAGAGGAAAACAAGAAAGGACCTGAAACTCTTATATAAGTCCTCTTGTCATGTTTCCTTTTATAGTTCCTTGATAATGTGAGTAGTCACGAAAGCGCTTGGAATTCCTCTATTTTTTCATAGTGGTTGTCTTGCATATATATATATATATTTGATATGTAGCTCTGAGTTGTTATATATGTTGTTTTACTCCCTATTGTATTCTTGTCAATGTATTTTGTCTTGAAATAAAGTTTATACACAATGAAAAGATGGGGTAGTAGGGGAAGTGGAATATTCAAATAGCTTCAGAAAGAAATCAAAATATTCTTCCTTGAAGCCTTTTTATCCACTTCTTCGAGGCTATGGGTCCCACAATTTACACCAGAGGTGGACCCCATCCTATATATATATATATATATATATATATATATATATATATATATTTTAGAGGGAAACGCATGCTGCATACTTGGCTCGCGTCCGGCTTCGGAGGAACTGGAGGAGATTCATAATCTTTGACATATTGTACCATTGTATTCATGTTTGTGTTTTCTATAAATGTATTCTGTCTATTAATAAAGCATTTTTTATATATATATATATATATATATATATATATATATATATATATATATATATATATATATATATATATATATATATATATATGTCTGCATACCAAGAGATGTATATCTTTCAGTGTGAATATACCAAGAGAGTTTAATACAAGCGCTCATTTATGTCTCTAACATCAAAACTGCTCATCACTTGGCCCTTCCCTTGGAGTAATCAACTCAGTGATGAGCTAAACTTTACGAGTCTCTCTAGTGTCATTACATAAGTCTTATCGCTCTCTTTAACAAGGAAGATGATATATCAAGGTAGCTATCTGAACGCGTACTAATATTTAAGAATGGTTCTAATACTTTGCACGAAGAGTGAAGCGGGTCTTCAAACGGCTGGCAGAAGGCCAGGATGAGCAGCCACTCGACTACAGATAGACATTATTCTAAATATGCTTTGTTGTTTCCACTGAACGGGTAGCTATGGTCATTATGTAATGTATCCTCTTTTTTTTCAACTTTAATTTTCTTAAGTGGTACCATATATCAACTTGTTTCAATCAATTTGTGATTACTATTTTCTTGATTTGATTTAGGTTAAGTCAGGTTAGGCTTGTATTAGGTCATGTAGCATTAAACTAAAGGCCAACATCAACGACATGCATAGTATGTAGTTAGGGTAAAAGATTATCAGGAGGAGAGTAGTGGAAAGGAGTTGGTTAATAAACAAAAAGCCATCATAGCAGATACGTTGCAAAAACCTTTGACAACGCATTTATAGCCTCAAACAAATTACAAAAATAACGGCCACGAAATGTTTGGCAACGAAGTGGCCGATCAAGCCATGAAACGTTGAAATCTACACGATTATCGTGTTGCGAGACTAGGCTGCACTGAGAGGAGGCAATTCAGAGTATGAAATAATTAAAAATTATAATTTATGTTTTAAATGAGAAAGACGGGAGAATCGAAATTTAATTTTTATATAAGGAAATTCATACATTAAATTAGCCATGATGAACTGCAAACAAAATTCCAGGCAGAGAAACAACGCCGAAGAAAATTCAGAACACACCTTCAAAACTTGGTCAGTTTTGCTGGAGTGTTGAGGCTCTCATGAGGCCACACTCTGTACATCACTCTCCAGCTTCCGACGTCATGACCCAAAATTACGAGACTGAGTAATATTATACTTAGCCGGGTTAATGTGACAGACGTACGTGTGCGGTAATAACAGAGCGGAACGAAGCAGACAGGTCTGCTCTTGCTGGATGGCAAGACTTCCTGAGAAATAGGATAAAAAAAGCAAAATACGTTTCGCTCTGAATAGACAGAGCTTCATCAAGGCAATACCAACGACTTGATAAAGCTTTACTTAGAGCGAACTATAGTCTGTAAATAAAGGTTTGCTATGCACATAGTGACTTTCTCCAGCCTTCCTCTTTTCAAGTTGTAGAGGAGTTGAAGGAATGAATAATCTTGGCGCTTTATCTGGTGGGCATCCCGGGCGGCAGTGAGATGCCTTGATAAGGTTCCTCTTTACTACCCCATCAAGCAGCGGATGACCTTGTTCATCCCGAGGGAGTAATCATTTTTTTTATGACAATGCAAGGACTCTGGACGCTAACAGGTCGCCTACAAGCGGTCAGCCATACACACACACACACACACACACACACACACACACACACACACAGGATTGTCCGCAAGCGGATCACCCACACATGTTCAGCGAGTATTACCTGCCTGGAGTCTCCATTGTCTTCTTTGAACATCATATTATTTTCCGTTGCCCATTGGAAAAATTGGTTTATATCTTCTTGGAAGTTAACCGTGACCTCAATAGATGACAGTCTCATGCAGATCCTAGTATAGTCTGCAAAGAATGACAAGGTGCTGTGGATTACATCTTTGATATGTCTGATGTGAGGATGAGGAACAGGATGGTGACGAGTACTGTGCCTTGTGGAACAGAGATTTTCACTATGGCAGCTTCCGATTTAACTCTGTTTACCACTACTCTTTGTGTTCAATTGCTCTCAGAGTTGTTGCTAGTTTACAACCCTAACTATGGTGATAATATCAGAATTGTGAGAATGATGTAGTCTATTTTAGATCCTTAATTGATTATATTGCACTTATGCTGATGTTAACTAAAGAAAATTCTCTGCAGCCTTGAAGTTCATATAAAACGAAACCCTCAGATTATTCTTGACTGTCCTAAAGCCATCATGGTCTTTACTATGAGGGAGAAGCTTGGTGTTTCTAAAATCAAATACATATAGGATAATATGATTATTATTGTGCTTAGTAATAGAAAGTAATGGAATGAACCAGACACTACAAATTTTACTAAATGTCTAGATAAATAAACACAAATTTTAATGCGTTATGAAAATATGTAATTATATTTTTATAACCTCCACGAACTGCATTTCTGTAGACAAGAGCATTTCACCCTTCAGGGGAAGTATTTTACCCCCTTCCTCCCAAGAAGCTCACGACTAGTAATCTCTCCCTTAACTGTTAGTAACAGTATATTATTTATCACAAATTATATACACTGATGGATATCAACAAGTCTACAGGCAGGGCTGCATCTGCACTTGTTGCCACCTCCTAGATAAGAACTATTGCAACCATATTCAATTAGGTATAATAATTATCAACTGTTTTTTTTTTTTTTTTTTTTGCTGCAGACTGAATTGTCTGCCATCCTAATGACACAGAAGTTAACTTACGACACTGAGTCTGCATCATTGATTATTACCAAATGTCATCAATGAATGCTCCTGACTCTCATATTAACTCTAACAATATGCTCATTGGAGAAACCAGGTACAGATATTAAAATTATAGGAAAAATAATTAATGTTCAGTTATTATGGAAGTCATCACGCATTGCATTACACCTACATGATAAAGTTGATAAATTAGCCAAAGAAAGTACCTCGAAAGAAAAAGAATATATCTTTGGTATATCTGTCAAGCATGGGATGAAATATTAGAAAAATAAATATTCTAAATGTCGTGGGAATAGTTAGAAGTCTGAGTCGTTCAGTAACTCACTATGATGACATAAACGTAGATAAGCACATTTACGGAGCAACTTGCAATGTAAACAGACTGACTGACATTGTAGTAGCCAGGCTCAGGCTTGGTTAAAAGTACTCTGGCAGTTTGGCAGACACACAAATGATGATTAAACCACTGTGAATGCAAATTGGTCATGTTTAAGGTCATTTAAACACCGTGTGCCTGATTGTCCACTTATTGAGGAATATAGTATGTAACGCTGGAGGCTTAATCCTTTGACATCCCAAACGAGCTCACTGAGGAGAACAGACATAGACAGTACAGTATAATAACCTATATAATATGCCAAAGCATTGTAACTCACGAAATCTTAATGTCATGATGGCGGCTTTGAAGGGACTTCAGCTAGAGTTCGTCAGTCACGCTGGTGGGGGATTCGCCTGTTAAAACCCCAATTTGTAGTCACAGTGGTGGATCATGCTAACCTCCCTATGATGTATAGAAATATACCTAGTTAGATGAATCTTATTAGAGCCAGCTGACCGCGTGGTTAACACAATGACCTGTGAGTTTTAGGACTCACCTGCCATGGGTTAAAGTCCCTCCCGTTCCGTGATTTATTTCAAAGCTATCTTGTTAATGAAAATAAGATACCAGACATCTTCAGCAAGTATCTTAAATTTTCTTGCAACCTGTGAAAAATAAATTGTAGGTTTATGCGCAGATTAGAAAGTAGTCCTCTTGGAGCCTAGTTCCTAATCCTTGTTTATCCACATGCTATTGCGTTATCCTCCACAAGATGGCTATGAGGTGCACAAGAGATTAGATTTTAGAAGTTACTGCTTACGCGGCAAATTCTAAAATCTTATCTAATTTTCCCTCTTCCTTTTCTATCCTCTTCTGTCTTCATCTCTGCTCTACTGTCTCCCTTTCCTTTTCTATTCCGTTTTCCTTAAAATATTCCTTCCTCCCTTAACCAGCCGGCAAAACATTATTATCTGTACTCTCCAGTACACAGGCCCCTACACACTAGGGCCTTACAGGTAAAATCAGGAGAGTACATACAAAATTATTAAACAACCTATGACATAAACGTACCCAAAATACCTCCCCCTCTACTCACACAAACACCAAACCACGACGTCTTATGACGTCTTGCTCCAGCCACCACTCCTCTGGTACTGACACAGAACAAATCCCGTCATTGACATTATTAATATAGCGTTTTTTATACACATATTTTCTACAGTGCCTTGCGTAATAGTCACCATCTGACAAGAGCTAGGTACAACGTACAAAACATAGCAAGTTATTGGATATACGATAAAGCAAACCATCTGAAAAGTTTAAAGTTAAGTAATGCAACCTTGGAAGGATGTGATGAATATATATCTTCCACTGCACGAATGGTTACTAGTCAAAATAAAACTGAATAAGACTAAACTCACTATTGAGTCTAATTTTATGTTGGTAGTTTTGAGGTAACTTAAGTGCATGTGAGGATCTAAAAACCCTCAACCAAGTATACAAATGATCATATGTGAAGTAAATTAATTAAATATTAAATAAGATAATATAATTATACATTTATATTGAGCGCTAAACCCATGTGGCTCATTCAGCGCAACCCATGGTGGAGGCTCGAGCCTCCTTCCACATGGAAGAAAAATCAATGTTTTCGTTTTTTGAAGAGGTATTTACCTAATCTAATTTTTTTTCTCTTCTTTAGACACTGCAAAAGATGGGTTTACATTTATTTGAAGAGTGTATCTTGCTGACTGGGGAACTTATAGCAGTATTCTTGCTTCCCCTTCCTTCCTTCTGGCTAAATTCTTGCCACAGGCCTCACCGTCTCTATGTTTTTGAATGTCTTGCAAATCATTTTGCCGAATTATATGGCATTAAGGTTTTCTTTTAAACCTTTAGAGTCTTCCTTGAACAATTTTACGTAATTTTTGTAAAGGAAAGACTTAGGTATAACTTGATTGGCAGGTATTTTCCTGGGTCTATTCCTAGACCTTTACATCAATGCAAGTCTATGCCGCAGGCGGTACGTGCAAGAGTAAGATGGGGCCTTCTATCGATTAACATTTTCTAGGTTTAACTTATTGATCATTTCTTAAATTTTGGTAGAGTATCTATTTTCCTCTGAATGGTCAATGAACATAATATGCTATTTCCAGAACGGGTAAAGGGGAGAGTCCGTGTAACAGGCGCACCCGGTATAATAGCTTCGTTGGACTGGTTCCTCTTTTACGAACTGTTCTTCTACATCTGGGTTAATTATTTTTAAGATTTTTGTTATCATTGACAGATCAATTTTTGACATTTGAACTCCGGCTGTAATGCAAAATGCCCAGAACATTCTGTGGAACACCCAGGTGGGTGTTGCCAGCGTCTTGATAGTCACATACCAATGAGCGTAGTAAAATTTCTGCATTAGTAAATTTGTATTTGAAAATATTTCCTGTGTGTCATCCTTGATAAACTGTTTCTAAGATGTGGGTTAGGACTTTGTGTCTAGTAAGACGTATTTATAATTTTATATTAACTGTTTGATATCTTGCGAGGACAGAGCGAAATGCAGTATACCTTGCGAGTCAGTTTCGTTCAAAAGAAAGGACCCAGGATAGGGTAAGAGAGACGTACTCGTTTTACGAGTTCCTTTTATCTCAGGTTTTAAATCACCAATTTTTCTCTTTTTATAATTGCTAGAGATTACAGGAGTAACACTTCTCGGGACAGGAGGAACAGCGGGGTTATCATTACTGTTATTGTTATTAATGTTATTGTTATTGTTACCATTATTATTATTATTATTTATAATGTTAAACTTTTGTGGGTCAATCAGAGAAATGAGTGTTGGCAGTTCGATCCTCTGACTGCAAACCCCGAGAGGGACTTCCTATGTAACTGTACCCATTGGATTAAGCTGCTTTTCTGTCTCTGGGTTGACGTTCCGACAGGGACTGAGAGGCCTCGTGCTGTTTCTTTTCGCCGTGTCTGTGACGAAACTCCTTACCCTGCTGCCGCTCTTCTCGATATGGAGTCTGTTTTAACTTAGCCACTGTAGCTGTTCCATAACTTGTACCCTATCCCTGTCACTTTGTATACGCAGCCTCTGTTCTAGTGTTTACATGGCCGACTGTTCGGGTTGCCTAGAATCCTTCTCTATCACGGTCCTCCAAGCCTGGAGGAGGTGATCATGTCGTGGATAATTACTCCGCACTCCCAGAGTGTCTTCACGCCCCTGGATTTTCTAAGACATTATTTAGCGCGTATCCAAATAATTATTGAATGCTTATATCACCATGGTGTCGATACAGGAAAATGATATTAGTATTATGGATGTAGAAATAGTCATTTTGGAACGCTTATTGGAAACACCGAATCTTAAAAAAATCAGACACACTTAACAGAACGAGGCTTTACTTATATAATTTATCTTACTA
Organism: Cherax destructor; assembly: GCA_009830355.1. Lineage (NCBI taxonomy): Eukaryota > Metazoa > Arthropoda > Malacostraca > Decapoda > Parastacidae > Cherax > Cherax destructor. Next base: position 247,536 of record WNWK01000677.1, read on the forward strand.
AATAGGACTAATCAGAGCAACACGTCGTCTGGTAAATTACACATACACTCACACACACACACACACACACACACACACACACACACACACACACACACGCACAGCCACCTTCAGATGTTCCCCAACCTGGACAACCCCAATGCAACCAAACAACCTAACCCAAAACACACATGCCATACCCAATGATTCCACCCACCTCATTACAAACTCCACCTTCCCACCAACCACCCATAGTTCCCCATCAGATCTCCCACTTTCCCAACCCCAACATACCCCCCAGACTACGGTTTTAGAAAAGAAGTTAAAGGTTTGGTATACAAATGCAGATGGTATAACAAATAAATGTGAGGAGTGGCATGAAAGAATAAAGGAGACATCCCCAGACATAATAGCACTCACAGAAACGAAACTCACCAGGATGATAACAGATGCAATCTTTCCACCCGGATATCAAATCCTCAGGAAAGATAGAGGGAGCAGAGGGGGAGGAGGAGTTGCACTGCTCATTAAGAACAGGTGGGGATTTGAGGAAGTGGAAGGAATGGATGGAATGGGTGAAAGGGACTACATAGTAGGAACAATTCAGTCTGAGGGCCATAAGGTGGTAATTGCTGTAATGTACAACCCGCCACAGAACTGCAGGAGGCCAAGAGAAGAATACGACGAGAGCAACAGAGCAATGGTAGACACACTAGCCGAGGTAGCCAGAAGAGCCCACATGGGGAGAGCAAAGTTACTAGTTATGGGTGATTTCAATCACAAAGAGATTGATTGGGAAAACCTAGAGCCCCATGGGGGTCCTGAATCATGGAGAGCCAAGATGATGGATGTGGTACTGGAAAACCTCATGCATCAACATGTTAGAGACACTACCAAAAGAGAGGTGGGGATGATCCAGCAAGACTGGACCTAGTATTCACCTTGAGTAGTTCGGACATCGAGGATATCACATATGAAAGGCCCCTTGGAGCTAGTGATCATTTGGTTCTGTGTTTTGATTATATAGTTGAGCACAAGTGGAGAGGGAGCAGGAATAGGAAGGGAGAAACGAAACTACAAAAGGGGGACTACACAGGCATGAGGAACTTCCTACAAGACGTTCAGTGGGAGAGAGAATTGGCAGGAAAACCAGTAAAAGAAATGATGGAATATGTGACAACCAAATGCAAAGAGGCAGAGGAGAGATTTGTCCCCAAGGGAAACAGAAGTAATGGGAAGACCAGAACGAGTCCTTGGTTCAGCCAGAGGTGTAGGGAGGCAAAAAGTAAGTGTAATAGAGAATGGAAAAAGTACAGAAGACAAAGGACCCAGGAAAATAAAGAGATTAGCCGAAGAGCCAGAAACGAATATGCACAGGTAAGAAGGGAGGCTCAGCGACAATATGAAAATGATATAGCATCAAAAGTCAAGTCTGACCCGAAGCTGTTGTATAGCCACATCAGGAGGAAAACAACAGTCAAGGACCAGGTAATCAGGCTGAGAAAGGAAGGTGGGGAGTTCACAATAAACGACCAAGAGGTATGTGAGGAGCTCAACATGAGATTTAAAGAAGTATTTACACAGGAGACAGGAAGGACTCCAGGAATTCAGAATAGGAGGTATACCAACAAGTGCTGGATGAAATACACACAACCGAGGAGGAGGTGAAGAAGCTGCTATGTGAACTCGATACCTCAAAAGCGGTGGGACCGGACAACATTTCTCCGTGGGTCCTTAGAGAGGAGCAGAGATGTTGTGTGTGCCACTAACACAAATCTTCAACACATCCATTGAAACTGGGCAACTACCTGAGGCGTGGAAGATGGCAAATGTAGTCCCAATTTTTAAGAAAGGAGACAGACACGAGGCATTAAACTACAGACCTGTGTCACTGACGTGTATAGTATGCAAAGTCATGGAGAAGATCATCAGGAGGAGAGTGGTGGAGCACCTAGAAAGACACAAGCTTATAAACGACAACCAGCACGGTTTCAGGGAAGGAAAATCCTGTGTCACAAACCTACTGGAGTTTTATGACAAGGTAACAGAAGTAAGACACGAGAGAGAGGTGGATAGACTGCATTTTTTGGACTGCAAGAAGGCGTTCGACACAGTTCCTCACAAGAGATTAATGCAAAAGCTAGAGGATCAGGCACACGTAACAGGAAAAGCACTGCAATGGATCAGAGAATATCTGACAGGGAGGCAACAACGAGTCATGGTACGTGACGAGATGTCAGAGTGGGCACCTGTGACGAGTGGAGTTCCACAAGGGTCAGTCCTAGGACCTGTACTGTTTTTGGTATATGTGAATGACATAACGGAAGGGGTAGACTCAGAAGTGTCACTATTTGCAGATGATGTGAAGTTAATGAGAAGAATCAAATCAATCGAGGATCAGGCAGGACTACAAAGAGACCTGGACAGGCTGCAAGCCTGGTCCAGTAAGTGGCTCCTTGAATTTAACCCTGCCAAATGTAAAGTCATGAATATCGGGGAAGGGCAAAGAAGACCGCAGACAGAGTATAGTCTAGGTGGCCAAAGACTGCAAACCTCACTCAAAGAAAAAGATCTTGGGGTGAGTATAATACCGAGCACATCTCCTGAGGCACACATCAATCAGATAACTGCTGCAGCATACGGGCGGCTGGCAAACCTAAGAATAGCGTTCCAATACCTCACTAAGGAATCATTCAAGACTCTGTATACCATATACGTCAGGCCCATACTGGAGTATGCAGCACCAGTTTGGAACCCACACCTGGTCAAGCACGTCAAGAAATTAGAGAAAGTGCAAAGGTTTGCAACAAGACTAGTCCCAGAGCTAAGGGGATTGTCCTACGAAGAAAGGTTAAGGGAAATCGGCCTGACGACACTAGAGGACAGGAGGGTTAGGGAGACATGATAACGACATATAAAATACTGCGAGGAATAGATAAGGTGGACAGAGACAAGATGTTCCAGAGAGGGGACACAGAAACAAGGGGTCACAATTGGAAGTTGAAGACTCCTATGAGTCAAAGGGATGTTAGGAAGTATTTCTTCAGTCATAGAGTTGTCAGGAAGTGGAATAGCTTAGAAAGCGACATAGTGGAGGCAGGAACCATACATAGTTTTAAGACTAGGTTTGATAAAGCTCGTGGAGCAGGGAGAGAGAGAGAGAGGACCTAGTAGCAATCAGTGAAGAGGCGGGGCCAGGAGCTATGACTCGACCCCTGCAACCACAAATAGGTGAGTACAAATAGGTGAGTACACACACCCCACGTGCTTTAAACTTCCACAAGCGCTGTATGATCCCTAAGAGTTTAGCGCTCCCGGAAATATAATAAAATGTTTCCCGCTACCCCACGTTAGGGTCCCTACCCGGACTGCTTTACCAGATCAGAGCGTAAATGTATCTTTCACTATCTCTACAGTAATAATAATAATAATAATAATAATAATAATAATAATAATAATAATAATAATAATTTTCAACAAGTCGGCCGTCTCCCACCGAGGCAGGGTGACCCAAAAAGAAAGAAAATCCCCAAAATGAAAATATTTTCATCATCATTCAACACTTTCACCTCACTCATACATAATCACTGTCTTTGCAGAGGAGCTCAGATGCGACAGCTGAGAATAGTCCCTCCCAGCTGTCACTATCCCAGACCCCTCCTTTAAAGTGCAGGCATTGTACTTCCCATTTCCAGGACTCAAGTCCAACTAAATCAATTAACTGGTTTCCTGAATCCCTTCACAAAATATTGCCCTGCTCACACTCCAACAGCTCGCCAGGTTCCAAAAACCATTCGTCTCCATTCACTCCTATCTAACACGCTCACACATGCTTGCTGGAAGTCCAAGCCCCTCGCCCACAAAACCTCCTTTACCCCCTCCCTCCAACCTTTTCGAGGACGACCCCTACCCTGCCTTCCTTCCCCTACAGATTTATAAGCTCTCCAAGTCATTCTACTTTGATCCATTCTCTCTAAATGACCAAACCACCTCAACAACCCCTCTTCAGCCCTCTGACAAATACTTTTAGTAACTCCACACCTTCTCCTAATTTCTACACTCCGAATTTTCTGCATAATATTTACACCACACATTGCCCTTAGACAGGACATCTCCACTGCCTCCAGCCTCCTCCTCGCTGCAGCATTTGCAACCCATGCTTCACACCCATATAAAAGTGTTGGTATCACTATACTTTCGTACATTCCATTCTTTGCCTCCATGGATAACGTTTTTTGTTTCCACAGATACCTCAACGCACCACTCATCTTTTTTCCTTCATCAATTCTATGGTTAACCTCATCCTTCATAAACCCATCCGCTGACAAGTCAACTCCCAAATATCTGAAAACATTTACTTCTTCCATAATCCCTCTCTCCAATGTGATATCCAATTTTTCTTTATTTAAATCGTTTAATACCCTCATCACCTTACTCTTATCTATGATCACTTTCAACTTTCTACCTTTACACACCCTCCCAAACTTATCCACTAACCTTTGCAACTTTTCTTTAGAATTTCCCATAAGCACAGTATCATCAGCAAAAAGTAACTGTGTCAACTCCCATTTTGCATTTAATTCCCCATAATTTAATCCCACCCCTCTCCCCAACACCCTAGCATTTACTTCTTTTACAACCCCATCTATAAATATGTTAAACAACCATGGTGACATTACACATCCCTGTCTAAGACCTACTTTTACCGGGAAGTAATCACTCTCTCTCCTACACACCCTAACCTGAGCCTCACTATCCTCATAAAAACTCTTTACAGCCTTCAGTAACTTACTACCTATTCCATACACTTGCAACATTTGCCACATTGCTCCCCTATCCACTCTATCATATGCCTTTTCTAAATCCATAAATGCAATGAAAACTTCCCTACCTTAATCTAAATACTGTTAACAATAATAATAATAATAATAATAATAATAATAATAATAATAATAATAATAATAATAATAATAATAATAATAATAATAAATAATGACAAATTTATTTCTACAATATAACATAACAAAACTATAAGAGACGTTGTTAAAGATTTTTTTTCCTTTACGGAAAAACCAACCGTCACTAATAGATGTTGAGGCCCCTTCAGTTTTGGACCATTCATATATTCCATATTTACCTCATGTGAGGCCTCTCAATTTAACATCTACCAGAAGAAACTTTTAACATGATCCTCTGTCTCTTCCCTGGTTAAACAGCCAAAAGCCTTTTTTCCCCAGGCTGGTAAAATAAGTAGTATAATACTTTCCCCGCAACTAGCGTTGGAAGTCTAACTTCGTTATCCTTATTTATAGACATTTTGCCTTTCGTCTTGCCTGTATCGTATTTCTGTGATTCCATGAGATATATTTCAAAGTCTGAACGAGACGAAAAACAGTTTTATATTGAACAAACCGCACGAAGTAAGTTGATATATACGAAAATGCTGTAATATAGTGAGTTTGAAGTTTCTCTACGTTTTCCAGAATGATACGTATTGGTTTCATAATTTTTCGAAAACGAATGCTAGATATGCTAATATATTATTATTAATTCTTTAGTGAATGTGAAAGTAAAAACTGCCTTGTGTTTTGTGGCATTGTGTAGTGTGTTGTGATGTTATGTAGTGTGTTATGGTGCTATGTAGTGGTACTATGTAATATTGTTATGTAGTGGTACTATGTAATATTCTTATGTATTTGTTCTATGTAAAATTGTTATGTAGTGGTACTATGTAATATTCTTATGCAGTGGTACTATGTAATATTGTTATTTTAGTGGTACTATGTAATATTCTTATGCAGTGGTACTATGTAATATTGTTATGTAGTGGTACTATGTAATATTGTTATGTAGTGGTTCTATGTAATATTGTTATGTAGTGGTACTATGTAATATTGTTATGTAGTGGTACTATGTAATATTCTTATGCAGTGGTACTATGTAATATTATGTAGTGGTACTATGTAATATTGTTATGTAGTGGTTCTATGTAATAATGTTATGTAGTGGTACTATGTAATATTGCTATGTAGCGGTACTATGTAATATTGATATGTAGTGGTACTATGTAATATTGCTATGTAGTGGTACTATGTAATATTGTTATGTAGTGGTTCTATGTAATAATGTTATGTAGTGGTACTATGTGTTATTGTTATGTAGTGGTTCTATGTAATAATGTTATGTAGTGGTACTATGTAATATTGTTATGTAGTGGCTGTATGTAATAGTGTTATATAGTGGTACTATGTAATTGTGTAATGTAATGGTATAATGTAATGTGTAGAATTGTGGAAACATATTTTGTGTTAAGTTGAGGTGTAGTGTTGTGTAATGGTGGTGTTATTTTTGTGTAGTGGTATTCTTTTGTGTTGTACACAGGTGTTGTGGTGTTTCGTAGTGCAGCTCTTGTATGTTGAGATGAGATGTTGTGCCTAGGTGCTTGTCTTGTAGTGTTGTATTCTGTGGTGTTGTATTTTGTTGTGTTTTATTATGGTATAAACTCGCTGTCATAGACAAGTAGAGACAGTCTTTGTATTCCGTTATTCGTGTGCGTTGTGATGTTTTATTGTAATAATGTTTATTATACTGATGTTTATTGTATTGATGTTTACTGCATTGGTATTTATTGGTCTTTCGTTGTAGTTTTGTGGAGTTTTGTGCAGTGATACATAATGTGTGTTGTGGTGTTACGTAGTGATGTATTGGTGATTTGGTGTTGCATTGGTGCTTTGTGATGTTATGGTGTGCTTGGTAATGTGTTGTGGTAATGTGGTATCTCTGTTGTGTTGAGTAGTGATGTGATGTGGTATGGCTTTGTATGGTGATGTTGGTAGCTATGTTGGTAATGAGGGTAGTGGTGATGATGAAAGTGATGTTGGTAGTAATGAGGGTGGCCGTGATGATGGTTGTAGTGGTGGCAGTGATGGTGGTGAAAGTGATTACGAACTGGCCTGCACACCTGGCTGAAGCATCAATAAAAAATGCAGCAGAGTAAATATTTATATCTCCTTAACCAAATAGTAATCAAGTAAGGTACAATACATGCAGCCTATGCACAATATATGCAGCTAAGGGCAATAAGGCATGTGCAAGCAACAGACACGGTGAGAACCGTAGCTACCAGTCTTGAAACAAAAGTATCAGCATAACGATGGGGGCCCCTGCTCGTTACATCCTTAGCACCTGGTTCGCTGGTCGGGAAGCATGCCTATATGGGTGTGTAACACACGACGAATAGAATTTAACTTACTCTTAGCATGCTACAGTGATTTTGATGGTAGTGATGGTGTCAGTGATGGTGGTAGTGTTTTTGATAATAGTAAGGATTGTGATAATAATGGTGGCATGATGATAGTTTTAGTGATGATGGTGGTAGTGCTGATGACAGTGATGATGGTGGTAGTGTTGTTGATGACAGTGATGATGGTGGTAGTGTTGTTGATGACAATGATGATGGTGGTAGTGTTGTTGGTAGTAGTGATGAAGATGATAATGATGGTGGCAGTGATGATGGTGTTAGTGATGACAGTGTTAGAGGCTGTCCACCTAGAAAGGTTATAAATGACAACCAGCACGGATTCAGACGGGAAATCCTGTGTCATGAACTACTAGAGTTCAATGACAAGGTGACAGCAGTAAGACAAGAGAAAGATAGGGGTGGGTAGACAGCATTTTCTTGGACTGTAAGAAGGCTTTTGACACAGTTCCACACAAGAGAATAATGCAAAAGTTGGAGGACCATGCAGGTATAACAATGAAGACGCTGCAATGGATCAGAGAATACCTGACGGGAATACATCAGCGAGTCATGGTACGTGATGAGGTGTCAGAGGCGCCTATGATGAGCGGGGTTCCACAAGGGTCAGTAGTTGGACTAGTGCTGTTTCTGGTATATGTGAACATGACAGAATGATTAGACTTAGAAGTGTCCCTGTTTGCAGACGATGTCAAGTTAATGGGGATAATTCAGTCAGAGGAGGACAAGGCAGGATTACAGAGGGATCTGGACAGGCTGCAGGCCTGGTCCAGCAACTGGCTCCTGGAGTTCAACCCCACGAAGTGCAGTCATAAAGATCGGGGAAGGGCAAAGAAGACCGGAGACAGAGTACAGTCTAAGGGGCCAAAGACTACAAACCTCACTCAAGGAAAAGGATCTTGTAATGTGTATAATACCGAGCACATCTCCTGAGACTCACATCAACCAAATAACTGCTGCAGCATATGGGCGACTGGCTAATCTAAGAATAGCATTCTGACATCTTAGTATGGATTCGTTCCGGACCATGTGCACCGTGTACGTCAGGCCTATATTGGAGTATGCAGCTCCAGTATGGACCCCACACCTGGCCAAGCACGTCAGGAAACTAGAGAAACTGCAGAGGTTTGCAACGAGACTAGTTCCGGAGCTAAGGGGCATGTCCTACGAGGAGAGGTTAAGGGAACTTGACCTGACGACTGTGGAGAACAGGAGGGACGGGGGGACATGATAAAGACATAAAATTCTGAGAGGAATCGACAAGGTGGACAGAGACAGGATGTTCCAGAGATGGGACACACCAACAAGGGGTCACAATTGGAAGTTGAAGACTCAGATGAGCCACAGGGATGTTTGGAAGTATTTTTTCAGTCATAGAGTTGTCAGGAAGAGGAACAGTCTGGAAAGTGAGGTAGTGGAGGCAGGTACCCATACATAGCTTTAAGAAGATGTATGATAGAGCTCATGGAACAGAGAGTGGACCTAGTGGCGACCAGTGAAGAGGCGGGGCCAGGAGCTATGAATCGACCCCTGCAACCACAATTAGGTGAATACACACACACATACACACACGCAAGGCCCAGGAGGTAGAGCCCATTCCCGTAAATCCACATATTTAAGTAAATCCATATTTAATTACACTTTTAAGTATAAGTGTGCATGATGAAAAAACGAGACATAAACAGGAATAAAAATCTTGGCTCGTCCAAGCTCCTCCTGGAGGGAGGACGAGACTTAGTAAGTAGACATCAAACTAGGAATTAGTAGCCAGCAGTTAATTGCAGTCCTCCAACTCTTATTGGCTGGGATCACTGTGCTCTTTTTTCATGACTTTAAGAGAGACAAATTACACAGGCAATTATGGGACTTTGCCTTTCTTTTGGGGGGTCTAGAGGTAAATTATTGGTTTTTTTTTTTAGCGGCATCCCATTGGCTGCCAGGAGGGTGCATAAACATGATGATTCAGGGAGGACGTCTTGTGTAATGAATGATGGCAGAGAAAGAGACGGACCTGAGGGAGACAGTCAGGACCCGAGATAGTGTACATAAGTACCTCCTGTGTGATAGATCATACTAAGACAGACAGGAAGAGAGAGAGGGAGTGAGAAAGAGAGAGAGAGAGAGAGAGAGAGAGAGAGAGAGAGAGAGAGAGAGAGAGAGAGAGAGAGAGAGAGAGAGAGAGATAGAGAGAGAGACTTGCTCAGCAGAAAGCAGAGTTGAGGGAGGTGTTGTAGACCTGAGCCACGACCCGCTAACACCTCCAGGTCTAAGCTGGCCTTTTATTGGTACAGTGAAGCTATTGCTTCGTTTCTCTCTCTCGCTCTCTCTCTTACTGCCTTATTTTTATTGTGTTGCTCTTCTTCCCATACCTCCTCCTCTTCCTCTTCTTTCTCCTCCTCCTCTTCCTCTTCTTTCTCCTCCTCTTCTTCTTCTTTCTCCTCTTCCTCCTCCTCGTCATCCTCTTTCTCCTCTTCTCCTTTTTTTTTCTCCTCCTTCTCCTCTTCCTCTCCTTCCTTCTTCTCCTCCTCTTACCTCTTCTGCATCCTTCATTCCCACTTGCTTATCATCCTAGACCATCTTTTTTTCATCCCTTTGTCTTTTTCTTGCAGTTTCCAGCTCGTTTACATGCTCTTCCTTCTCCTCCTTCTCCCTTCTTCCTCCTACTTCTCCTCCTCCTATTTGATCTCCTCTTCACTGATTTCCTCTTCTGTCTACCCCTTCTCCTGCTTGACTTTCTCCTCCTCCTCCTCCCCTTCTCCCTCCCATCAACATCTCCAGCATGGTTGTTTGTCAAGAGCTATGTACTATGTATATCAGTTAACTTGCAAATAGCTGAAAATGTCTCAAGGATGTTTGCCTGCTAATTAGGCTGACGTATCTCCGGCATGATAGTGTCTGTGGATGTTGGTTTATGGAAATGGGCTGTGTGTCAAAAGTATCCAGCATTAGCATGAATGTGCCGGGGGGATATACCTCCTCTTGTCAGTTAATTACGCTCGCGGAAGATGTGGACAGAGAGGAGAGTCAGGATTTTGTGGGGGGAGGTAGGGAGGGATATAACAGAAGAAGGAGTTTCACCCACTGTGGAGGAGGATGGGTGTACCCCCACTTTACTGTGGTCCCCTTACTGTTGATTCTTTCCATGGCCTTCTCATCGCGTCCCCTCTGGCCTTCTCCTTGTGGACTCCTCTCCATTGAGATCCTCCTTATTATCCGCATTCAGTGTTCCCTCCATGTGGCCTCCTCATTTGTCTTTCCCCTTTCTCCTCTCTCTGTGGCTCTTGTGGCCCTTTATGTCCTTCGCTGTGACTCTTTTTTGTGTCCTCTTTCAGGAGTCCGGCGTCACGAGTCCACCAAATATGGATAGGTAATATTTGTAGTGTTTCGAATATTCGAAACATAATACCTAAATGTTGTATTACCATTGAGCCAATAATACTCCATTAACTTTATTGGAGCACTTATTGCATTGCTAATGTGAGGGGAGACTCCGCTAATGACAGTACATTTATTGTAGGTTCATTGCTGGTTAACTGCGCGTTAATTATACGTTAATTGATAATCTGGGGCGTCGGCAGTGTTCGCCTTTAGGAGACCTCTCTTCTGCGACGTTAGAGCGAGGTTGTGTTATGCTTCATTGTCGATAACTGTTTCGTCTTTCTGTTTATTTCTTGACTCAGAGGAAGTTTGTAATCAATTTCTTGACCACTATCATCAGCTCTAAACCAGCCAGCAGACAGCAGTTTTATTACTGAGTCCATTGGTGAGCAAACAGCCGCTTTTCTGTGGCACGATATGGGACCAATGGCTTCTATATTCCCATCTTATAGAAACCACCATCAATATTATTATCGTTTTCATTCGGGGAAGTTCATTGGCATGCGCTGAATGTGTAGGGGCTCCCAAAGCACCTGAGACATGGGGGATAGACAGTTTTCAGCTAAGGAATGGATGTTACCTGAAATTCCTTAAATCAATAGCCCCAGACCTGTCATATGTATATTCGCCACGTATGCCGCTATGTATACCCTCTCCATAGCCGTTAGACAGTTCCCACGGCTTGAATTTGTTATGGGTCATAGACGCTGATCTCTAGTTTCAAAAGGCAGCCCCTGAGTGCCCAGTATAGTCAGTTGATATGTAGTGCCAGACGAGTGCGGACACAACGGCAGACGGCATAGCAGAATCTCCCAAATAAACTATTGTGCAGAGCAGTTGATTTACTTCCGCATATCACACAACGAACGAACCCACTGAACCCATTTCGACAAAAATGTGGCCAGCAATGGTGAATCCTACGGATTTATGTGTGATAGCAGTGACAGATCTTAATGTGTCGCCCAAAAGCTAGCTCTGCTCACCTCGTCTCCTCGCCTCTCATGGTATTAGTCGCTATGTATAATACCAGACGAGTGCGGACACGAGGGCAGACATCTTGGATGAATCTCCCTAATAAACTAAAGTTTAGTAATCTCCTTCCACCCATCTCAACAAAAAGGATTTCTTGATGAATGCAACAGCACCACGTTTTTACTGAGAAAACGTTTCAATCTGTATTGACCTTCATCAAATCATGACTTTATAAAGAGCAACGCAGATCGGAACGTTTGTCCCAATTAATGTTTGTTCTGCAAAGTGCCTTTTCTCAACTATCCTCGGCAGCACGCCATTTAAAACCTGACTGATATTTCTTGAGCAGCGGCTATGTCTCCATGATGGTACATCTAAATCTAATTATACTTTTGAGCAGTACGTATAGCCTCATTGGTGGTACCCCTAAATTAATTGGTGCTGTTGGGCAATGGGCATACCTTAGTGATGTTACCTATAAATTCATTGGTGCTTCGGGGATTGGGAAAAGCCCCATTGATGGCACCTCTGATTTCAGTGGTGTTGATTTCATCGTTGTGTTTAATTATTCGGGTCAAATCGGATCCTCAGAAATTTATCTGGAGCTTTTCTCGAAGTAAATTATACTGAGTCATTTAAAATTTACATAGAGGGGTAAATACACCAAGCGGTGTATATCTTTCTGTGTATATTCAGTGAGAGGTATGCCTCTCTCATTGTTTCTTAGTGTGTATGTATAATCTCTCAGTGTATATAATTCTGAGAGGTATGTATATCTATCAGTGTAAATATAATCTGAGAGTTTTTTATCTCTCAGATAGATGTTTCTTTCTCAGTGTATGTATATACCGAGAGGTGTATATATTTCACTGTACATCCGACGAAAATTGTATATTTATTTGTATTCTGGTAATTTACGGTCTTACTGATAGTCTTGCAGAAGACAGGCTTTAACCTAAGTCAACTGTTTCTGGCAGTGAGAGAGAGGTAAACATATACGGCAGTAAGTGAGGGAAGATGTAAAATAGTCTTCATTCACATAAATGCGACATAAACAAATAAAACTTTCTGGTGTCGCTGTGGTCCTTAGAGAGTAAGAAGAAGCTTTTATCTCGGGTCATTACGAGTCCCCGCTGGAGGGTCTCGTACGACGCGCCACTCCCTATCTCTAAGACGTACGTTCTTATGTCTCGTAAACACGACAGAGCAAAATAAGCCGTAAGTCTCCTGTCAGCAGGAGTCGAGGCAGCGAGAGGGCACATACGCGGGCGTGGGTGTGGGTTAGCATGGGTACGGGCGTGGGGATCTGTGTGGGTCGGCATGGGTAAGGGAGTGGGTCTGGGTGTGAGCGGCATGGGGATAAGAGAGAGTTTTAGACAGCATCTCCTGGCAGTAATTATAGTAGTGTCACTTACCTGAGATACGTCTCTGTGGCCCAGACAACACCCATGAGTGGCTGGGACCTAGATCAAAGAGGAGGGAGGAGGAAGAAGAGGAGATAGGAAGGAAAACTCAGAGAGAAAATTAGACAAAAAGGAAATGAGGAAAAAATATCAGTTATCTATTATTACAATTTATTTGAAAAACTATGCACTCTTGGGCTATTCAGCCTAAAGTATTCATAACTACCGTCTAAGAGCAATTAAATGCAACTAATGCAAGGTGGAGCAAATGGGAGCTACACCAGTAGGTAATCCACGTCGAATAGCAGACATCATTTAAATCTCGAATGTAAATGGTAATTCTAAGCAGAGCAATAACGAAGAGAAGAAGAAAGTAACACAGACCACAGGAAAAGGGAAGAACTTACTCTTGTCAGGCAGTTGGAGGCGGTACATATACAACTTAGATCAACAGCAAGTATCTCAACCAGCAAGTAAGTGTGGTATGACAAATAACTGGAATTATTAGTTGCTTGTTCTCTCTAGGCTGGAATACTGCTGTACACTAACGGCCCCTTTCAAGGCAGGCGAAATTGCGGACCTGGAGAATGTACAGAGAACTTCCAAGGCACACATATGTACGATAGAGCACCTAAATTACTGGGAAGGGTTGAAGTCCCTTGATTTGTATTCCCTGGAACGTAGGCGAGAAAGATACATGATAATATATATACTTGGAAAATCCTAGAGGGACTAGTCCCAAATTTGCCCACGAAAATCACTCCCTACGAAAGCAAAATACTCGGCAGGAGCGCCCCGAGTACTCTAAGAGACAACACAATAAGTGTCAGGGGCCCAAGACTATTCAACTGCCTCCCAGCATACATAAGAAGGATTACCAATAGACCCCTGGCTGTTTTCAAGAAGGCGCTGGACAGGCACATGACCAGCCGGGCTGTTGATCGTATGGCGGTTTGCGCGCGGCCAGCAATAACAGTCTGGTTGATCAGGCCCTGTTCCACCTCGAAGCTTGGTCACAGACCGGGCGGAGGGGGCGTTGACCCCCGAAACCCTCTCCAGGTATATATCCAGGTACCCAGGAACTTTAACTTGCACTTCTGCCTAACTATCCAGAGGCGTGAATCAATTTGTTTGAATAACTGTCCTGTAGAATGAAATGGCCGTTAGCCTAACGATACAGATTGGATTCGACCGCACGGCTAAAACGAAGCTACCTGGATAAGCTAGACTCAGCAACACTCTAGCTATCCAGGACATTCAAAAGAAGCACGCCTTCACATCATTCACTGTGGATTGGTAGCTTCTCCTATCCACCCAGCAGTGTGAATCACTTGTTCCACCTATTCATTCAACAGCGTGGATCAGAAATTCCACCCATTTACATAATAGTGCAGACCAGCTGTTGCACCAGTCCACCCAGCAGTGTGAATCATGAGAGTGAATACAACATGCAGCTTGGATCAGCAGGGGGCTCGTCCAGCTCCGTGCTTCCCCAGCAGTAGATGTGATCGTCAGGGTGGCTACAGCAGGACAACAAGTCAGCTTGTCCCAGTGTTTGACAGGGTCGCAAACTTGTCGCTGGAGAAACACGATAGTCGGGCCAGGAGTTACGATACGGCCTACCAACCTGTCCTTATTATGTTGAGAGGACCAGCTCAGGCGTGGCTAATGCTCACTCAGCTGCACGTTTAAATGGCCTCCTCCGCCTTTTTGTCGGCCAGTTTAAAAGGTCTCTAGTAGTCATTTTAATCAGTGATACAAGCGACAGGAGACATTTGTGATGTATATATATATATATATATATATATATATATATATATATATATATATATATATATATATATAGGTCGTGCCGAAAAGGTAAAACTGGTCATTTAGCAAGAACTCATTTAAAATTAAGTCCTTTCTAAAAAAAATTCTCTTATACTTTTAAAGATATTTTTTTTTTCATTTATGTTAATGTAAAAATTAATAATTTTGTAACAAAAGAACCTTAGAAAACTTACCTATCCTTATTATAACAAGCGCAATCTAATTTAGCTTAATCCAACCAAATATATTTTAGATAAATTTACAATAATTTAATAATAAACAAACGCAATGAAATATATTTTTTTTTCGTTAGGTTCAGAATGATTTTTGCAAAATTATTGCATACACAAATTTTCGCTTGCCTTATTCGGCAAGAACAGCGTTGTCATTTAAGCATTTAAGCATGTATGTATAATTAATACATCAGTACTCGAACAATGGGACAGAACATTAAAAGAAAACAGCTCGAAATATTTCATACGTGGGCAAGACAACAGGGAGTTCGTGGCTTCTTGCAGAGCAGAACATCACAGATTATGTTTTATAACTATTAAATTACTAGTTTTCAGAGTTTTATACAGTTTTTCCTCTTATTTGTATTAGTAATAAATAATAATCATAATAATAAAAATAATAACACAAATAATAATAATAATAAAACATGCAACAACAACAACAACAATAATAATAATAATAATAATAATAATAATAATAATAATAATAATAATAATAATATATTATTATTATTATTATTATTATTATTATTATTTTTATTATTATTCTACATGAGTGTTCATTAATGAAAAAAAAAATCTTGTTCTGCTTTTTTTTAACCTGAATAAGACATTATAAGGTATTCATTTAATATCACGAATAGTAAAACCCTTGCCAAGAAGCTCTTCACTAATAATTCCTTCGTTAAATAACTTACAGAGGCAACTGCTCAAGAAAAAAAATCCAGTTTAACTGCTAGCAATAACATTTTTCAAAATATAAACACTGATGGAGCTAAGCAGGAGTCTGCTGGCATGGCTCCATCTGCACTTCTTGTCACCTCTCTAGATAAAAGCTATAGCAACTCTGTTGTGTTAGAAATAAGAATTAACAACTGGGCGTATACACTGCAAACTGAATTGTTTGCGTTCCTAATGGCACTGAAGTTAACGTATGACACGCAGTTCCACTCAAAGTTGCAAGATTTTTAAAATTAACATACAGTATTATAAAAAATGGTAGATTAAAGAGAAAAATGTAGGTCATTACAAGTACTATTATTACAATTATTATTATAACAATGAATACCGTAGGTATTCATTGTTATAATAGTAATTCTACCAGTAAACATTTGTAATAAACAATAAACAAATAGACGACACAAAAAAATTGTAGAAAAGTATGCTGAAAAAATAGACACATGCAGTATAATGCGATTCTTTATTGACTACGTTTTACCCACTGTGTTGGCAAAACGTAGTCAATAAAGAATTGCATTATACTGCATTTGTGTCTATTTTACCATCGTGTCTGTATTTTATAATAATAATAATAATATCTTTATTTCTACAAGTACAGATACAAGGTATACAGGCCTAGCTGACATCAATGACATACTACTATATAGAAAGTCCCTTGTTATGTTGAGCATTTCGGGCAAATTAGGTCAGTTTTGTCCCAGGATGCAACCCACACCAGTCGACTAACGCCCAGCAGGTGTCTTATGGAAACACGTCCTAATGTTTTCCATCCGTACCGGGCTACTTGACACCATTTATCTTCACAAAGATATGTTACAGAGATAAGAAGGTTTGAACCTTGGAAGAGAAAACAACTTTAATTCCCTGAATAAACAGACCTTCACCATCATCAAGGCAACCCCACTGAAGGGACAGGAAAAGGAACACAGCAAAATGTTTGTCTGTGAAGATAATCCAAATATCTAAAAATCAGTATTGTGTATAGATTCCACTTCGATCTCTCTTCTACTAGTTGCAAGAACAAGGAAGATGATTCAGAACTGAAGGTTCATAGGTTTAATTATTCTGTGTATCGAAGACTGACGAGAAGGAAATACAGCCAGAGAATGATATGAATAAGAGGATAGAAGATAACAGGGATGGAAAAGAAAGGGAGACAGAGGCAGACAGGGAGACACACAAAACGTAGACAAAACGTGTGATAGGAACAATAGATCCATAAGAGAAAATATAATATTTCTCATTTCCAGTTCGTCTGCACAAGGACCTTCTTTGTTAGAAGTCTAAAACCCGTACAAGGGTTCAGCGCAACGATTAGTGGAGCCAGTCCTCCGTCCACTAACAGATAGACAGACACTCTCCTTTGTGGCAACGTGCCCATCTGCACCAGGAGAGTTAGAATTAAGAGAGAGAGCTGCCTGCTGCCCCTGCGGCAGCAGCAATACATCATACTCAAAGTATGAACCCCAAGCTCAAGCTGAGGGCGTGTACTGGCACTTAAGCTGAGGGCGTGTGCTGCAATTTAAGTTAAGGGCGTGTACTGACACTTAAGCTGAGGGCGTATACTGACCCTTAAGCTAAATACGTGAGCTGCCATTTAAGCTGAGTGTGTGTGTGATACCACATAAGTCGTGTGTGCTGCCATTAAAGTTGAGGGCGTGTGCTACCACTTAAGCTAAAGGCGTGTGCTGCCACATAAGGTGAAGGCGTGCTCCACTACTTGAGCAGAGGGCGTGTGCCATCAATTTAGCCGAGGACTTGTGACACCATTTCTAGCTGAGGGCGTATACTACCACTTAAGCTGAGGGCGTATACTACCACTTAAGCTGAGGGCGTATACTACCACTTAAGCTGAGGGCGTATACTACCACTTAAGCTGAGGGCGAATATATACCACTTTAACTAAGGCGGTGTGCTACCACTTAAGCAACAGGGGTCTCTTGGATGTCAATATCTAACACTCTAGTACTAGCATGCCCCAATGGCTGTCAATTTTCATAACTGAGCACCAAGTACAGATAGCTGGCACGTCTACCTTGCGTTTAAGATACGGAGGATCGAGCCTTTACATAAAATAATATAACATAAATCTCACGCTTATTTAAAAAACAGATTGACATATGAAGTTCGTGTCTTGCTTATTATCTTTATGTTGTCTTAGTTTGACGTCGCCGAGTGTACTCGACACTCACTGTCTCTGACAGTGTCTGACTCTGTCTCTAGCATTCATAGTGTCCGACCCTGTATTAACTCTAATTAACACTGCATTAGGTAACACTGCTCTAGTTAACAATGCTTTAGTGAACGCTGATCTTATTAAAAATAATTAATATTGTTCTAGTTAAAACTGCCCTAGTTATTGTTACTCGAGTGAACACTAGTTAACATTACTCTAGGCAACACTGATCGAACTAGCCCTAATTAACATTGCTCTGCATAACACTAGTTAACACTACTGTCCAGTAAGAAATTATAAAGTATTGTAAAAAAATTGCAAAATAGCGGTTTCTTCTCGTTCCTTATCGCAGTCGACCACATTAGGAAACACGTAGCGAAGCGGTAAGAGTTAAAAAGCCCATCTGCCTAATTTATTATTATTCAGGTGGGCTAAATGTGCGCCTTCACTCATCCATCAGAGCCAACTAAAAATTCTCCGGTCATTAACTAAACACTACAATCGGGTCTGATAACTCGGATATCGTGTAATTTGCATGCCATTTCTCTTCCTCAAAAGGCTTGAATTAGAGGCTTCTCGGAGCGGCTCATCCAGCGTGTAGGCTCTCGCCTGGGTGTGAAGACCCAGATAAAGACGTCTATGCAACTTGGTCCAGGACCGTATGAAAAATTTACAGCTAACCTACAAATTTTAGGTAAATGTTTATGGAGGTATCCTTCGCCCTTTGTTATTTATTGTATTAAAGCTCTTCTTAATGCACTACCTACCTCAATTGCACATGTTGATAGCTATAAGCGATGCCGATGACCATATGATCCACACAAAAATTATAACAAGAAAACGATTTAGCCCCCATTTGTTTGCAGGGCAAATTCCTCAGCTATGTTAAATTTTACAGACATATTAGTGTAGATATACCCATCAGTAAATTCACCATACCACAAATAAATAAGACATACAAAGATAGGCTATATGTTCTCAGAGTTATGTCTAGCTGCAGCCTTAACTATAGTGCTAAAATAAGAATTGTGGGAATGATGTACATAGCCAGTTTTATATCATTAATTGATCGTGCTGGACTTACTTTATGTTAACATTAGCAAAAAAAAAAAAAAAACTGTCTTTGTCCCTTCGAGCTAATGCAAAATGAAACCCACAGAATTATTTTTAGCTGTCTTTTAACCTCCAAGGTCCTTCACGTGAATAAGAAGCTTGGTATTCGTAATACCAGTGACAGGATATTTAAACTTATAATAATATCGTGAAATGAACCAGAAACTGTTACAATAAATCATATTAAATGTCTAGAAGTAGACACAAATCCAAATAGATTATGAAAATATGCAATTATATTAAATTTTGTCTCCTGCTTGAAATTTATCCCAACAGAAAACAAGAGAATTTCAGCCCTCCATGAAAGTGTTTTCATATCATATATCTTAAAACATCTCGGAAAAAGTCTATCATCAGGATTACCATTCTTAAATCATTTACAAAGGCAACTCCTCAAGAAAAGTGTTCTATCCTAGCTATTAGTAAGAAGATATAAAAAAATGTATACGCTGAATGATCTAGACAAAAGTCCACTGACAGGCCAGCACCTGCTCTTATTGCCATCTCCCTAAATAAAAATTACAGCAACCATGTTGAATTAGGAACAGAAGTTAATTACTGGTCTTCTACACTACAAAATTATTTGTTTGCCAACCTAATGACACAGAAGTTAAATTATGACAATGAGCTTGACTCCCTGATTATTAATGATCCTATGTTATCACTGAATGCAACTGACACATAATGATTCTAACATGCCCATTAGAGAAGTCAGTATAGATACTGAAAATAATCACATTGAATTACTCCATGATAAGACTGATAAATTAGCCAAAGAATGCACTTGGAAGAAAGAAAGTAAATATAATCTTATTCCATACATGTAAGAGTGATGCTGCAGTAACCAGGCTAAGTTGGTCACAAGTACCTCTGGCAGTTTGGCAAATACAATGAAGATGATCAAACTAAGTATCAAGTATTTGGTCATCCTTATGATCACTGTGATCACTTTCTTGAACACTATGTGCTTTATTGTCTCTTTATTGAGGATTATAGAGAAAGATATTAAAGTAACCTATGTGATATATTATATTAGTAACAATAAGTTACCAATAAATTAGCTAATAGCAGATTAATATAAATTTCCAAATTATATTACAATTGTTATCGTGTTCCCTTTTGAGGTCTAATTTCTTGGTCTTCCCTTTCGAGGTCTAATTTCGTGTATCCATATGCTCTTGCGCTACCGTCTACTCAACATGAAGGATCTGGCATGCACAATCAACTAGGCGCTTCGGCGACAGAATCTAAATCTAAACTCTACTGATCACTCTGAGGTCTTATTATTTAACCATTGCTAGCTGGCTTCCAGACATTTTATATTCGTGTTTAATATCGTTGTGTACACAATTTATATTCCAGTGCAGTGAAGATCGTTTTCCACGTCTCCGACCTCAGAACCAAAAATTAAACAATCATCAGCGCTATTTCAATGCCATCCAACAATAGCACAATAGCTTGGCAATGTAAGACTACAGCAAAGTCTCACCACAAAGGGCTTGAGCACCATGACCACTACAACCACCACCTCCACCATTAACAACAACAACAACTAAAACATCACCACAACCTCCGCCACCACCAATACCATCACCATCGTCAACATATGCAACATTCTCTGATGCATGTAATCAACACTCCTCGCCTCCTCCCTCTGGAACCCCTTGACCTACGAAATCACTCTGCCACTGTCCCCCTATGGCAGGTCTTCCATCTCCACGATTCCACGCTCCTCCCAAGCCTATGATTCCCCATACAGCTGGTGTCAGCCCACCGGTACAGACACCCTGCTAGATTTCACCTTGTCAGAACTCAGATATTAAACCTGGGATCAACGCCCTGTCTTATTGGAGCTGCGTGTGCACATGTTGCTTACGGTAATCAAGTTATGAATATGTATTGTTGATATTCTGATGAAGTTATTTAAGATATGACATAAGTGTATTAATAATTTATATATATTTATATTGTGTGTATATTTTTGTTTAAATGTTGATCAAAATATAATATTTAAATATTATTCTGTTATAAAGAACTGGAAAGATAAAACATGCAGTGATATAACAAAAACTTTTATCAAAAATAAATAGGATAAATTTATAAGAACATTCAGAGTTACTGTTTAGGAAATATTTCAGACACTCACAAGACGCTGTAATGATTGAGATAATATTTAGATTGCTATGTTTAAGACTTATCATGAGTACTTAAGACCCATGACCATCGCTTGGGGTTAAGTCAGTTTTACCCCTGTACACTGATAATAAAAATATTTAATGCCTACAATAGTGACCAAAAAACTTCTCAGTTCACTTACACTGATAGATTTACACTTTTGTTATTATTATACATTACTTACGATAATTATTATAATTATTATTATGTTTATAGGTAAGTGATAAATCAAGATGGATAACACCGCACCTTTGCTTTCCAAGAGAAAGATAATTACAAATGTGGTGATAACTATAGATACAGATGTTATAACTGTAAAGACATTGATACCTGTGTACTGAAACAGCCAAATATGGAGGTGAAATCGCTGTTTATATGTCAACTATTCGAGCTGTCATGCACTGTCGTTATGCTTACTTACTGGGTTAGTGACTTGTGCTGCCCAGGTATGTTCACTCACTGGATGAGTGCCTTGTGCTGCTCAGGTGTGTTCATTCACTGGGTGACTGGTGCTGCCCAGGTATGTTCACTCACAGCGTGAGTGGCGCTGCAGAAAAGACTCGCCCCTCGGGGCAGAATCTTAACAGAATCTCTCCACGTGGGTTTACTGCAATAATTATAGACGATTCACTATAATACTTACTTAATAATTATAGAAATATCATCAAAATAATGGGAAATATGAAGTTCAGATGCAATATTAATGTAAATATTAATTAATAGCATTTGGGGTTCACTCTTATTAATTGAATTACTAATGCTGCTAGGCAGAGAAGCTTCCTAGGTGTATTCACCGAGTAGTTAGGCTTCCACATTGGAGCCCAAGGCTCGAGCCCTGCTGTGCTCCTCGACAAAATGGTATCGTCACTGTACAGTGAAATTTCAGTGTATAACCACAAGGAGCAGTAATTAGAATTGGATAATGCTACCCGAAAATCCTGAAGCTACCTTCCCTTCCTTTCATGAAACCTGATTCCCTCCCATTCCCAGCGTTGTGTGAATCCCATTCCTAGAGTTGTGTGAATCCCATTCCCAGCGTTGTGCTACCCAAATAATGTAATAACATTAGAAGAGGAATGACGGCACTAAAACGTGATTTGAAGTGCTTACTTGCACCTACCATTATTCAGTGGTCTTGTACATATGTACATATGGAAATAACACATTAAACATTTATCATTATAAATGTTACTAATTACATTAATATTTGAAGAGGAATACTTCTACTATTTTATAATTATTAAGGAGAAAAATAAACTCACCTCAGAGCCAGTAACTATTTATCAAACTTCAATATTTTAACAGATGAGATAGATAGATAGAGACAGAGATAAATAAATAGATAGATAGATAGATATATAGATAGATAGATAGATAGATAGAGAGAGAGAGAGAGAGAGAGAGATAGAGAGAGAGAGAGAGAGAGAGAGAGAGAGAGACAGAGAGAGAATTAAAAAGATAGATAGATAGATAGATAGAGATAGATAGTCTACTGGATCAACGGGCTGCGTGTCGACAAGGTGGTCAAGTGTTACCTCTGCTATTGTTTTTAAATGAAGGTGGCAGTCCCGTTCTACCTAAGAAAGAAAATCCGCTGGAAACCGGTCGACTGATCAACAGATATGTGTGTGTGTGTGTGTGTGTGTATATATATGTGTGTGTGTGTGTGTGTGTGTGTGTGTGTGTGTGTGTGTGCGAGTGGGTGTTTTTGCTTGTGTGTGTGTTCGCTCATGCGTGCACGTGCGCACACACAACATACTCTAGATATTTTTTTTGCCAAATATGTCCGACAGTAGAGTATTGAGGTTTCGCAAAGCAAGCGATAATTCTTCTGTTTACGTTTTTGTCATGCAGTCGAATGAATCCGACTCCACCCTCTGACACCACGAGGGCATCAAGGATACCAGAACGCCACTGGTAAGCGGGCTGTGTTATATCAACTACTTTAATTTTAGATTGAATTTATTGCATAACAAATCAGCCGACGATTTTTTTTAAGTGTTGATCCCCCAGATAGACTCTATCAAACAGAAAATAAAATAAATTATGAAAAACAATTAATTTTGAATTGTTCTTAACCCGTGAGGGATAAAGAAAATACTCTCATATTATATCTACCAACAATCATCGCAATATATCAACTTCAACAAATGATTTGATTACATATATACATTGTGCTATGCGTACATACATTGTAAAAAATATTTTAATGTACATTATATTATGTCTTATTATATGCATTAAACTTTGCCTGAATACGTTGTACTCCATCCTTATCACCATTGTACTATGACCATTCACTCATTCTTACATATTACTGACATTAAATATGGCAATTTATCTGAGCCATTTTTTTTCACTCTTCTTAAAGCATCTGCTATTCTTATTACATCCGTTGATTATCTTACATATGACAGACATATCATTAAATCCAATTATATTCCGACTTATTTTTATTATATCATAGAATCTGCTGATTAGATGCAAGGTCTGCCTGTATTCATGGGGAAGCGGTAAACTCGTAAGGGTCATACAGCACCTGGGGAATGAAAGAGATAATGGGTAATCAGGTCTGATGGTTGATCCATCGAAGGGGGAGAGTAGCTCCAATTCCTTGGATCAAGAGTCTTTCATCAGCATCAAGGTAACCACTTGAAGTGCCTCATGTCTATTTGATAATATAAATTGTTATTTAATTATTAGTTACAGTTTAACATTTTTGTTTTATCTTTTCTCCATCAGTTCTTTTCCAACTCTTCGTCTCTTCAAAAGAGTGCCTAGAACCTGGTTAAGGGCTCTTGATCCAAGGAATTGGAATTTAGTTTTCATTAAGCACCTATTTCCCCCATCCCCCACCGTCTGATGACTCCTATTCAGTTAAGTTTTCCACATCAAGAAAATGAACTGCTCGAAAAAAAAGTTCTAATCGCCTTCTCGTGTGTATCTATAAAGATTTCTCACAAGTGTTATTTGTTTACTATGTTCACTGGAGAGGCAGGCTATGCTGCCTCTGCTGCCTCTGCTGCCTCTGCTGCCTCTGCTGCCTCTGCTGCCTCTGCTGCCTCTGCTGCCTCTGCTGTCTCTGCTGCCTCTGCTGCCTCTACTGCCTCTGCTGCCTCTGCTCTGCATCACTGCTTTACACTACTTTAGTCATTTTAGAAATATTTTTATACTTTGTGTCTCCTTAGTGCATATCTCTCCGTCTTCTCCGTGAACGCAATAATAAGTAATTAATTATTTTTGAAATTGCACGAAATATTGGCACGTTATTTTAGCTTGATCCGAAATTGCAACTATTTTTGGAATTACAGGCGTGTAGCGATGTGCGAGCGGATCATTGTTATTATATTGATGAGGGATGACGAAAACAGTAGGGGGTAATACAGAGAGACTGGGGAATGGGAGGCAATCAAATTAGGTCGTGAGTGGGAAGGGTACCTCCAATTTCAAGAGCCCCTCACCGGCATCAAGGCGCCTCGCTTGAGATGTGTTGTTGGGAGGAGCCTGTGCCCAGTCGACGACGATTAGAACGTGTTTATGTGCAGACATCTCGGCAGAATTTAACGAGTGTCAAATTTACAAACGCGAATGTGACGTATAACAGAAACATTGGAAAATTATTGATCATACATCTAATTTTTCATTTTATTCACAGGGAAACGCTAAACCTGTAAAGGTCACATAATACCTGGGAAATTGGAGGCATTCGGGTTCGATCTAAAGACTAGGAGGTTAAGTCTTATTCTTCGGATCAAGAGCCCCCTCAACGGCATCAGTATATACCTTTATTAAGTATGTATATCTTCCTTGAGGGGAATTGATTAAATAAATGGTTTATAAAAGCGATTATACAGAGCCTGAGGAATGTAAGGTAATCATATGTAATCTAAGGGAAGAGTAACTTCAATTCCTTAGATCAAGAGCACTTCACCGGCATCAACCCAACCATTCCCTCTCCCCAACCTACCGACGGGAAACAGAAGAAAAATGAATATAGTGATATGAAGATCAAGAGAAAGATGTAAAATAATTAAGAGTTAGAACACCCGCTACGACAACTTTTTCTTAGAGGCTCTAAACCTGTGTACTTCATTCAGGGCCTGGGACTATTGCAGGCTTAATCCAGCGTTCGCCTGCAGGGAGAGGGAGAAACTATTTTCTCAGCAAATGCGAAGGTTCCTTAGTACACACTCAGCCATGACAACACCCTGGCTGTGCCTAGCGCCACCTTGATCGCGATTATTCTACTACATCTCCTTTTACACAAGCAACTAATGGTGGTGCCCTCTATGAGTTGAACAAAGAACTGCTCAGTCGTAAATACGCGTCCCGAGAAAATGGGAATAGTGTAAAACGATAGAGGGCAACGGGAGATAAGGGGATCTTCTTACCTGTTTTCATATTATCTTTTATTCTTTTTTTATACTGCCTGCGCAAGAAGTGACCCGTGAGACTTTTTAATTATGAGATTACATCTTAAGCGGGTCATCAGTTTTCCAAATAAGTGGCCGTATTATTTTACAAGGAAAATATAAAGTGATTTTGATGTTTATTTCGGGTTGTGGAAAATGGATTATGCTGTGTTCGCTTCTAGCACGTGTAATATTTTAAGCTAATTGTTAATGCAAGACACTATATTTCTCCCTGAGCGAGGCAGTATAACCATGGCGCGTCCTTCCTTTTCAAATATTAATGTCCGTCACTGCGGCATTGCTACCCCTCATACCCCTTATACGTGGACGAGTGGCCACAGTGCGGGGAGCAACCTACAGTGAGCTGACGGCTTCCTCCACAGCATCCTCCAGTCCTGGGAGATTTATGCATGTGTGAATGGTGGCTTGGGTTACTTCCATTACGTGAGGGCACCCTTGTTCCTCTCATCCATGGCCAGCACCACCATGTTCTTTCAGCTTACTGCTCCTGCCTGCTTGCATTCTCTCTCTCTCTCTCTCTCTCTCTCTCTCTCCAGAAATAAGGATAAGAATTTCTATTAAAATATATTTTAGATAAGTTTACAATAATTTAATAATAAACACAATGAAATATGTTTTTCTCGTTAGGTTCAGAAGGATTTTTGCGGAATTATTGCATACACAAATTTTCGCTTGCCTTATTCGGCAAGAAGAGCTTTGCTATTTAATCAAAATCGCAAGTTTTATCTTTTCGGCACGACATATACATCTATATATATTAGCACGAATATAGAAGAAAACTCGACGGGGTGTGTATATATATATGCTTGTACATGCATGTGTAGTGTGACTTAAGTGTAAGTAGAAGTAGCAAGACATACCTGAAATCTTGCATGTTTATGAGACAGAAAAAAGACACCAGCAATCCTACCATCATGCAAAACAATTACAGGCTTCCTTTTTGCACTCGCTTGGCAGGATGGTAGTACCTCCCTGGGTAGTTGCTGTTTTCCAACCTACTACATAGGAATATATATATATTATTGTAACCACGGACGAGTGGTATATAATCAATAACAACACTGTGACTAGCCGAGGACTCGAACCCATGTCGTTTTGGCCGCCTCATGGTGAGCGAAAATCACATGACACTCTAACCCACAGGACCACCCAATCCTACAAGAATCACGCACCCAGCAGAGCTAGGTGTTTTACAGTGATCCGAGGACCTACGATGGTGTGGGTGCTTCATCGTATGTCCTCGGAGCACTGTAAAACACCTAGCTCTGCTGGGTGCATGATTCGTGTAGGATTGGGTGGTCCTGTGGGTTAGAGTGTCATTTAATTTTCGCTCACCATGAGGCGGGCCAAAACGACATGGGTTCGAGTCCTCGGCTAGTTGCAGTGTTGTTATTGATTATATACCACTCGTCCGTGGTTACAATAATATATATATATTCCTATGTAGTAGGTTGGAAAACAGCAACTACCCAGGGAGGTACTACCATCCTGCCAAGCGAGTGCAAAAAGGAAGCCTGTAATTGTTTTACATGATGGTAGGATTGCTGGTGTCTTTTTTCTGTCTCATAAACATGCAAGATTTCAGGTACGTCTTGCTACTTCTACTTACACTTAGGTCACACTACACATGCATGTACAAGCATATATATATACACACCCCGTCGAGTTTTCTTCTATTTTCGTGCTAATTCTTGCTTATTTCTTCTTATCTCTATGGGAAAGTGGAACAGAATTCTTCCACTATAAGCCATGCGTGTCGTAGGCGACTAAAATGCCGGGAGAAAGGGGCTAGTAACCCTCAAATTTAAAAAGAGAAACTTTCGTTTTTCTTTTTAGGTCACCCTGCCTAAGTGGGATACGGTTAGTTAGTTGATATATATATATATACATATATCTTCTTTCAACGCACCGGCCGTATCCCACCAAGACAGGGTGACCTAAAGAGAAAAACGAAAGTTTCTCCCTTTACATTTAGTAATATATACAGGAGACGGGGGCCACTAGCCCCTTGCTCCAGGCATTTCAGTCGCCTCATAAGATACGCATGGCTTACGGAGGAAGAATTCTGTTCCACTTCCCCATGGAGATAAGTGGAAATAAACACGAACAAGAAGTAGTAAGAAAAATAGAAGAAAACCCAGAAGGGTGAGTGTATATATATATATGCTTGTACATGCATGTTTAGTGTGACCTAAATGTAAGTAGAAGTAGCAAGACGTATCTGAAATCTTGCATGTTTATGAGACAAAAAAGACACCAGCAATCCTATTATTATGCAAAACAATTACAGTCTACCGTTTTACACTCACTTGGTAGGACGGTAGTACCTCCCTGGGTGCTTGTTGCTGTCTACCAACCTGCTTCATAGGAATATATATATATATATATATATATATATATATATATATATATATATATATATATATATATATATATATATATATATATATATATATATGCTAGGAATTCGCAAGAGCAGGCGAAATATTCACAAACACTGATCTCTGGCCGACGGAGACTCGAACCTACGAACCTCATGACAAGGTACGCAGTGCTTTACCGACCGTACCACACTGGTCCAATACCTTGGCATCCAGCTTTCGCTAGACGTTATTCCAAGGCAGCCAGCTTTCAGGCAGGAAGGCTTACAGCTTTTCATCTCATCCCCTGCATGCATCGACACAACTAGAGATTTTTACAATGCTAGGAATTCGCAAGAGCAGGCGAAATATTCACAAACACTGATCTCTGGCCGACGGAGACTCGAACCTTGTCATGAGGTTCGTAGGTTCGAGTCTCCGTCGGCCAGAGATCAGTGTTTGTGAATATATATATATATATATATATATATATATATATATATATATATATATATATATATATATATATATATATATACTCCGTAATTAACAATTCTGAACAATAAATTTAAAAGCATTCCACTCTTGCAAATATGAACTTTGGTGTCCTTGCCAGTAAAGTTAAAAACATTCACGATGAGGTAAAATGTAGGAATTATGAATTTATTACAATATATAGATAAAAGAAAGCAGCTATAACACAGAATCAGACAGAGAAAATATTTTTTTTCCATTTCCCTATCATATATGTAAGATCCTAAATATACGGCGTGGCGCCCCTTAGCATGTAGCGCCCTTTAGGCCGTGGCATCCTTTAGCATGTGGCACCTCCTTATTGTATGGTGCCCTACAACATGTGAGGCCCCATTGGCATGTAGTGCCCCTTAGCACGTACGTCCCGGGTAGCTGCCCGAGTTGCTGGTAAATTGGGGCAGTCATGTTCTCATTAAAAGAAAATCTTGATGTGTATTGGTCGCAGCGATGTCAGAAAAAAGTTTCCCGTATTTCATTTATTTCATTAGGTCAATACCCTCTACCTCACTGATCTGAGGAAGGTGTCCTAGTAACCAATGAGCTCAGCTCTTTCTACCTCAGTGTACGAAAAGGAATTGTACAAACTGTGGCATACATTTCTCATGAAGTTAAATACTGTGGTAGATTCCCTCTCCAGAACTTTTTCTTCACTTATTACGGTAAGATTCTTTTAAGTGAGGAGGACACATTGCTACCATCCAAATGTTTCTTGTACCTACGCTAGCCCTACTATTTACTGTCCTTCCCTGTGGTCTAGGCTTTACACAACAACAAATTTTGCTCTAAACATTTTAACTTACATATTTTTTCTTTAACACTGCCATGTATTTGTGCCATGTTAACACACCAGCCATGTGATGGCTGGCGACGGACAGAGCTGTAACTGTGCTCTGGGGACGGGGAAGTGGCATGCACTGAGTGTAGATATTGTATTTGACGTGCATCACACGTAATCACATTACTGCATGTCATCAGACTTCTTTAAGGAACAGTAGATCATTGCTTATTTCATTTGTGTGCACCATTGGAGTATGAGGTGACTGCCGGTTGTGCTGGAAGTTCTGCTTGTTCACGATGAGGGAGGGAAATCCAGGGAAAGTTATCTCGAATGTAATGGCAATACTGGACCCCTCAGACCCTCACGAGCTTCGAGATGGTTAAACTATACTAGAATCTGTCTACTGCATGGGTGTTCAAATGTGTAGCAGTGAGATTCTCATACTAATGCACTCTCTTTCCAAACATTAGTTATTTCAGGTACACAAGGTCTTTAAAATTACTTGTGCTAATGAAGACCACCACCACGCCAACCACTATTAACACAACCGCCGCCGCCAACACCTTCACCACTCCAACCACTATTACTACAACCGCCACCGCCACCACTACAACCACCACTACCACCACCATGCCAACCATTATTAATACAACTGCCACCACCACCATCACGCCTACTACTATTACTACAACCACCATCACCACCTTCTGCTAAGGTGGGTCACAGGTGTCACGCAAATGCATTAATGTGCAGCTCACGCAACGATGGAAGAATTCTGCGAGGCCATGTTTGTGCTAATTTTCTGGTGTGTGAGTGATGCAGCGAGCAGGCATTATCAAGACCGGCCGGTGTGATGCAATTATCTGTAATGACGAGCAATTAAAAGTCTCCAGTAGTATTTTTCATTCATAAATCTGAATGTAAATTTGACCTCACTTTAATTTTGCACACAATCAGCATGTATCCAGCAGATAGGAGACCTTGATAGCGGTACTTTTTCATATTTGAGACCATACGGGGAAAATCGGATAACGTGCTTTCATTTGGGAGTTTCCACTTTCAGAATATCTCTCTCTCTCTCTCTCTCTCTCTCTCTCTCTATATATATATATATATATATATATATATATATATATATATATATATATATATATATATATATATATATATATATATATATATATGCAGCGCAACTACTGTGAAAGAATAGCGAACTTCCGAGTGCTTTCGTAATCTCTCACATTATCTAAGAAGTATAAAAATAAAAGATCAGCAGAAGGCTTATATTGTTGGATACATACATATATATATTTTATTTATTTTTTTATTTATATCCACTGGATATAGTGTAAACGATTATATGGTTGGATAAGATAATAAAGACTTCGGTGAAACGAAAGAACTGTTCATGAAGTCTTATGAGTATTTTCTTCCTCTGCAACCTCTGCAATCTCTGAAACTGGCACACAGATCATCTGTGTTGCAGTGACTCTCCACCATGCTGCCCTTATATACACTGAGTACAGGTGTATTTGCTGAAAGTTGATAGTTGACGGATGTGGCTTGAACAGAGTATGGCATTTTAGACACCACAAATTAAACTGCATTATCATCTGAAGTCTGACCACACCCCAGTGCCCAACAGAGAGAGAGAGAGAGAGAGAGTCCTCGATCCTGAATGTCCCACAACCCAATATTCTCGCTGGTGGCCCCGATGGGATCACATTATATCTCTGGAACAGCCAAAAAACAGAAGGCGTGGAGCTATTTATGTGAATCTTCTCTAGCTGACACTCATATTCCATACTGTGTTGGTCAACAGAGTGGTGCTACTGATCATAGGAAAGAAAAAAATCAACAAGTATAAGGAAGTAGTCTACCCATACAACTTAGTCGTATTCAGGTCGGAGTTATTGCCCCTTTGGAAAAAATGCCGAAATTTCTTTGTAGAATTAAATCATAAGAGAATCAATAAAGCTAAATATCCGAGTGATGTCACCTTTTAATTCCAGCTTCTCAATGTGGCGATCCAAAGGAAAAATACCTGCTGTCTCTTTGGAATGCTATTACGTGGTGGCTATACATAAAAATCTACATATACATAATATACATGCACATAAATATACATCTACATAAATATTCATATACGTATATACACGTATGGATACATAAACATATATACATAAATATGCATATACATAAAAATATGATCAGAACAATTATCTTTTTCGCGAGGATGCCTGCATATTGGACTGACGTCAGGTTCATCTCGGGCAGAATCACTTACAACACGACTTATGGCTGTTATTATCCCCTAACTTCCCTCCGCCCCTTTAAACACACCGCGCCGCCCACTCCTCTGAATCATGTATTAATCTCTCCTGCGTTAAGAAGTAGACAATGAATGCATTTTTTTTACTTAATATTTTCGAACCCTTGAAGAACTTTCTACTTTGACTGTTCTATATGCCTTTTCTTTGCACTTCCAGTATTGCAAACAATTATAAAAACACTAATTAATTATATAACAAACTATACATAACAATTAAAAACTACTTTGAAACA
This sequence comes from Cherax destructor, assembly GCA_009830355.1. Taxonomy (NCBI): domain Eukaryota; kingdom Metazoa; phylum Arthropoda; class Malacostraca; order Decapoda; family Parastacidae; genus Cherax; species Cherax destructor. Next base: position 279,446 of record WNWK01000677.1, read on the forward strand.
AAATTAATTATTTTTACCATATAAAAAATAATGATATTTAAAAATGCTCAAGTGCTTCGAATTTAATACGTAAAATTTCCAAAATAAATTATATAGCTTACTGAGAATCAGGGATAAGATAGAGAAATTCTCTGACGATAATTTTCGACTCTCGTTCTTCACTACTTTCTTCATGGATTAGTGGTAGTATAAATAGTATTATTATTATCAGCAGTTACTGTAGTAGCAATTGTAGCAATAGAAAACCTAATTATAAATCCAATCATTCCATTAATTATCCATGTAAAGTTTTCACGCGATTTTTGAAGACGGCAGTGTGGTCGCAGAGAGTGGAGGGTGAGGAGAGAGTCTTCTGTTTTACTATCCTATTCTCAGTTGTCTAGAAGGAATTAGAGATAGCTAGACTGTAGTTGATGCTCATCAGATATCCTCATTAGAGATTGTAAGGACTTCTGTTATTTATATTTCTCACTCACTTCAATGTACTCCATGCTTCATCCTCAATTTCTGACTCCCTAATACATTTTCTCTCTCTTCTCTATATATAATATCTCCCCTCTTTTCCACAATTTTCTTCAATTTTCACAAGTTAATTCCTCCAATTCCATCTCTTTCATCTAAATATATGTTGTTGTTTTTTGCAACGTATGTCGTTTCTTCACTGCTGTTGGCAGAATGCTCTTTATGTTGCTTATGTTGACGACGTTAGTGATACTATATTCATGAATAAGCGTTAAGCACCTGGGAAATTGCTGATAATCATGTTTGATCCAAGAAATGGGAAGAGTAACTATATTTCTTTGGATCAAGAACCCTTAACAGTCTTCAAGGCACCTCCACAGAAGTGGACTTAGGGAATAATGTTTCTTTATTCAGGCTGTATCTGCTGAACGTAGCCTGTGAAGGGCTCTTGATTCAAGGAATTGGAGTTACCCTCTCTTTCCATGGATCAAACCTCATTACCTCCTGTTTCCCAGGCCCTGCATGACCCTCATTGTTGTAGCCCTTCCCCATGAAAATAATAATAATAAAATAATAATAATCAAAATAATAATAATAATAATAATAATAATAATAATAATAATAATAATAATAATAATAATAATAATACAATAATGCTAAACACAGCACACTTCTATTAGAATTTTCATGGTTTATTTTTGTTTTACTGGTAACAACCTCTTATCTTTTCTCAGATTATTTCGAAGCCCAAATCGATGTATACTACCATCCATTTATTACCATTCACAACAGCCGGTTAACACCCTGTTACCTATTTACTGCTAGGTGAACAGGGCCATCAGGTGTAAGGAGACTTTCCCATAGTATCCTTCTGAGTGATAGCTCATTGGAAGTGAGAAGTCGTTCCGGTGGAGTGATTACCTCATTAACTGCGAGGATCTCTAGTGGCGTGACAGCTCTCTGAGGATGAGAATTCGTTCACTCTTTTGTTTATTTCGCTTTTCAACACATTTTCAAAGTGCAGTCATTTCGAAAATTGATCGAACTGAAGAACGTATTGCTTGCAGTAGCTTAAAAAAGAGACACTACACCAGAACAAGCTTTTATTGTTACAAAGTTTTACTCTGTAGTGTATCGTCCTAATAAAAGGTAATTCTACAACGTGTCTTTCCACTGCGAAAACATTCGAAATGAGATGCGAAGAAGGACGGAACAAAAGAAGCAATGTAGATAGCAAAGTTTAGGAGAAAGGAAGACTGATGGTGAGGGATGGATGACTTTTGTAAAGAAGAGAGTGGTGAAAATGAGTTATATGTTTTATTTGGTGGTACTGCAGTGTCTCACTTGATTTTAAAAATGAACATCTGGAAAGTGGTGGTAGAGTCCTGACTTGTAATGGTCTGCTGGTCCAGCAGGAGTGGTAAGGACTCTCGCTGTTGTCCAGTGAAGAGCAGGGGGATTATCTGGCGCCCGTTTCTTGATAATGGCACATGGATGGAAATTCTATTGCAGATATTTATGCCCAAACAAGAAGAAATAAACGATTATGTATCCTGTTCTGTAGGGAGGTACTGGAGAAGTAGTGCAATCACATACTTAGAATTACGTATTTGTGGTACAAAAGCAAATATCATGATTGCCTTTTTTTTAAATATTTTATAATAATTTTATTTTGTGCTAATTCCACTAGCATTTTTTGGTGTAAATTCACTCGCATTTTTTGGTGTAAACTTAATGTTTTACTTCTGTTATTTCCAGAATTTTTTGCCCGTTTGATTTATTTTACCCTCTTATTGAATTTATAGGGAATTTCTACAGTACTTTATAGCTCATGTTGTTTAATTCTGATTTTTTTCGTTACATGTACAAGTTATACTAGTAAACCACTGAATAGTATATTTCATTTAATTAATCCCATTACCCGAGTGCATTTAGGTCCAATTATGTTTTTATCATCGCAACAAAGATTTAGGGAAAACACACGGAGAAAAATTGAGGAAGAAAGAGATAAAAATGGTTGGAGATATAGATGAAACAGAGAGAGAGAGAGAGAGAGAGAGAGAGAGAGAGAGAGAGAGAGAGAGAGAAAGAGTATGAGGATCTGAGACAGACACAAATTAAAGAAGACAAGGATTAACAAGTGGGCAGACATATATTTTGGTGCAAGCAAGTGCCGTGCTCACCTGCTTAAGGTCATGGTTACTGCTCTCCGTATGACCACAAGACCTTGAACGTAGTCTTTCAGCGTCTCAGAGAGTGCCACTTTTGTATGTCCCGGGGACGGCCACTTTTGCTATCCGTTACCAGAAACAGCTGAGAACATGAAGTGAATTTACATAAAAATTATGAAACAAAGATATTTGCAAATGTGAAGCAAGACAGACAGACAGACTGATGCCAAAGAAGACAGGCCAATAGACAAATGACACCAAAGACAGCCAAAAAGACATAGACAACCAAATACAGACAAACAGATTAACGCCACGAAAAACAGGCAAATAGAAACACTACCAATGACGAAGAGAGAGGGAGGAAGAGAGAGAGAGAGAGAGAAAGAAAATAATTATGAAAGGCCGATATGAAAACTCTTCAACATTTACTACGTACTTCATCTTAAATTTAAATTTGTGATAAACTGCACTTTCTAGCAGTCCAGAATGTTTTTCAAAACTCAAAACTTATTTTAATTCTACATTGTAATAGACCGGTTATCCATGCAACCACCCGAAGTCATATCTGTGCTTGTGAATAATTCCCAAAGGTATACGACCTGTGCGGCTCCAAAGGTTAAAGAACCGGGGAAACAAAACAGGTTCAAGAGGTCGCCAAGTCATTGAGTTACAGCATCGAGTAATGCTCCTTGATTCCGGTCCCTTATGCAAAGTCAGGGCCGCCGACTCTCGGCTCAAGTTTACTTAAGGAGTGTCGCGTGTTTGCCGATAATCGTTTATATATATATATATATATATATATATATATATATATATATATATATATATATATATATATATATATATATATATATATATATATATATATATATAAAGAGAAGAGAGAGAGAGAGAGAGAGAGAGACAGACAGAGATTTATCCTACTCCAGCTATTCCCATTTGCCTTTCCCTCCTACATCCAACTCATTTTAATCACCTTTACCTCTCTTCTCTCAGATCTTTTCAGTCTCCTCTTCCTCTCCTCCAGCTTCTTCCAGTACTCTCTCTCTTCCCAGCTTCTTCCACTAATCTAGACGGGCAGCTTCTCAACAATTTTTCCAACAAAGAAGATTAGACCCGTCGAGAAATCTGAGACGGAGAGCTACTTTTTATTATACGATAAATTGCGTTTTCTTCCCCTTAGAGTCTCTATATGCTCTGATCATCTTATGAATTGTACTTTTCAAGAAAAACAAGATTAATGGTTAAGCTTAGAATGAATATAGATTTCAAGAAAGACAGCGATTTTCAATCACATTTCCAGATTAATACAAATTGACAAATTTCGGTTTCATGGTTAAATTTCCTTTAATAAAACACTGCCATATTTCTTGACAAACTTTGAAGGCCAGTGTGCGGTTCTCTATTTCACGTAATCAAAATTTTTACTGAAACGTGTTCCCTGATGCGTTATATAAGTTGTGATGGGTACTGCAAGTTGGTCAGACACCATGAAGGTCAACCTTCCACCTCTCCTTTTCTTTAAGGGATGTGCTCAGGTGCTGGTGACGAGTCCTTTAAGGCAATGGAGCTTTCCTTCTCTTCTTTGAATCAAATCTGGTTTCCTCTCCTTCTCAAGACGCTGTATGGTGCTTGCCGCATTAGTGTCGTCCCATGAATAATACTTCCACCTCTTCTTGCAATGAAGGACCCATACGGGCTTAGCACTTCATAACGTTAAAATTTAACAAATAAGTACGACGTGTATTTAATTAAAACAAATACGTGTATAACAAATGCAAATTATGACATAAAACCAGGTCACGGCCTGAACTTCTCACGTTACTCGACAGACTGTTTCCCTTAGGTAGATTACCTGTATATAGTTTATCTACCGAAGGGGAAACTAGTCTAATTTGCAAAAACAATTATCATCACGACTCCCCATCCTCAACACGGCATCCTTGTACACCTCTTCATCTCCGCAGGAAGAACAGAGATCTCTCGGTCGAAATTAAATCACTTGGTTAAATTTACTCAACGTTTCATTAGCAATCATCTGGCGGTGTAAGATACGCTAAGTCCACCCCCTTTCCCCATTGATAGAGTGATGGGAGATAATGCTATTCAAGTGAGAGAGAGGAGAGAGAGAGAGAGAGAGAGAGAGAGAGAGAGAGAGAGAGAGAGAGAGAGAGAGAGAGAGAGAGAGAATCTATTGGGTTAAAAGGGATCTGTGGCTGAAGAGGAAGCTATAGACAGAGAGAGGACGAAAGCTACGATGGAGAAGCAGATGGGAAAGTATTATGCTGAGGAAAGGTATTATGAAGGTAGGAGGATTCACAAGCAAATAATTAAGGCGAGTATATCGTCTGTATTAGATTGCGGAAAACCTGTTGCGCAGCTTAAACGTTTCGGAAGTAAACATACCCAAGTGTTGCGCACGTGTTTTGTTTATCAACTTGTCAGTGATGTACATTATCAATATTGTGATGTACCGCTGTACAGTTCCATTAGCTTTCATTGAGGTAGAAGAGTCAGGTTAGGTTATGCAAGATTTGTAAGGAAACAGGACAAGTGTTTCTTGACACGGGTCTTAGTCATATGACCAAGGCCTTCCACTGACTTACTGGTCCACCCTTTTAAAAAAATATTGTATGAGGTAGAGGGGGCTGGGCTAAAGGGCTACAGGAATACTTTTCTCTGGTCGCGCAGCAACACACATTTTGTGAACCGATCCAAATTGCTAGTGTACCTTTTATTCGCTAATGTAAGAGAATACAATACAGGTGTGAAGAGGAATAGAGGATAGGTAGGAAAGACCAATATAAGTGGACAAGGGATTTGTGGAAATGGAAATTATATATATCAATAGGGGATGCATGAGCAGGAGGAAAAAAAAAAAGAAGTTGGCAGGGAATGGGAAGAACGAATAGATAGTAGTGGTCAGCTGGGTCTATGGGGTAAAAGTGTGTTACTGTTTATTATTCTGCATTCTAGAGGGGATGATTTAGACATGTATAACACTTGAATATTCTAATTGTCGAAACATTTCGCTTGCGCAGCGTCTTCAGTCTAACACAGGCGATTAGAAGACAGGAGGTAGTAGAAGTAACTAGATAATTACTTTTCCACTCTAATTTTCTTCAGCGTTATAATCACCTGTATTCCCCTGAGAAAGCCTGCTACGCAGACGAAACATTTCGACAATTAAGATACCTAGGTGCTGCACATGTGTCTTAATTATCAACTTGTCGGTATTGTGTAATTTTCCCGTGAGTTAATCCAGAGATGAAGGAAAAGTGATCCGAATGGCGTATTAAAGACGTTCAACAATGAGCTCTCTTTGGAAACGGCGCTAACAGAGCGAAACGTTGCAACGTGTGAGTTTTCTTTCAGTGAAGGAAGAATTGACAATAGGCTAAAAAAAAAAAAAAAAAAATGTCTTTACTCATTTTGGGATGTGAATTTTGGTGGAAAAATGTGCACTGATGTTGACCAGAACTGAGAACCTATTTTAATAAGTTGAGTGGAAATAAGGAACGAAAAGGTTTGTGCATCTCAGGTTTTCCTAATACTAAAATGACGATAATAATAATAATAATAATAATAATAATAATAATAATAATAATAATAATAATAATAATAGCAGTAACAAAAATAATAATAATAATAAATATTAATAATACTACTATTACTAATAATAATAATAAATAGAAGAAGAAGAAAAAGAAGAAAATTATTATCGATATACAAAAATATAATAATTTTTATAATACTCGTATTTATAGTCAGAGAACTCCGCAATTACACGCGCGCACGCGAACACTGGCTGGTAATTTGGGGTGGATCCTATTACCAATAATAATTCCTTGAACAAACATGAACAAGAACAAGCTTCATTCATTTTCGTACCATTAACAATGCTTCAGTCACTCCATGTTGAGAACAGAGCGTTTTTTCAGGTCTTTGCTTCCTTCAAATGGGTGGGTGGACACCGTCATGTTGGTAATTGTTGGTATTGGAATTTTACACTCCCTTTCTCTGTATAAATTTGAGTGCCCCTCGTTTCTTGGAGCTGAATTATACTTATAGGTTTAGAGATTTCACGTGGACAAAATAATAATTACGTAAGTGGTACTGAAAATGTTTTAAATTCTGACAGAAATGGGTGTAGTATTTGGTGTGGAGACACCGTCAAGCCGTAGATAAAGTCGCTGAGGTACAGAACAGGACATTTATTATGGGAAACATTTCGCCACGAGTGGCATCTTGACTACTAATACAGTGTGAGACACATACAGCGAAAGGAGCTCTTCATTTACACCACGTTTCACCTACAAGAGTCTTTATGAAGCACTTGATACTCGATAATGTACTTGGTACTTGACAATGTATTTGATACTTGATAATTTACTTGGTACATGACAATGTATTTGGTACTTTATAATGTACTTGGTACTTGACAATGTATTTGGTACTTGATAATGTACTTTGTACTTGATAATGTATTTGGTACTTGATAATATACTTGGTACTTGATAATGTATTTGGTACTTGATAATGTACTTGGTACTTGATAATGTATTTGGTACTTGATAATGTATTTGGTACTTGATAATGTACTTGGTACTTGATAATGTATTTGGTACTTGATAATATACTTGGTACTTGATAATGTATTTGGTACTTAATAAAGCTTTATGAATGTGAAACTTCGTCCTAATAAAAGTATCCTTTCGTTGGATGTCTTTAACCATTTCTCTACTCCGCCATACTTCAACGAAAACAAGATGCTGTATAGTGGATAGAGACATGTGACAAGTAGCGTGAGATATATCGCATCCAGCAGGATTCGAACCCACGTTGGATAGTTTAAGGCGTCATGAGCTGCCACACTATTAGGGATTAAAGCATTTTTAATTTGTTGTGAACAGGTTATATAAAGTTTTAATGAGTCTTGTGTAATCTATAAGCTTAACGCCTATAGATTACAAAACAGTCCTTCTTCTTACTCTATTTAGCCCACCCTAAAACCTTCACCTTGCCCTCTCTCTGGGGGTCATAGTCAGTACCCAGTAACTAGCTCCTCCCTTCTGGAGAGCTGGCTGACCCCACCTTCACTTAGATATATAAATGATAAATCACATTGCCCCGCGCGCCCTATCAAGGCTCTGGTCGGCGTTAATGTTATGCCAGGCCATTCCAGGCCGGCTTCATTTGACCCCTGACCTCTCTGAAGATACGTTTCTCGTGCCTTTCTTATAAGTTCTGCCGCACGCTTGACGTCACCCTCCCTCCACCCTCCATCCCTCCCTCTCCTCTTTCCACACACTCCCCACACATGACCAACTCCACCCCGAAGTATAGCCAAGGAGCTGCAAAAAAGTTTACATCAGAATTCGGAGCTCCTCTTACTTTCTGTATGTTTTCATGGTCATTCTCTTTCTCCTCCTTCTCCTCGTACTACTACTCCGCTTCCTCCTCCTGTCTCCTCCCACCATGTCTGCTCCTTTAAGTCTCCTTTCATTTCCGTCTTTCCTAAGCCTCCTTTTCCTCCCCTTGTTTCTTCTCTCATCCTTCAACTCTCCCCTCAACTTTTTTTTTCATTTTCTTCCTCACTTCTCCCACCTATCTCTTTCACCTCTCCTCTCTTCCCCTTTCCCTCCACCCATTTTCTTACCCTCTGAGCCACTATCTTCACTGTGTTGCTGCTGTATAGTTTTAGACCAATCATAGAAATTCATCGCAAGATTTGTATGACGTTATGCTACATGCGCCACGCACATTGTGAGCATGAGACAAAGTTTATTGGTGTTATTTGCTTACAATGGCTTTCGTTTGAATCCATTAAGTGGCGTATATCTCCCAGTTTATATCCCGGGGGTCAGGTCATTCTGGTTTTAATTCTGAGTTTGAGTATTCGTTTGGGTACTAGTGTTTTATTTATGATGCTGCGTGTGATAATTATTCACCTGCGATAATGTGAGAGGACTCGGCTAATAACCGAAAGGGCCCGGGTTCAAGTCTCGGACCACATGAGACGAACTGGCAAGTCTCTCTGTTCCTGCTGTCTGTGTTCCCCGTTCTGTACTATCAGGTAAAATTTCACGAGTTATTCAAGAGTAGAATTCTTCAACATATAAATTGCATGAAATGAAGGAAGAATTTCCTGTGACACGTCATTGATTAAGTCCAGAAGTTAGTTTCCTGATTAATGTTCTTTTTTTGCGTTACTTATATGTAGCCCTGAGATAAAGTATGAAATTCGATAAAAGAAATTAAATCGATGTTGCCTTCAAGAATACAAGAAAATTAATCGAAAATTCTCTAGAATAAGCAACAAGGGCCTTGCACAGGACGTAAGAACTTCTTTAATGCTGCTATCCAACGGGATTTTTTCTTAGGCAGCCTCCAGCAGTGGAAAACCGAATAATAAAAAGCTACATGCAATAAATGTAGGGTAAAAGTTCAACTGATAAAGAATTCCCTGGCATGTGATGTGTATTCCAGGTACCTTGTCGAGAATGAAACAATTTTTTTTCCGTTGACAGGGAAGGATTTAAGAAGAATAAAGCATCATAACTATTGATCAAGAATCTAACGCAAAAATCTTTCATGTTTTCAACATTTTCGATTGAACAAAATAGTTTCAAATTTATCATGGGATTCTGATTTTAAAAAGAAATTAATTTATATCTGGTATTTTGAAAAGAGTTTAAGTTCGTGATCTGACTCTGGTGTAAGACTTGAGCTGCTTAGCATAGTGGAGTGGGCCTCCTGTTTTTGTGTACACTTGACTCAGTGATCACAGAAAAGAACAAGGTGATGAGAGCAACAAAAAGTCTAGGTAATGAAATATAGGATATCAGATTGAAGGGAGGGGGTATAGAGGGAGTGAATATATTTAGTTATGCGGGAGTGGATGTGTCGGAAGTTTGATTTATGATAGACGAGGTTAATCATAAATGAATGAGGGGTGAGGTAGAAATGATAGATGTTTTTCTATATTTTTCTACTGGCTGCAAAAGAAGAATATACCAGATAACAGTGGTATCATCATTTTTAGAGGGGTGTGAGGCATGGGCTTTAAACGTTGGAGCGAGGAGGAGGCTGGAGGCAGCGGAGATGTGTTTGAATGCAATGTGAGGTGTGAATATTATGCAGATAAATCGGAGGGCAGATATTGGAAGACGGTGTAGAGTTGCGAAAGATATATTTCAGTGGGTGGAATAGTGGTTATTTAAGACTTTTAGGCAATAAGTGATGGAAAACAAAATAAAATAACTAGGAGAAGGGGATAGGGGTCGTCCCAGGAATAGCTGGAGAGAGACTTGGAAATGAAGCATGTGTGTTATATCGGAGTGGAGAGAAGTGTTTTTTTTTTTTTTTTTTTTTTAATTTGAAGTGTGAGCAATTTAACTAAATGTTAAATGACGGAATTCAGGGAAAATCGATTAGCTGGACTTGAGTCCTGGAGGGGTGGAAGTGTTGCATTTCAAAGGGTTATTTGACATATGATGTCGGAACACTTTTGGCAAAACTAGAATTGATTTAATGATAGTGAATGTTTTCTTTTTGGGACATCCTACTTTTGTGGGAGACAGCAGTTGTGATGACAAAATGAGACTGCTGTAATACCTGATTTATTTTGTCTTTATATTTGTCTCTTTTGATTTGTTCTTCTATATTGCACTTGATTATAGCCATGATGCGAATATATTAAAGTAGTACTTTTTAACTTGGATGGTTAGTCACTCTTGGGTGACCCAGGCTATGGCCAGGAGTGACCTGGCTAGCTGGGATGACCCAGGGAATGATTCATTGCAGTGATACAGTTGCATTGCTATATACCTTTTTTATTTACTCTTTTGATGCATCATGCAAAGTCGTCTCGCATACAGATCAAAGTGCAGATTTTGTCAAATAGTTTATTCGCCTGAACTCCATTCTATGTAGATTTCTGGGTGTCTCTGATGAAAATATTTGAATACTTGAATATGGCCAAGGAAGCCATAGCCACGCTCGTTCCTACGCCGAGCACACATCTGACGTAAAAAAAAAAAAGTATTTTTAACTTTAGCTGATGTCAAAATGAGAAAGAGGAATTGTCTTCTGGGCGTGAAGACACTAATACGAGTTGTCTAAGAGATCATTCACTCAGGGAAAAGCCGATACATAGAAACTGATACACAAAAACAAAATTAATTGAATAATATATATATATATATATATATATATATATATATATATATATATATATATATATATATATATAGGTACACATATTTAGAGTATATATTTCTTCATGCATGTGTATGACACCCTAAGAAGCTGGCCCAACCCTCCTTCCCTCAGCCCTCTCCTTCACTGCCTCCTCAAACTCTTCTTGTCTGAGATCTCACCCGGACCTCGTGAATCATTCCAAATTATCCGAGAAACGAGCTTTAGAGACGAACTGCGAAACGGACGACCCCGGGACCCTGCTAATGACCATCTTTGCTCAGTTATCGACAAGGCAGTCGCTGGGAGGATTACAGGCCAGCATGTGAGAAGTTTGCCGCTTTTCTCTGTCCACGCTTCGCTCCGCTGATCGCATAAACTCTCGCACATTATCTTATTATGCTAAACCTCTAAGATTATGGCCTCCATTACTGCCCAGATAACCTCTTGACGGGACGATATCTCCCAAAAATGCCGTATTACAGAGTTTTCGGATCAGTTAGTCTTCGACTGGGTCCCAGATTCTTGGAGCGAATCCCAAAGTTGGTGTCAGGAGTCGATGGTGTCTTCGCTGTAAAGGGGTCATGTCAGGTGCGATATTATCTGGTGTGAGACTTGTTATAAACTTTTATCACTCTGCCCGTGTACAGCAGGCACCAGCACACACACACACACACGCACTTACAAATGAATCAATTGTGTGTATTAGCATTCGTAGCGTTTTTTATTGATCTACCTTCGGCAAAAAAATTGAGTTAGTTGTTTCTCTGAAAAATGAAGGTAAAAAGGACACACGAGAAACTAATAAGGCATTTTACTGTGGCTACGTTTTTCTCTTCAAGAGATTTGATAAATCCAGTGCTGTTGGCTTGTCCTAAAATATTTTCGGCAATTCTACTAGATTTTACAATACGTCAATACAGCCTGAAATACTCTTTACTTAGGATATAGGTTTTTGAGTCGAGGTCTCTTACCTTCAAGTCTTACCTTGAGGTCTCTTGGCATGAAGTCTCTTGCTTTGAGGTTTCTTGCCTTGAGGTCTCTTCAGAATATGCTCTCCTATAAGTCTTAGGAACCCGCTAAGTTTACAAGGAAACTGTTATCACAGATAATGAGGCCACTTATCTTAGTTCTTCACGCCACCAAGTTAAGTTAGACTGGTCTGAGCTCGGCTGACGGTGCTTCCTTCATTAAGTACCTTGCAATAAGACCCGAGTAAAGTGATCCATAATATCTCAGTAGTGTGCTACGAGAGTTAGTTGATAGGGAGTCTCTCATTTAAGTGTTGAGCAGTGAAGAATGATCGACGAGGCCACCGTCTTTTCATTTAGCAAGTGTTGATAATATGCATTTTTGTAAATGGCCTATTGTAGAGCCTCAATGTGAGGCAGTTACTAAAAGACTCACTGGTCAGAAACCAAGCGTCGATTAACGGACGAAGGATCGAGCCTCTGCTACTTTCACTGAAGAGCCCACACGAGATTACCACTTTATACAAATAAAATGTATAACAATAAATAACAACGTGTATTTCAGGGAAATAAAATGTGTCTGCATTTCCAATTTCTGAAAACATTTCATTATTATACATTTGAGATAAGAGTAAGAACGAACCTATTGTATTCCAAGGGATCCCTCACTTGATATTTTTAATTATTGAAGTTATTAAAACGTCAAAATACACAGATATTACAACCTCATGTTCTCAAGGCCTGTTATCCTGAGTGCAAAAGGGAGCTTGGAGCAAAGTAAACACAGAAAAAACTTTGAAATGTATTTTCCTTCACCAAGTATATATATATATATATATATATAGCTTTATACAGCTATGTACACTATAAACATCAGAATAAGTATTAGTGCACACCACGGTAATCAAGGCAAAACAGCAGACAAGAGACAATAGACAACCGTGCAGCAACCAGCACAAGGTGGGAATGACAATGGTAAACATGTGATTGGAATCCACGACACCTTTACAATTGCCAGATCCACATTATGATTGGCTGAACCTAGGTGCTGATCTGATGATGGGGCCCCGATCATCAAACCCTTAGCAACATGGTTAGCTGGTTGGTGAGGCAGCCTATATGGGTGTGATAACATGTTCCGAATAAGGTGACGTACTCTTTGCATGCAACATCAGAAAAGAAATGACAGATAAACACGCGTACTATAATATTAGCTCATTTAAAAGGTGAGCTATAATAATAATAATAATAATAATAATAATAATAATAATAATAATAATAATAATGTTATTATTATTATTATTTTTATTATTATTATTATTATTATTTTCCCGTGAAGCGCTACATCCGTAGTTATCATAAAGCCCCTGAGGAATAGAGGGTAATCATGTTTCATCCAATGAAGGGGGATAGTAATTAGAATTTCTTGAATCAAGAGCACTTCATCAATATCTTCTCCCTGTAGAGAGACATAAAATAACACTGAGATACATTGACAGAAAGGCAGTCTGACAGACTGTGAAATACACCAGCAGAGACAGACGGTGAAATACACCAGCAGAGACAGATAATGATGAAATACATAAGAAATGTTTCGAGTCACTATAAGAGAGATCTCACCCTCCCCCCCCCCTCCCGGGAAAGTCATCAACAGGCTGTTAATGTCGCAGTGGACTTAGACCCTGGAGATAGTGTTCAGCTTGGTTAAACTGTTACGATGAGAGAAACCTAACCGCTGGGAAAACGTTCTACTTGTTGTAAGTGTCTCAGTGAGGGAGGGGGGGGGGGCGGGGGTCCGAGCCGCTGAACACACATCCAGTAACTCCGCTGACAGCGGAGTTACTGGATGTCTCATCTCCGCTGACAGCGGAGTTACTGCATGTCTCATCTCCGCTGACAGCGGAGATGAGAAATTGCGACAAATAGATTAAACGAAACATAGCTCACCAAGCAAGAAGAATGGAGAGAGTAGTTATAATCATGACATACAAAATGCTCAGATATAGACAAAGCAGATGGACGTGCTTAATAGGAGCCAGAATTAGATGGTACAGCTGGAATAAGAATACTCAGATGACTTGCAGAGACATTAGCGAAGGATTTAATAAAGTGAGAGCAGTAGAAAGAGCTGGAACTGACCCCAGTCAAACACTGAAAATTTGGCATCACTCAAACGAAGCATCGTAATTTGACTTAACAGTAAATACACTGGAAGACGAAATTGTCCATAGAAAAAGATATGTTCAAAATCACTTTGGCCAATTCAGCATGAGAGCCCAAGAGCTGAGAAAATTACTGACAAACTCAACGAGGTGCTTATATCTAGGTAATTAGTGGGGAGGGACCAGACCCACGAAAATGTTCAATATGCTGTTAGTTAATGGGGCCTAAAGCCTATCGACTACACAGGAGTCATTAAGACTGCACCTAACCTCTTCACCAATATCAATAACACTTCGATCCCAAAAATGTGTTTATAAAGTGACGTATATATCCCTCTAAAATGCGTACGCGTCGGAAAATATAAAAAGTGCAAAATGTTGTCTAATTGGTTGTTAATTGAATTTAAAAGTTCTTCGACAACACAGGAAGCGTCATTAAAACTGCTCATAACTTATTCACCACCAGTCAAAATTACTTTAATCCCTAAAATATGGATTAAAGTAATCTCTCAGCGTACATGCGCTGAGAGACATACCCTTCTCGGTGTATGTATCTTGTAATCTGTGTATATATATATTAGTGCTAATTGTGATACCCATAGCCATATATATATATATATATATATATATATATATATATATATATATATATATATATATATATATATATATATATATATATATATATATATATAAGTAGATACGCGTCTAGAGCAGGACTATACTAAATAGGTAATTTAGAAATTATACCAATTCATGTGAAAGTTCTAGTGTATTTAACACCTGCTTTCCAGACGGCGTATCCACAGTGTCCAGCAGTTCATAAGAAGAAAAATAAAACTTCATAAATTTTAGACACTCCGTCAGGAAAACTTGTTAAATGCAGTAAAACTTTCACATGAATTGGTGTAATTTCTAATTTACCTATTTAGGGCCTTGCAAAGTCATGTTAAAATTAAATAACTATCAGATTTCGTTTATTTTTTTAAATGAAGTTCTGAAACTGAATTTTAGTCTACTTTCTACTTTGCCCATAACTTCCAGATACGGACATATGGATCCCTTTAAAATGATCGTGAAATACATCAGACTGGCTTTTATTTCTAACTGCACAATTATTCATTATCATAATGTATAGCTTAGGGGAAGACCTGTTTGAAATTACTTTTAAGGAGTTCGAAAATTGGCTCGTAATTCCAGCTTCAATTTCACTTTTAAATTTTTTTTTTTATTATAGAGCTTCTAGGAATGTTAGTCTTCCAATGATAGTCTTTCACGTAATAAGAGAGAGAGAGAGAGAGAGAGAGAGAGAGAGAGAGAGAGAGAGAGAGAGAGAGAGAGAGAGAGAGAGATAGATAGATAGATAGATAGAGAGAGAGAGAGAGAGAGAGAGAGAGAGAGAGAGAGAGAGAGAGAGAGAGAGAGAGAGAGCTGCAGGTGTGTGATCTCACCATCACATCTGGGGGACGGACTATGGTTGCTGCCCACACACATGAACACACTGGCTGAATGGCGTACTTCAACTAAGGTGAAATACGAATACATTTGCGATATGGAAGAACCTGTGAAAGTGTACTAATCAGTCAGTCACTGTCAGTCTGTCTGTCTGTCTGTCTGTCTGTCTGTCAGACGCTCTTTCTCTCTTCCACCATAATTTAAATTCCTCTTATCCCAGCAGCGCACTTGATAATACTGTATAATTATTAAAATGAAATGGTAATGAAAAACCCAAAACAACTTTATGTTATTGCATATACCAAAATGTATGTACATGTTTCATAATATAGTGTTTTTTCACACTATATTAAAATATCTACATTTATCCTTAAGAAACATCTTTACAGTATTTTAAAAAATAAGTTATTCTTTCACAAAAATAATCTGAACTTTCCACGTAATTTTTATTCGCGATTTAAATATTCCAAACTTTTTTTTTTTAATGCTCGCTCGAGCGTTTCGTAATCAATCTGACTTACTAAGTTACCACACTATTGACGTCTAAATCATTCGTGTTATTTAATTCGACGTAAGTCGACGTCTGCATCAATCTTGGCAAGCACCAGACTAGTCGTGTCCAGCGGTGGTATTCTGAGAGACCCACGCAATGTATGATCTAAACGAATTTAACGTTTCCCCATGAAAATAAAAATAGTAACACTATTACTACTACTACTACTACTATTACTACTACTACTACTACTACTAATAATAATAATAATATAGGATAGGTGAGGTAGCCTTTTTGGATTATGACAGCTGTGCTTTCTAAGATAATGATGAGGATGGTGATGATGATGATGATGATGATGATGATGATGACAGTAATAATAATACTGCTGACAGTAATGACAACAATTCCCGTCACGATCCCAGGTCCCTCATGTAACTGGAACAATATGAAGGGAGAGAGCTAAATCCCTATGTAATTCTAACGTTCCTTAGTCCTAGGGCTTCTCCGGTAATACCAGCGTCCACCTACACATTACCGAGGCTTAATACCAGGGCGCAATGGAGTCTTACCACGGCGCATTTCTGCGCTAGGATTAAATCTATTTGCAAAGGTGGCTCTCCAGGCTACCTGGAATACCGACAAAGCTATTGCACGCAATTTAGAAAATTGACTCTGATTGCGGTTTTGGCTGCCGTAATGTCAGGTGGCAATACAAGATGACAATAACGAAGAGCGACTTCGTATATTGTGATTTAGTGATTTAAATTTAAATTGTCAAATGGTGATGTGATTAACGAGTTAATTTGTTATTATTATTATTATTATTATTATTATTATTATTATTATTATTAGTAGTAGTAGTAGTAGTAGTAGTAGTAGTAGTAGTAACAGTACTAGTAATAGCGGTAATAGTAGTAGTAGTAATAAAAATATTATTATTATTATTATTATTATTATTATTATTATTATTATTATTATTATTAGTAGTAGTAGTAGTAGTAGTAGTAGTAGTAGTAGTAGTAGTAGTTGTAGTAGTCGTAGTAGTAGTGGTGGTGGTGGTGATAGCAGCAGCAGTAGTAATAGAGGTAGTAGTAGTAGCAGTAACAATAATAATATTATTATTATTGTTGCTGTTACTACTATCATTATTTTTAGTAGTGGTGGTAGTAGAACTGTAACAATAATATGGTAGTAGTAGCAGAAATAGTAGAAAATTAGAAACAGAAGTAGTAGTAGAATTAGAATTAGTAGTAGTTGTAGTAGTGGTAGTAAAATAATGAACCACTTATTCCCGTCTTACTTTGCAAGAACGTTCACTGTTCTTCCCTTCCCCAAATCTCAAGTCCAGCTAACCGGTGGCCCCAGAATCAATACATCACAAAAGCC
The DNA here is from genome assembly GCA_009830355.1 of Cherax destructor. Taxonomy (NCBI): domain Eukaryota; kingdom Metazoa; phylum Arthropoda; class Malacostraca; order Decapoda; family Parastacidae; genus Cherax; species Cherax destructor. The sequence goes on from WNWK01000677.1 coordinate 296,748, forward strand.
TAGACATTCCCCTTCTCTCCGCTCAGTGTATTTCAACAGACTCCCACCAGCTCGCTAGATGGTTTAACACCTCTCAAAACCTCCTTCACACTTTCCTTCTAGTCCTTGAATGTTACCTACACTTCCTACCATTCACCCTAAATTTATATGCCCGCTTTTTTTTAATTCAAATCCCTGTGTAAAGTCAATCCATTTTGTAGTGTAATTTATTGAATTCAAGTCTCGCAAGAAATTGTTGTGAGGCGAAAATAAAGAAATGCACATGTAAATTCAGGACGCTGATTTAAAATGCACATCTTATGACAAATTTAGGACCAGGAATTATGCATAATATACATGAATAACTAACGTGTTATGAACACTTATCATTGTTCAATATTAACTCACATAGAGACAGGAACTCAGAAGATTAATTAATCTGTATTTTTCGATCCCTTTCTGGGATCCTCTTTTGCTGAAGAGGATCCCAGGAGGGAATCATCTGAGTTTCTGTATCCATGTGTACTATTATTGAGCATAATACACAGAATGTGATACACAGTAATTTAATATTTTAGTGTGGACAGGTTAGAGAACGAGAAGTTTCTGTCATAAAGCAAAAAGCTCCACTAAGCTGGTGGTTGTGTGGTTAGCAAACTACGTCAAGAGAAATTTTTTTCTTAACGAATAAAATTCTCCCAAGGACTAAGAACATTAATGTAAATAATTTATGCATAGTCTTCTACCTTTAATCGGTCACGGATCTCCACGTTAAGCTCGCTTTTAGCACTGTAAACCGAAATAATTTCTACCTTTATTTAATAAGTGTTCTGCCCATACTACGATTGTCACTTCTACCTTCACGTGTAATTATTTAAAAGTAATGCAGATAGAAACAATTTCACGTTTATTGTATAATATCCACTGATTCACAGAGCGCTTACAATTCCTGTCAGATGTGTTTATTTATGGGTAATACCTAGCTACGGATTAAGTAAGGAAAATCTTCACAATAGCCGGTTATCCGATACCGGATGAGGTCCAGCCAATTTCTCTCTCCTGTATTTAGAGCATACGAGAGCAAAGGTCAGTTGTAAAGTGCCTCAGACCACCATTAATTTACGTGAGGCTTCTAGCCTTTCCTTGCGAGACTCCAGCTTGTAAACCACCGCTGAACTCTCACTGAATAACTCTTATTTGTATCGAGTCTGTCACCTGCACTTGTCACATAGCTGACCTGGAACTCCCCGGGTGCTGGTAAAACTGGCTGGGTACACTAGCAAAGTCGTTCAGCACTCTTATGTCTATTATATTTAATTCTAATTATTTCACCCATGCACCCACTCACTCACCCGCCCACTCATCCCTCCACCTGCACACCCAACCACCCACTAGCTTCTCTGCCCTCTAGCAGTCTATAGATTAAGATAATGGACAGATAGATAATGATGGTGAGGTTAGAGGAGTGTTTCAGCAGATAGGATGGGATTATACATCAATTCAGCGATAACCAGGTTAGCGTGAGGAATGATTATGTGAAGGATGAAGCAGAGAGTGAAAGAGAGAGAGAGAGAGAGAGAGAGAGAGAGAGAGAGAGAGAGAGAGAGAAGAGAGAGAGAGAGAGAGAGAGGGAGGGGAAGAAGAGATGCTGTAGGCATCTCTCTCTCTCTCTCTCTCTCTCTCTCTCTCTCTCTCTCTCTCTCTCTCTCGATAGTTAGCTTCACTGCACAGTAAAGCAATCTATTGAGAACCAGTCTGTAGACGTAAAGTGACACCCATCTGTTTTGTATTATTATTATTATTATTATTATTATTATTATTATTATTATTATTATTATTATTTTGTCTATTTTATGAAAGTGTACATTGCGTAAATTGTATTCTATTACTTCTTAAATTAATAATAAATCTTTAAATATTCATTAACGGGTTAAAATATGGTTTAACTAGTACTTGGTGTTATAGTGTAAATATTGAATTTATTTAATATTTTTTTTCATAAATTACTAATATAATGTTTGAGCAACTCGTAAAGTTTAAGGCTTAAACCAGTTCTTCAAAGTACAGTAGCCCAGTACTGGCGAAATATATATATATATATATATATATATATATATATATATATATATATATATATATATATATATATATATATATATTATATATATATATATATATATATATATATATATATATATATATATATATATATATATATATATATATATATATATATATATATATATATATATATAATGGGGTCCACCTCTGGTGTAAATTGTGGGACCCATAGCCTCGGAGAAGTGGATAAAAATGCTTCAAGGAAGAATATTTAGATTTCTTCCTGAAGCCGTTTGAATATTCCACTTCCCCTACCACCCCATCTTTTCATTCTTTTTTTACCAATAGGTATATTTTATTACATTATATGGTACAGAAGATTTAAGGGATAAATTGTTGATATAAAGATGGCATATACAATACATGAGGTGTGAGAGATACATGTTTAGTACATATTGTTACGTGTTTGTCACTGATTATATTGCGAAAATCTCATCTAGCTCTTCAGAACTGGGGGCGTGAGCCCAAAATACAGTAGGCATTACCCCTCTGAACTGCAGCGCTGAGACGCTGGAGCAAAAAACTAGCTGCCCTGGGATCCCTAGTTACCTTGAAAAGTTTTTTGCCTAGCTCCTTAAGGAACTTAGATGCACTCTTTCCCCATTAGCCAAGGGTCTCCGAGCCTATGGGAACAAACATATAATGATGGGCAAGTTCTCCATATTTTGTAGAATTTTGGGACTCCCTGAAGCTGACGGCTGCCCCTCCTTCCTCCCTGGTGTATTGGAGATAGGTATCAGCCAAGGTAGATGCACATGTGTAGTCCCACACCACCTGCTTGCCGTCTGTCCAGGCTTGAAGGGTGATACCATCTGGACGCTTTTTGCTGCTATCAGATCTGCATAGTTGGGGTGGCTCCCTTACTGCTGGGCATCCGGCTGTTGTGAGGCTCCTCTTGATAATGTTATTAACCTCCTCATGTCTTGCAATCTTTCCCTCGGATTTACGGCACACAAGACCATGGTACCCGAATCGGTCTGCTGCTTCACTGCCACAAATACACCTGTGTTCGGCGAGAATAGGGGCGGCAAGTCGAAAGGCAATACCAATGCGGATGGTCTGTGGGTCGAGGCGTGTGCCAAGGCTGGAGTTCTGAACAGCCAACAGAAAGTCCCTTGCATGAGGAGCTCTCACTGCCAGGAGGCGGGCTCTATCCTTCCCTGACACACTCTGAAACACTGTAGTTGTTGAGGGGAAGTAGGTCTGGTTTCAGAGCCCGTTAGATTATCCCAGATCATGGCTCCATCAATTAACTTTTGGTCCTGGACTCCAATCTTGTCCCTAAGATGTTCAGGGAGAATCGCTGCTACAAGCCCTCTGGATGCAACGCATGAAGACAGAAAAGCAGGAAGCGCAATCTGTGATGACTTACGGACACCAATGCCTCCTAGTCTGACTGGAAGTGTAGCTTGGTCCCACTGCCCGTTTTCTAGAGTAAGGTTAAGTACTTTCGTAAAAATCTGCCTCAGGATACTGTTATATTCATGCAGTATAGGGTTATCATATGAGGGTGCACATCTTAGGAAATATGTCACCTGGACAGACTCAAACACTTTGTGAGAAGGTACAAGTCATCGTGGGTGTCAAAACTGCCTATTCGTTGTTCCATTCTCCTCAACTCTTCCAATTTCTTCCTGAGAATTGTGGCAATGGCATCGCTTCCCAGAGGTACTCCCAGCAAGATTCTATTTGTGGGGGCAATGACTGATGCTCCTGGTAGTTTTGATCTTACTGCATCTATCACTTGTTGACTGACTGAGATGATTTCACATTTGGATGGATTCAATATGAGACCCATTTCCTGTCCTCGTGTCATCACTTGTGTAAGATCATCTAGAAGGAACTCCTTTGTACCTGCTAGTGTGTCATCATCCAAGAATCAAATGTTTAACTCACTGGTCAGTCTGACTGTGATTTCCCTAACCGCTATACAGAAGAGAAATGGTGAGAGAGGATCCCCTTGCTGGACACCCTCTGATGATGTGATTTGATGCAATATATATATATATATATATATATATATATATATATATATATAATATATATATATATATATATATATATATATATATATAGGTGGATACGCAAGTACTCAGTAGTGACAGACGCCAGAGTACTCAGCTGTCTTCAAGAAGGCGCTGGACAGGCACCTAAAGTCAGTACCTGATATATATATATATATATATATATATATATATATATATATATATATATATATATATATATATATATATTTATATATATATATATATATATATATATATATATATATATATATATATATATATATATATATATATATATATATATATATATATATTGCAGCAAGGGATCCTCTTGCACCATTTCTCTTCTGTATAGCGGTTAGGAAATCACAGTCAGACTGACCAGTGGAATATAATATTATATATATATATATATATATATATATATATATATATATATATATGTCGTGCCGATTAGGTAAAACTGGTCAATTAGCAAAAACTCATCTAAAATTAAGTCATTTCTAAAATTTTATCTTATACGTTTAAAGATATATTTTTTCATTTATGTTAAAGTAAGAATTTATAATTTTGTACGAAGAGAAACTTTGAAAACCTACCTAACCTTATTACAACAAGCGCAATTTAATTTAGCCTAACCCAACTAAATATATTTTAGATACGTTAACATTAATTTAATAATAAACAAATACAATGAAATATATTTTTTTTCGTTATGTTCAGAATGATTTTGGCGAAATTATTGCATACACAAATTTTTCCTTGTCTTATATGGCAAGGTGAGCGTTGCTATTTAAGCCAAAATCGCAAGTTTTACCTAATCGGCACGACATATATATATATATATATATATATATATATATATATATATATATATATATATATATATATATATATATATATATATATAATCAAGTCGGCCGTCTCCCACCGAGGCAGGGTGACCCAAAAAGAAAGAAAATCCCCAAAAGAAAATTCTTTCATCATCATTCAACACTTTCACCACACCCATACATAATCACTGTCTTTGCAGAGGCGCTCAGATACGACAGCTGAGAATAGTCCCTCACAGCTGTCACTATCCCAGACCCCTCCTTTAAAGTGCAGGCATTGTACTTCCTATTTCCAGGACTCAAGTCCAACTAAATCAATTAACTGGTTTCCTGAATCCTTTCACAAAATGTTACCCTGCTCACACTCCAACAGCTCGTCAGGTCCCAAAACCATTCGTATCCATTCACTCATATATATATATATATATATATATATATATATATATATATATATATATATATATATATATATATATCGTGCCGATTAGGTAAAACTTGCGATTTTGGCTTAAATAGCAACGCTCACCTTGCCATATAGGACAAGTGAAAATTTGTGTATGCAATAATTTCGCCAAAATCATTCTGAACATAACGAAAAAAATATATTTCATTGTGTTTGTTTAATATTAAATTAATGTTAACGTATCTAAAATATATTTAGTTGGGTTAGGCTAAATTAAATTGCGCTTGTTGTAATAAGGTTAGGTAGGTTTTCAAAGTTTCTCTTGGTACAAAATTATAAATTCTTACCTTAACATAAATTAAAAAAATATATCTTTAAACGTATAAGAGAAAATTTTAGAAAGGACTTAATTTTAGATGAGTTCTTCTAATTGACCAGTTTTACCTAATCGGCACGACATATATATATATGGTATATATATATATATATATATATATATATATATATATATATATATATATATATATATATATATATATATATGTCGTGCCGATTAGGTAAAACTGGCGATTTTGGCTTAAATAGCAGCGCTCACCTTGCCATATAAGACAAGTGAAAATTTGTGTATGCAATAATTTCGCCAAAATCATTCTGAACATAACGAAAAAATCTATTTCATTGTGTTTGTTTATTATTAAATTAATGTTAACATATCTAAAATATATTTAGTTGGGTTAGGCTAAATTAAATTGTACTTGTTGTAATAAGGTTAGGTAGGTTTTCAAAGTTTCTCTTGGTACAAAATTATAAATTCTTACATTAACATAAATGGAAAAAATATATCTTTAAACGTATAAGAGAACATTTTAGAAAGGACTTAATTTTAGATGAGTTCTTGCTAATTGACCAGTTTGACCTAATCGGCACGACATATATATATATATATATATATATATATATATATATATATATATATATATATATATATATATATAATACATATATATATATATATATATATATATATATATATATATATTATTATTATTATTATTATTAACACATCGGCCACATCGGCCGTTTCCCAACAAGGCAGGGTGGCCCAAAAAAGAAAAACTTTCATTATCATTCACTCCATCACTGTCTTGCCAGAGGCATGCTTACACTACAGTTATAAAACTGCAACATTTAACATCCCTTCTTCAGAGTGCCGACACTGTACTTCTCATCTCCAGGACTCAAGTCCGGCCTGCCGATTTCCGTGAATCCCTTCATAAATGTTACTTTGCTTCCACTCCAACAGCACGTCAAGTATTAAAAATCATTTGTCTCCATTCACTCGTAGCTAAAGAAGACAGAAGAAAGAAGATGACCGACACCCTCTACCCAGTCGGCCAATGCTGGGTCGCCATTTGGAGAAGACCCGGGCCGGATGTACCGGCGAACCTACAACAACAACAATTCACTCCTATCAGATTCGCTCATGCATGCTTGCTGGAAGTCCAAGCCCCTCCCACACAAAACCTCCTTTAAAATGGTGGATACGAGAGTACTCAGAATTGACAGACGCCAGAGTACTCAGCTGTCTTCAAGAAGGCGCTGGACAGGCACCTAAAGTCAGTACCTGATCAGCCGGGATGTGGTTCGTACGTCTGTCTGCGTGCGACCCGCAATAACAGCTATGTTGATCAGAACTTGATCCACCAGGAGGCCTGGTCACAAATCACCCCGCGGGGGCGTTGATCCCCGAAACTCTCTCCAGGTATATATTTGGTATACCAGGCACAGAGTACGCAGAAAATTACTCTCAAATCTCCTAACCTACGCCTAGGCGCCGTAATTACCTTCGTTTCGCTCTGTGTAGAGCGAAACAAGCTTCACAAGTATCTCTCTACGGTGGTTGTATTAAACAAAGAGAGTCAACAAAATTATCCTTTTGTTCTTTGCCTTTTAATCTTCCCTTTTGTTCTCTAAATGGGAATTGGTAAGGGGTGCCTAGATGCTGGTGATGGGCACTGCATGTAAGAAATAGAAGCTGCTTTTCCATTCCTCTGGTCATACCTGATTATCTCCCATTCCTCAAGCACCCTATGACTCTTACGAGTTTAGAGATTCCCGAATAATAATAATAATAATAATAATAATAATAATAATAATAATAATAATAATAATAATAATAATACTTCCGTCTCACTTCATCTTCATCATTCATTTTTTCATCCTCTTCTCAATGTACCCGAGTCCGTCTCCTCTTTATTCTACTCTCCTCCCCCGTCCCTGGACCTATCATTTCTCCTCACTTGCAACAACTTATCCCTCTCCTCAAGTGCCAACAAATGCACAAGTGCCAGAAAAAAACTTTCACCGGCGACAGAGTTTCGCTCTGTGTACAACTTTCATCAGATCCATGACTTGATCAAGGAGATTTTTAAATAACGAGTGTCTCTGTCTTCAAACTTTGCCCGAAATGCTTTGCATGCTCTCAAATTATTGTGTACTTTCGGAAAATTATTTGAAATAAAAAATGGCCAGTTGCTGCAGGAAAAAACCTGTTGCCAATTATTATTATTGGCAACAGGTTATTTCCTGCAGCAACTGGCCACAGTTCAGGAGTGAAGCTGCTTTTGCTACGTTTCACAATGAGGCAGCCCATATCACAGTAATTTGCAACTCAGCTCTTGTGGCATGTGGGTGTACTGCACTGAGCTCTGTTCCCTGGTGGTGGATACGGAAACTGTCGTTTTTCTACAAGATGGCAGAGCGGGCTCGACGCCAGGTAAACACTGTATATGTTGAAGTCTTAAAGGGAGCCATTTACCCAAGCAATGCTGACGATATTTTCTCTGGAAATTTTGGAAATTCTCTGGAAATTAAGTAAATTCTCTTGAAATTTAGTAAATTCTCTGGAAATTTTGGAAATTCTATGGAAATTTTGGAAATTCTCTGGAGTTTTTGGAAATTCTCTGGAAATTAAGTAAATTCTCTTGAAATTTTCAAAAAACTCTGGAAATTAAGTAAATTCTCTGGAAATTTTGCCGGAGTGCAAATCATTCAGCGGGTTTCAGTTTGACAGCTGTATGTCAAGACGGAAGTATCACCCGGTAAGGTCACCGTCTACCAATCTACTGGTAAACAGAGGGAGAGACGAGCCTACTAAATCGAGAGAAAATCGTCGCTTACGATAGAAGGTGACTTAAAAGTGAACAACGTAGTTTACGGGAGAGGAACGTTATTTACAAGATAAAAACATGACTTACGAGAGAAAAACATGACTTACAAGAGAAAAACATGACTTACGAGAGAAAAACGTGACTTACGAGAGAAAAACATGAGTGCAAATAAATGGGAGATTAGGACGCATTGTGGAATTGGGTCGGGGTATTCAGCAGGGTTGTCCCCTATCGCAGATGTTATTTGCATGCTTACAGGACCCTTTTTATCTAGTGTAAAAATCTGAAATTTCATGAAAAAATAAAAATAAAAGGTGAAAATATTGCGAAATATAAAGGTTTTTATATTTCATATAAAATATTAAATCTTTGTTCACTTTTCCGCTTAAAATTCGGTTTGTAAAGAAACTATAACATGTAGGCTTTGTTTCACTCATAACAGAGCTTTACGAAGGTCTGTTTACAGCGAAAGGTCGTCTATAAATATAGATTTGGTCTGCATATATTTTATTTCTATCTAGAGGTGGTTGTGTCTAAATCTAATACACAGGAACATTCTTAAGCATCGGGGGTCGTTAACAAAGATGTCTATGATACGGGTTGTGAGTCACATCCCGTGTCACAACTTTTGTATTGCGGCCCAAGAGGCATTGGAAAAAAACGACAAGCGTGCCCGAGCGCGCGCACACACTTGTGTGTGTTAGTAAGTTACCATTTTGTCCTAGGCACATGTCGGTGTGTGTACTCACCTATTTGTACTCACCTATTTGTGGTTGCAGGGGTCGAGTCATAGCTCCTGGCCCCGCCTCTTCACTGATTGCTACTATGTCCTCTCTCTCCCTGCTCCATGAGCTTTATCAAACCTAGTCTTAAAACTATGTATGGTTCCTGCCTCCACTATGTCGCTTTCTAAGCTATTCCACTTCCTGACAACTCTATGACTGAAGAAATACTTCCTAACATCCCTTTGACTCATAGGAGTCTTCAACTTCCAATTGTGACCCCTTGTTTCTGTGTCCCCTCTCTGGAACATCTTGTCTCTGTCCACCTTATCTATTCCTCGCAGTATTTTATATGTCGTTATCATGTCTTCCCTAACCCTCCTGTCCTCTAGTGTCGTCAGGCCGATTTCTTCGTAGGACAATTTCCTTAGCTCTGGGACTAGTCTTGTTGCAAACCTTTGCACTTTCTCTAATTTCTTGACGTGCTTGACCAGGTGTGGGTTCCAGACTGGTGCTGCATACTCCAGTATGGGCCTGACGTATATGGTGTACAGAGTCTTGAATGATTCCTTAGGTTTGCCAGCCGCCCGTATGCTGCAGCAGTTATCTGATTGATGTGTGCCTCAGGAGATGTGCTCGGTATTATACTCACCCCAAGATCTTTTTCTTTGAGTGAGGTTTGCAGTCTTTGGCCACCTAGACTATACTCTGTCTGCGGTCTTCTTTGCCCTTCCCCGATATTCATGACTTTACATTTAGCAGGGTTAAATTCAAGGAGCCAGTTACTGGACCAGGCTTGTAGCCTGTCCAGGTCTCTTTGTAGTCCTGCCTGATCCTCGACTGATTTGATTCTTCTCATTAATTTCACATCATCTGCAAACAGGGACACTTCTGAGTCTATCCCTTCCGTTATGTCATTCACATATACCAAAAACAGTACAGGTCCTAGGACTGACCCTTGTGGAACTCCACTCGTTACAGGTGCCCACTCTGACATCTCGTCACGTACCATGACTCGTTATTGCCTCCCTGTCAGATATTCTCTGATCCATTGCAGTGCTTTTCCTGTTACGTGTGCCTGATCCTCTAGCTTTTGCATTAACCTCTTGTGAGGAACTGTGTCGAACGCCTTCTTGCAGTCCAAAAAAATGCAGTCTATCCACCCCTCTCTCTCGTGTCTTACTTATGTTACCTTGTCATAAAACTCCAGTAGGTTTGTGACACAGGATTTTCCTTCCCTGAAACCGTGCTGGTTGTCGTTTATAAGCTTGTGTCTTTCTAGGTGTTCCACAACTCTCCTCCTGATGATCTTCTCCATGACTTTGCATACTATACACGTCAGTGACACAGGTCTGTAGTTTAATGCCTCGTGTCTGTCTCCTTTCTTAAAAATTGGGACTACATTTGTCATCTTCCACGCCTCAGGTAGTTGCCCAGTTTCAATGGATGTGTTGAAGATTTGTGTTAGTGGCACACACAACATCTCTGCTCCCTCTCTAAGAACCCACGGAGAAATGTTGTCCGGTCCCACCGCTTTTGAGGTATCGAGTTCACATATCAGCTTCTTCACCTCCTCCTCGGTTGTGTGTATTTCATCCAGCACTTGTTGGTATACCTCCCTATTCTGAATTCCTGGAGTCCTTCCTGTCTCCTGTGTAAATACTTCTTTAAATCTCATGTTGAGCTCCTCACATACCTCTTGGTCGTTTCTTGTGAATTCCCACCTTCCTTTTCAGCCTGATTACCTGGTCCTTGACTGTTGTTTTCCTCCTGATGTGGCTATACAACAGCTTCGGGTCAGACTTGACTTTTGATGCTATATCATTTTCATATTGTCGCTGAGCCTCCCTTCTTACCTGTGCATATTCGTTTCTGGCTCTTCAGCTAGTCTCTTTATTTTCCTGGGTCCTTTGTCTTCTGTACTTTTTCCATTCTCTATTACACTTAGTTTTTGCCTCCCTACACCTCTGGGTGAACCAAGGACTCGTTCTGGTCTTCCCATTACTTCTGTTTCCCTTGGGGACAAACCTCTCCTCTGCCTCTTTGCATTTGGTTGTCACATATTCCATCATTTCTTTTACTGGTTTTCCTGCCAATTCTCTCTCCCACTGAACGTCTTGTAGGAAGTTCCTCATGCCTGTGTAGTCCCCTCTTTTGTAGTTTCGTTTCTCCCTTACTATTCCTGCTCCCCTCTCCACTTGTAGCTCAACTATATAATCAAAACACAGAACCAAATGATCACTAGCTCCAAGGGGCCTTTCATACGTGATATCCTCGATGTCCGAACTACTCAAGGTGAATACTAGGTCCAGTCTTGCTGGATCATCCCCACCTCTCTCTCTGGTAGTGTCTCTAACATGTTGATGCATGAGGTTTTCCAGTACCACATCCATCATCTTGGCTCTCCATGATTCATGACCCCCATGGGGCTCCAGGTTTTCCCAATCAATCTCTTTGTGATTGAAATCACCCATAACTAGTAACTATGCTCTCCCCATGTGGGCTCTTCTGGCTACCTCGGCTAGTGTGTATACCATTGCTCTGTTGCTCTCGTCGTATTCTTCTCTTGGCCTCCTGCAGTTCTGTGGCGGGTTGTACATTACAGCAATTACCACCTTAAGGCCCTCAGACTGAATTGTTCCTACTGTGTGTGTGTGTGTGTGTGTGTGTGTGTGTGTGTGTGTGTGTGTGTGTGTGTTGACCTGTATCTGTGACGATATTTGGGATAGTTCCAACAAGTCACTTCCTCATAGGGTGACAATATGCGTTCCGTTCCCACAAGTCACTGCCTGACAGGGTGATGATAGTGCGTTCCGTTCCAGCAAGTCACTACCTGAGAGGGTGACGAGTGTTTTGTTCCGTTCCAGCAAAGTCACTGACTCAGAGGTTGACAAGTGTGTTCCCTTCCAGCAAGTCACTGCCTCAGAGGGTGACGAGTGTGTTCCGTTCCAGCAAGTCACTGTCACTGTCTCAGAGGGTGACGAGAGTGGGATCCATTCCAGAGAGAAACGATAGTTGGGTTCGTTCTAGTGGCGCATTGCTACAGAGGGGTGACGATAGTGGGGTTCGTTCCAGTGGTGCACACATTGGCGAGATAAGATCAGCATGCAAGACTTATCTGAACTAAGCGTCCAGAGAGACGTTCACGCTTATTGCCAAATGGACTACATCCTATTACAGCGTCTTCCCTCCTGAAGGTATCCTTTCACGCAAGCATACACACGTCCTACATATATGTATATATGTCGTGCCGATTAGGTAAAACTTGCGATTTTGGCTTAAATAGCAACGCTCACCTTGCCATATAAGACAAGTGAAAATTTGTGTATGCAATAATTTCGCCAAAATCATTCTGAACATAACGAAAAAAATATATTTCATTGTGTTTGTTTATTATTAAATTAATGTTAACGTATCAAAAATATATTTAGTTGGGTTAGGCTAAATTAAATTGCGCTTGTTGTAATAAGGTTAGGTAGGTTTTCAAAGTTTCTCTTTGTACAAAATTATAAATTTTTACATTAACATAAATTAAAAAAATATATCTTTAAACGTATAATAGAAAATTTTAGAAAGGACTTAATTTTAGATGAGTTCTTGCTAATTGACAGTTTTACCAATCGGCACGCATCAATATATATATATATATATATATATATATATATATATATATATATATATATATATATATATATATATATATATATATATCGTGCCGATTAGGTAAAACTTGCGATTTTGGCTTAAATAGCAACGCTCACCTTGCCATATAAGACAAGTGAAAATTTGTGTATGCAATAATTTCTCCAAAATCATTCAGAACCTAACAAAAAAATATATATTTTATTGTGTTTGTTTATTATTAAATTAATGTTAACGTATCTAAAATATATTTAGTTGGGTTAGGATAAATTAAATTGCGCTTGTTGTAATAAGGTTAGGTAGGTTTTCAAAGTTTCTCTTGGTACAAAATTATAAATTCTTACATTAACATAAATGAAAAAATATATCTTTAAACGTATAAGAGAAAATTTTAGAAAGGACTTAATTTTAGATAAGTTCTTGCTAATTGACCAGTTTTACCTAATCGGCACGACATATATATATATATATATATATATATATATATATATATATATATATATATATATATATATATATATATATATGTGTGTGTGTGTGTATGTATGTAAGTGTGTGTATGTGTGTATGTATGTAAGTGTGTGTGTGTGTGTGTCGTGCCGAATAGGTAAAACTTGCGATTTTGGCTTAAAGAGCAACGCACGTCTTGACGAATAGGGAAAGCGAAAATATATGTAATAATTTCGCAAAAATCATTCTGAACCTATCGAAAAAAAATATTTCATTGAGGTTTGTTTATTATTAAATTATTCTAAACTTAGTATGTATATGAAATATATTTAGTTGGATTAGGCTAAATAACATTGCGTTTGTTATAATAAGGTTAGGTAAGTTTTCTAAGGTTCTATTGATACAAAATCATTAACTTTTATATTAACATAAATGAAAAAATGTATATTTAAATGTATAAGAGAAACTTTTAGAAAGAACTTAATTTTAAATGAGTTCTTGCTAATTGACCAGTTTACCTTTTCGGCACGATATATATATATATATATATATATATATATATGTCGTGCCGATTAGGTAAAACTTGCGATTTTGGCTTAAATAGCAACGCTCAAATTGCCCTATAAGACAAGTGAAAATTTGTGTATGCAATAATTTCGCCAAAATCATTCTGAACATAACGAAAAAAATATATTTCATTGTGTTTGTTTATTATTAAATTAATGTTAACGTATCTAAAATATATTTAGTTGGGTTAGGCTAAATTAAATTGCGCTTGTTGTAATAAGGTTAGGTAGGTTTTCAAAGTTTCTCTTGGTACAAAATTATAAATTCTTACATTAACATAAAAGAAAAAATATATCTTTAAATGTATAAGAGAAAATTTTAGAAAGGACTTAATTTTAGATGAGTTCTTGCTAATTGACCAGTTTTACCTAATCGGCACGACATATTTTATATATATATATATATATATATATATATATATATATATATATATATATATATATATATATATATATATATATATTTATTTATTTATTTATTTATTAACGCATCGGCCGTTTCCATTCAAGGTAGGGTGGCCCGAAAAGAACAACTTTCACCATCATTCACTTCATCACTGTCTTGCCAGAGGCGCGCTTACACTACAGTTATAAAACTGCAACATTAACATCCCTCCTTCAGAGTGCAGGCACTGTACTTCCCATATCCAGGACTCAAGTCCGGCCTGCCGGTTTCCCTGAATCCCTTCATAAATATTATCCAGCTCACACTCCAACAGCACGTCAAGTCCTAAAAACATTTATCTCCATTCGCTCACGCATGCTTTGCTAGAAGTCCAAGTACCTCGCACACAAAACCTCCTTTACCCTCCCTCCCTCCAACCTTTCCTAGGCCGACCTCTACCTCGCCTTCCCTCTAATACAGATTTAGACATTCTCGAAGTCATTATATTTTGTTCCAACCTCTCTACATGTCCAAACCACTTCAACAACCACTCCTCAGCGCTCTGGATAATAGTTTTAGTAATCCCACACCTCCTCCTAATTTCCAAATTTCGAATTTTCTGCATTATATTCACACCACGCATTGCCCTCAGACACGACATCTCCGCTGCCTCCAGCCATCTCTTTGCAACATTCGCCACCTATGATTCACACCCATATAAGAGCGTTGGTATAACTATACTCTCATACATTCCCCTCTTTGCTTCCATGGACAAAGTTCTTTGTCTCCACAGACTCTTCAGTGCACCACTCACCTTTTCCCCCGTCGTCAATTCTATGATTCACCTCATCTTTCGTAGACCCATCTGTTGACACGTCCACTCCTAAATATCTGAATACATTTACCTCCTCCATATATATATATATATATATATATATATATATATATATATATATATATATATATATATATATATATATATATATATATATATATATATATATATAGTGTGTGTGTGTTAGGTAGTTACCATTTTGTCCTAGGCACATGTCAATTTGACACTAGGCCTGTGTGTGTGTGTGTGTGTGTGTGTGTGTGTGTGTGTGTGTGTGTGCAATGCGAAACAGCTTAGGTTGTTTTACTTGACTTTTCAACCATTATCGCATAAGACTGTCTCAATTTCAACCATCCCTTGAGTCCGCCTCCACTACCACCATCCTAGGAGTCCGTCTCCTCTACCACCATCCTAGGAGTCCGTCTCCATTACCACCATCCTAAGAGTCCGTCTCCACTAACACCATCCTAGGAGTCGGTCTCCACTACCACCATCCTAGGAGTCCGTCTCCATTACGACCATCCCAGGAGTCCGTCTCCACTACCACCATCCCAGGAGTCCGTCTCCACTACCACCATCCCAGGAGTCCGTCTCCACTACGACCATCCCAGGAGTCCGTCTCCACTACCACCATCCCAGGAGTCCGTCTCCACTACCACCATCCCAGGAGTCCGTCTCCACTACCACCATCCCAGGAGTCCGTCTCCACTACCACCATCCCAGGAGTCCGTCTCCACTACCACCATCCCAGGAGTCCGTCTCCACTACCACCATCCCAGGAGTCCGTCTCCACTACCACCATCCCAGGAATCCGTCTCCACTACCACCATCCCAGGAGTCCGTCTCCACTACCACCATCCCAGGAGTCCGTCTCCACTACCACCATCCCAGGAGTCCGTCTCCACTACCACCATCCCAGGAGTCCGTCTCCACTACCACCATCCCAGGAGTCCGTCTCCACTACCACCATCCCAGGAGTCCGTCTCCACTACCACCATCCCAGGAGTCCGTCTCCACTACCACCATCCCAGGAGTCCGTCTCCACTACCACCATCCCAGGAGTCCGTCTCCACTACCACCATCCCAGGAGTCCGTCTCCACTACCACCATCCCAGGAATCCGTCTCCACTACCACCATCCCAGGAGTCCGTCTCCACTACCACCATCCCAGGAGTCCGTCTCCACTACCACCATCCCAGGAGTCCGTCTCCACTACCACCATCCCAGGAGTCCGTCTCCACTACCACCATCCCAGGAGTCCGTCTCCACTACCACCATCCCAGGAGTCCGTCTCCACTACCATCATCCCAGGAATCCGTCTCCACTACCATTATCCTAGGAGTCCGTCTCCACTACCACCATCCCTTGAGTCCGTCTCCACTACAACATCCCTTGAGTCCGTCTCCACTACCACCATCCCAGGAGTCCGTCTCCACTACCACCATCCCATGATTGCGTCTATATCAATGTTCTTCAAAACTGTTTTTTGACACGACCCATTACAATAATATCGCAATCCCCTCATGACACTATTCTCGTGTTTCCTCTGAAAAAGTCTCAGATGGCATCTAAAATAATATCTTAGCTAATTTAAAGCTTTTGACTTAACTCATTCATTTTATTAATATACAACGAAAATTAACTGATTAATAAATTTGTAATTGACCTGCTTATTGTTATTGGTGGTCCTGCCTGGTGCTTACAACCTCACATCTCTGCACTGGGTTTCTACCTAGTACTTAGAAGACCTTTAGTCTAGACTACCATCATCGCCAAACACTGTGTCAACTACCACCGTTGCCGAACACTGTGTCACCTACCACCACCTCTCTTTACTTTAACAACGATCCTGTCTCATTTCGAAGGCACACAGGCTGCCGTTCAAGGGTCACTAACCACAGCGTTACCTCGGAGCTGCCTCAATGTTAATTCCCATCACTTACTAACACCACCAGAATGTTACCATTATCTCTCCTGTGGTGCCCCAGGGACGCTGCTTGGTCCTTGTTTATTGTAGTCTGGTATATTGTTGCGTGCTGCTGCTGTTGCTGCTGCTGTTGCTTTCTGCTTTTAATGTTGGTGTTGCCGCTGCTGCTTCTTCTCTCCCTGTCGCTGTTAATGCTACTGATCTTAATTATGTTCGTATTGCTACTGCTGCTGTGGCTACTGCCCATGCTGGTGTTGCTAAAGCTGTGGCTCAGGGTGCAGGATATAGGGAAAACACTGTGTGTCAGAGACTGAAAATGTTGTAATCAACAAGGAATTCTTTACTTTGTGCAGCACAGGATAAGTGCTACACTAAGTGTGGCAATTTCTTACAAAAGTGCGGAGGATGATCATAAAAATCTGCCTCGAACGTCACAGACACTGTATCTTCCTGCCTTCAGCGTTACAGACACTGTATTATTCTTCCTCCAGCGTCTCATCACTATATTCTTCTGCCTTCAGCGTCACAGAGACATCATCTTCTTGCGTCCATCGTCACAAAGACAGGATCTTTCTGCCTTCAGCATCATATACACTGTATCTTCATGCATCCAGCGTTACAGACACTATCACCTTTCCTCCAGCGTCACAGATTCTACACAGACACAATGTCTGAACACTTATTACTGTGGCTACTGTAAAGGGTCCAAATGACTACACTTGAGCACCTTGTTACTAATCCAATCGATTACCCGATAATTTTTTCCGTGTTATGCTGCCAGTAATCACAAAAATTTTTAAGCGAGCTACCTAACATGATTTCGCTTAGCTCCGTCATATTTACATAAGAGTTCCTTATTATTACCTGACCTACTCTGCAGACACCACCTGTTATTTTTTAACTGCAGTTCCTATCATTAGCGGCAGAACACACAGCAACAACGGCCTTTATTATGGTGTTCTGTCTTTGCCTAAATCAGAAACATTAGCCAGAGCTGCCGTAGCGGCTATCTTTACTCAAGTGAATCTGTCAGCAGGTGTGAGATGGGAACCCTTTTTTATATTAAACGAAGTAAGATGCATCAGCAGCGTGCTGCTACCCTATTCTATATGAAAGTTTTATTGTGGGAACAAAAAGCTGGCTATCTTTCCCTACCTTATTCCATCACTGAGAACGGGATATATTCTTCAAGAAAGAATATGTCAGTTTGAATTAGGAGGCAAGTGCGATGCTGAGGAGATCGTTAAACGTTTCACTATGGGTCAAGAAGCTACAGCGTCTTCAAGGTTTTTATTATTACTTGTTGGCTGTTGCCACAATTACATATTCAAAGGTTTCGCTCCAGTGGAGCTGGAATTACTATTACCTGGGAATTATTATCTCATAGATAGAGACGAGGGAAGAGTGTGGGAGGGAAGGGGGGTGCGGGGTTCCGAGAAGGGTGTGAGGTAGGGGGCAAGGGTGAGTTTTCTCTAGGCCAAAAGCTGTATTTCAACAGCTACGCTGTAATCTAGATAATACCCGCCGATTGCTAACATTAGTTCCCTGGCCTGTTAATAATATACTGGTGGAGCTTCCCAAACAGTGGTAGTAATAGCGTCAGCTGGAGCACCCACAGCTGGGCCACTATCACTTGGACAAATAGCAGCATGAGACACTGGCCCATGCTAGGCTGGCCTCACTCGCACCCAACTATTCCCCACTCATGCACAGTCCAATCTAATTTTAAAGTTACCCAAAATACTCGTTTCAGTGATGCTACTATATAGTTTGCGCCACTCAGCCACAACTTTATTGCCGAATCAGTGCTTTCCTATATGCTTTCCAAATCTAAATTGATCCATCTTGAATTAGTTGCTGCGATTCATATCTTGAGTCGATATTTCCAACACTTTATCTATATCCTTGTGTTTTACTCTACACATTTCTACAGAGTACAAATTCAGTGCCTTCAGTTGTCTTCATAGGATTAACAGGGGATTAACTTTAACACAATTATCTGTAGATTTTCAGGCGCATTAATATGTAGGCAGATTTGAGGAACAGCATCTCACTGAGGACTTACCATCGATATATGAAGGTGACTTGATGAAAATGGTATAAAATACCATACCAACTGCCTCTGTATTGGCTGAAGAAGCCAACTCTGTCAGCGAAACTTTTCAACAATAAATACACCCAACTGCTGCGCATATAAATTATTTATAAAGCTGACTTAGTACCGTGGGACTTCCATTATTCATACTTCTTGATATAAAGCAAACATCATTTAACTTTATTGCCGATACTTATGCACTGTTATCTTGGTTTTAGATTTCTACTAATGAGAACTCTTGTCTTAATCACATTCATTTTAATTAAGGTTTTCTTTATACAGTTTATAATTGACGTGGTGATTTTTTTCCCAGGATCAGAGAGCCTTACATCCGTCCACATTAAACAGCACCAGACACTATTTAGACTACATCTTCAACCCATCCAATTCCACCAGTAGCTTCCTGGTGTCTTCTTCAGAAATTATTTGAAAGCCTGTATTTATGAAGTCGGCAAACTTGCCTCTCCCGTCACCCAAGAGTAATGGGCTCAGTGCTGACCACTGAGGAAGACGTCTTGTATCGGGTCCCTTATTCTGATTTCTCTTCATTTATGCAAACTTCCTCTTTTCTACCTGTCAAATAATAAGAACATGTGACTCTAAAATGCTGTATTGAGAAACGTTACATGTATGTATGAATATATATATATATATATATATATATATATATATATATATATATATATATATATATATATATATATATATATATATATATATATACTATATATATATTTCATTGTGTTTGTTTATTGTTAAATTATCGTAAACGCTGAAAATATCCAGCCAAGACAGGACTCGCAGCAATGGTTTGGTTTCAAGTTGGAAAAGTTCAGATTCAGGAAGGATATAGGAAAGCACTGGTTTGGTAATAGAGTTGTGGATGAGTGGAACAAACTCCCGAGTACCGTGATAGAAGCTAAGACGATGTGTAGTTTTAAAATTAGGTTAGGAAAATACATGAGTTATCAAACAGATAGATAAACTGAAGCAAAATAAGTGGTTATCAAACAGATAGATAAACTGAAGCAAAATAAGTGGTTATCAAACAGATAGATAAACTGAAGCAAAATAAGTGGTTATCAAACAGATAGATAAACTGAAGCAAAATAAGTCCCCGGGACCCGACGAGTTGTTTTCCAGGGTGCTTAAAGAATGCAAAATGGAACTTAGTCAGCCATTAACGAATGTGTTTAATACGTCCATCCTAACTGGTGTTGTGCCAGAGATGTGGAAGATAGCTAATGTAGTTCCTATATTCAAATCAGGGGATAAGTCCATTCCATCAAATTACCGTCCAATAAGCCTCACGTCTATAGTAGGCAAATTATTAGAATCAATTATAGCTGATATTATCAGAAGTCACCTTGAAGAACATAATTTGATTAATGAATCTCAGCATGGGTTTACGAGAGGTCGTTCCTGCCTGACAAATTTACTGACGTTTTTCAATAAAACATTTGAGGCAGTAGACAGTGATAAAGAATATGATATAGTTTACTTGGATTTCAGTAAGGCCTTCGATAGAGTACCTCACAAGAGACTCTTAAGAAAGGTGGCAGCTCATGGTATAGGAGGTAAAGTTCTAGCATGGATAGAGGCATGGCTTACCAATAGAAAGCAGAGAGTTTCCATTAATGAGGTCAAATCTGAATGGGGATTTGTCACTAGTGGCGTTCCACAAGGATCAGTTTTGGGCCCATTGTTGTTCATAATTTACATTAATGACCTTGATGAAGGAATTGCAAGTGACATGAGTAAATTTGCTGATGATACAAAAATAGGCCGTATAATTCATTCTGAGGAGGATACCAGTGAACTCCAGGAGGATTTGGATAAATTAATGTCTTGGTCTGAAAAGTGGCAGATGAAGTTCAATGTGGACAAGTGTAAGGTGCTAGTCGTTGGTAATGAAAATATCCTCGAATTTATAAACTTGGTGAAGTTGAGCTTGATCATACAGAATGTGAAAAGACTTGGGAGTCATGGTAAGCAGAAATCTAAAGCCAAGACAACAGTGCCTAAGTGTGCGCAATAAGGCTAACAGATTACTAGGATTTATTTCAAGAAGTATAAGCAACAGAAGTCCAAAAGTTATTTTACAGCTCTATACATCACTAGTGAGACCTCATTTGGATTATGCAGCTCAGTTTTGGTCTCCTTACTACAGGATGGATATAGATTCATTGGAGAACATACAAAGAAGAATGACTAAAATGATTTACAGTATAAGAAATCTCCCGTATGAAGATAGACTTAGAGCATTGAATCTCCACTCTCTGGAGAGACGTAGAATGAGGGGAGATATCATCGAGGTGTACAAGTGGATGATGGGCATAAACAAAGGAGATATTAATAAAATACTGAGGATATCGAACCAAGTAAGAACGAGAAATAACGGATTTAAATTGGATAAATTTAGATTTAGAAAGGACATAGGCAAGTACTGGTTTTCGAACAGAGTTGTAGATGCGTGGAACAATCTTCCGATTAGGGTGATAGAGGCCAGGACCTTGGGTGGCTTTAAAAAGAGTTTGGACAAATATATGAGTGGGAGGGGCTGGGTTTGATTAGTGTCGTGAGTACAGGAGTAAATTCTTAGGTAGTGGTGGTTTTGATAAGGACCTGCCTTGTATGGGCCAGTAGGCCTTCTGCAGTGTTCCTCCATTCTTATGTTCTTATGTTCTTATGTGTGGGTGGGTGTGAGTTGGACCTGACTAGCTTGTGCTACTAGGTCAGATGCCGTACTAATTCCTTAAGTGGAAGTGACCTGACTACCTGGAGTTTGTAGATGAATGGTTCAAAGAACCGACACGTTGTTAAATTAGACACATATGCAACACTTGGGTATCTTTATTGAGGAAAACGTTTCGACACACAGTGGCTTCATCAGTCCAATACAAAGTAGAAAGTTGAAAGGAGAGGAGGAGTTTGAGGTAATCAGTCCCTCGGCCTCGAGTCGATGTGTTCAGTCCATCAATCTTGAACAAGTACAGCATAGGGCAATGCAAGTGTTGCATATGTGTCTAATTTAACTACCTGGAGTTTACCTGGAAAGGGTTAACTTCAGGTGATCAGGTCTAAGCAGGGGAGTGATGGACCTGCCTAATAAACTATGCACTGTTGTCTTGGTTTCAGATTACTGCTAACCAGAACTCCTAAATCCTTCTCTCAATCACAAGTATTAAGATCTACATTATTAAGTTTATATGTGGCATGGTTATTGTCCTGCCCAACATTTAGAACTTTGCATTTGTCTACATTAAACTGCATCTGCCACTTCTCCGACCACTGCATCAGTCTATTCAAATCATCCTGGAGTGCTCTAATGTCCTCATTAGAATGAATTGGACGGCCTATTTTGGTGTCATCAGCAAATTTGCTTATGTTGCTATTTATTCCCTCATCTATGTCGTTTATGTAAATTGTAAACAACAGGGGGCCCAAAACTGACCCCTGTGGGACACCACTTGAGACGTGCCCGCATTCTGATTTCTCCCCATTTATGCAAACTCTCTGCCGCCTATTTGTCAACCATGCCTCTACCCAAGAAAAAAATTCTCCTCCTATATAACAAACATACATACATCAGTCTCGTACGTGTGGAACTTTGTTAAATGACTTATTTAAGTCCATATACACTACGTCATATTCTTTATCAGGGTCCACCTCCCAAAATACCTTAATGGAAAAGGTACGTCACTTCGTGAGGCAAGAAAGTCCCATTGTAAAACAACAGTAATATCGAAGCAGCCAAAAACAACATTAGGATTAGCAGGAGTAGCTCTAGCAGAATAGCAGTAGCATAAATAACAGCATTAGAAGTAATAGCAGGAGGAAAAGAAGCAAAAAAGAATATTTATTTTTATTGCTTAGATTCTCTAGCAAACCAATTTCCAGAAGTGCGCATTAACACGCTGACATCAGCGGTTTAGGCAAGAATGTTAAATTGGAGAGAGACCTCCAGCTTCAGTGTCAGTAAATACTACACACTGGTGGTGGTTACGTCAGCGGCTAGTGGGAGTAGAGTTAACTAGGAGGGAGTACAGTTAAGTAGGTGGGAGTAGAGTTGGCTAGGTGGGAGTAAAGTTGGCTAGGTGGGAGTACAGTTAAGTAGGTGGGAGTAGAGTTGGCTAGGTGGGAGTAGAGTTGGCTAGTGGGAGTAGAGTTGGTCAGGATGCAGCAAAGTTGGAGAGGTGGGTGCAGAGTTAACAAGGTGGGAGTCGGGTTAAATAAGCGGCAGTAGTAATTAGGTGAGATTATTATTAATACTTATACTACTAGTACTACTACTAATAAAGATAACAATTATAATAATAATGATTATAATTATTCGTATGGATCATACAGAGCCTGGGGAACGGGAGTTAAACAGATTCGATCCGAGAAAGGAGAGAGATGCTCTAGTTTCGTGAATCAAGAGCCCTTCACCAGCATCATGGTCATTTCACCCCCCACCCATCCTCCCTCCCTCCCTCTATCCCCACTCTATTTATCCTTACCTCCCTCCCTCTCTTCTTCTCTTGTTCCTTCCCTTCCCATCCTTGATGGGAATTGAAATTCGGAGTGAAGGCAAGTGGCTTTAGGGATTTGATGTGCTGTTGGAGTGCAAGCAGTGGTTCAAAAATTCAATCAGCAGGAACAAATTTTGGAGATGGGAAGTACAGTACAGTAAGGTACGTGTACTTGGAGAATGATTTCTGTGCTCTTGTGGAAAGACATCAAGGCACTAAGTGATGGTGAATTTATTCTTCTTCTTTGGATTACCCTGTCTTGGCGAGTCACCCCTGCCACCCTGCTTCGTGGTGGATCACCCTACCTTCGTGGGTCACCCTGCCCTGGTGGGTCACCTTGCCCTGGTGGGTCACCCTGCCCTGGTGGGTCACCCTGCCCCTGTGGGTCACCCTGCCCTGGTGGGTCACCCTGCCGTAGTGGGTCACCCTGCCCTTGCGGGTCACACTGCCCTGGTGGGTCACCCTGCCGTAGTGGGTCACCCTGCCCTGGTGGGTCACCCTGCCCTGGTGGGTCACCCTGCCCTGGTGGGTCACCCTGCCCTGGTGGGTCACCCTGCCCTGGTGGGTCACCCTGCCCTGGTGGGTCACCCTGCCCTGGTGGGTCACACTGCCCTGGTGGGTCACCCTGCCCTGGTGGGTCACCCTGCCCTGGTGGGTCACCCTGCTCTGGTGGGTCACCCTGCCGTAGTGGGTCACCCTGCCCTGGTGGGTCACCCTGCCCTGGTGGGTCACCCTGCCGTAGTGGGTCACCCTGCCCTGGTGGGTCACCCTGCCCTGGTGGGTCACCCTGCCCTGGTGGGTCACCTGCCCTGGTGGGTCACCCTGCCCTGGTGGGTCACCCTGCCCTGGTGGGTCACCCTGCCATGGTGGGTCACCCTGCCCTATGGGTCACCCTGCCCTGGTGGGTCACCCTGCCCTGGTGGTCACTGCAGGGTCACACCTGCCCTGGTGGGTCACCCTGCCGTAGTGGGTCACCCTGCCCTAGTGGGTCACCCTGCCCTGGTGGGTCACCCTGCCCTGGTGGGTCACCCTGCCCTGGTGGGTCACCCTGCCCTGGTGGGTCACCCTGCCCTGGTGGGTCACCCTGCCCTGGTGGGTCACCCTGTCTTAATGGGTAAAACTGATGATGATGATAATGAAGGAGTGGGTTGTGCTGAGAGTATAATCATCTTATCGGAGAAAAGCAAAAATAATAACTGATGCTGCTTGGAATATAAATTACTCATTAAATGTAAGAGCAAGTGGGGAGCAAGAGGGAAATTATAAGAGAGGAGTGGAGAGGAGAGAAAAGAAGAGGAGAGAGAAGAAAAAAGAGGAGAGCAAATTTAAGAGTGAGGCTACGTGTTAGACCTTGAATGTCCCAGCGGCCTCTACAATAAGACACCTGTCATAACGAACATCTGTATGGTAAAATATTCACCTAAAAACCATCAAGTGCGATGAACATAAAACCCTCAAGTGCGATCAACACCTACCTGGTCAACGTTTTCTCCATCAACCTTCAAGCGCTACGTGTGGTCAAGTGAGAGAGGCCAACGATACAGGTATTGTTAGCGGTGTATAGCTGTATTCCTGTTGTGTTTATTGCTGCAGTGTTTCAATAATTGGTGTTAATAATCTCGTTAGATATTGAGGGTTTGCCTGGCCTAAAAGAACAATACGCGCGCGTCTTGACGAATATCAGGCAGAAAAAAAATGGACTGCTTCTAATTTCTTTTACGCTAAGAAGGTTTTTGACAGTTTCTGGTGACTGATGCATAACTTAAAGACGCAGGATTTTGTGATAAATGAGGTAACTGTGTTGATGAAGGAATTATTTAACGATAGAATTCATAGCTGGGGATAGTGTAATTAATGGAGTTCCTGAGGTCCTGTGCTTGGTTCCACAGTTCCTGGTATTAGTGGAATCCCCGAGACACTGTGCAGGGCTCTACACAGTTCCTGGTATTAGTAAAATCCATGGGTACTATACATAGTTCCTGGTATACATGACTGACCTCCTGGTATACATGACAGTTGCGAACCTACATTTTCGGGGCCCTGAAGCCTAAACTGTTATGGGGTCACCTTGGAAACCAGCAACTGTTAGGCCTACATGATACTTTAATAACCATTTAATTTTTATTTTAACTATTATTTTGTACTGAATTACACTATGTTATTAATATTAGTATTTTAAAAAAAAATTCATACAATAGACCAAAAAATTTTGAGCAATGTGAACTGAAGTCGTTTCTGGGGCTCCCCTGGGATTAGGGGCCCTGAAGGTAAGCTTCATAGTTTCATAGTAGGTCCACCGCTGCCATTGCTGCACATCAATGTTTACAGTTGACGCAAAACTGACAGCGAGAATATAAAAGGAAGACTGCAAGAAACTTCATTGTAATCTCAGTAGTAAAAAAAAAAACTTGATTAATAAAATTGAAAACCAAGTAATTGAAGGGTAAAGATAATTGGAACGGAGACGAGACATCCGTAGACTTATTTAATCTATTAACGAAAAACAACCGGGAATTAACCTTGCTGCTCCTCTGTTCGCTACTAATATACACCGAAATCATCCACGGTGTACGACGGATCAGCAAACGTAAAAAGATTTAGAAACCTGAAGAATAAATCTCTGAAATCCTTATCAATCACATACATAAAACTAGTCTTGAAGAGGGCAACACTAGTGTGGAGCGCACACAGCAAAGAACACTGAAGGAACAAGGAATTGTGAAGCATTAAACCGAAAAATGAAAGTAAGGAAGAAAGACTTTTCATGGTAGATCTCAGAACTCTAGAAGAACAAAGAGCAAGAGGAGACATAATCACGGCATGAAAGATTGGCCTGAGAATAGAGAGGGTGGCCAAGCATACTCTTACTCAGACGATGTACCAGGAGGAAACACAGGTGAAAGAGTAAATCAAAGCAAGTTATAACGTAAAAAGGCACTTCTACAGACTTAACGCAGTAGTGGAATGAACTGGAAAATACACACACACACACACACACACACACACACACACACACACACACACACACACACACACAGAGGGATGGGTAGATTGCATTTTCTTGGACTGTAAGAAGGTGTTTCACACAGTTCCACACAAGAGATTAGTGCAAAAGCTGGAGGACCAGGCAGGGATAACAGGGAAGGCACTACAATGGATCAAGGAATACCTGTCAGGAAGACAGCAACGAGTCATGGTACGTGGCGAGGTGTCAGAGTGGGCGCCTGTAACGAGCGGGGTGCCACAGGGATCAGTCCTAGGACCGGTGCTGTTTCTGGTATTTGTGAACGACATGACGGAAGGAATATACTCCGAAGTGTCCCTGTTTGCAGATGATGTGAAGTTGATGAGAAGAATTTAATCGGACGAGGACCAGGCAGAACTACAAAGGGATCTGGACAGGCTGCAAGCCTGGTCCAGCAACTGGCTACTAGAGTTCAACCCCACCAAGTGCAAGTCATGAAGATCGGGGAAGGGCAAAGAAGACAACTGACGGAGTACAGTTTAGGGGGCCAGAGACTACAAACCTCACTCAAGAAAAAGGATCTTGGGGTGAGTATAACACCGTGCACATTTTCTGAGGCGCACATCACCCAAATAACTGCTGCAGCATACGGGCGCCTGGCAAACCTAAGAACAGCATTCCGACATCTCAATATGGAGTCATTTAGGACCCAACACTGTCTACGTTAGGCCCACACAACCAATTACAGTAGGGGTCCCACAAGGAAGTGTCCTTGGCCCACTCCTCTTTCTTATTTACATCAGTGACCTACAGAATGCATCACAACTACTCAAACCCATATTATTTGCAAATGACACTACATGCGTCTTCTCTCACCCAAACCCAGTCATACTGGCCAACACTGTTAATGCTGAATTGAAAAAAATATCTACCTGGATGATGACTAATAAGCTTACTCTAAATACTGACAAAACCTATTTCATTCAGTTTGGAAACAGAGCTACTAATGTTCCACTTAACATAACGCTCAATGGATCACCCATCACATGACTCACAGAGAGAAAATTTCTAGGAATCCACCTTGACAGTAGCCTCAAATTCCAGACACATATACAACAAATTTCCAAGAAAATCTCTAAGACAGTAGGCATACTATCAAAGATACGGTACTATGTTCCACAATCAGCTCTCCTTGCACTGTATCATTCACTCATCTACCCTTATCTCACCTATGGAATTTGTGCATGGGGATCAACAACAGTAAACCACCTAAGACCACTAATAACCCAGCAAAAGGCTGCAGTCAGAATATCAAATTCCCACTCCAGGTATCATACTTCACCAGTATTCAAAAGTCTATAACTACTCACCGTAAAGAACATCCATACTTATTCTTGTGCCTACTACATACATAGAACTCTACACTCAAACATAAACCCTCCACTCAAACTTCTCACTAACCTTAACAGGACGCATGACCATAACACAAGACATAGATCACTGTTTGATGTACCCCGTGTCCATATCACACTGTGTAAAAACTCTATGCACATAAAGGGCCCCAAAATTTGGAATTCATTACCAGTAAATACTAAAGTAACCCGGTCTGAACATCAATTTAAGACTCTTCTCAAAAACCACCTACTCACCCTAAACTAAATACTCAATACTTAATTTTACCAAAAAATCTCCCAATTACCTAAATCTCAAAACTTCAAAATTAGATGCCCAAAGTTCATACATTACTTAATACTACATGGTAGTATAAATACCTGTCCAAAGCAATACTGCCTTACACCCAATTGTAGCATTCTCATACTGTAAACTACTTTCAACAATGCACAATGTTATATTCCCATTATATAATTTAAATATTTACTATTGATATAAACAACCTGCAAAATACTTTCAACTTGTTCCAATGTAGTATCCCCATTGTAATTTGAGTAAACTTACTGTCTGCTATAAATAAAAACAGATGTACAACTTAAACAAACTATGATCAATTTTTCTAGTATTAAGTAGTCTGTAAGCCATTAAATTTAGTCGGCCAATAATGCCATGGCATGATAGTGGCTCTCTTTGCACTGCAACTCGTTATTGTAATTACATATCTCAATGTAATTAAAAATTTGTATTTGTATATTGGAGTATGCAGAGCCAGTTTGGATCCCTCACCTAGCCAAGCATGTAAGGAAACTAGAGAAAGTGCAAAGGTGTGCAACAAGACTACGAGGAGAGGTTAAGGGAAATCGACCTGACGACATTGGAAGACAGGAGAGATAGGGAGGATATGATAACGACATATAAAATACTAAGAGGAATCGACAAGGTGGGCAGAGACAGGATGGGACACAGCAACAAGGGGTCACAGTAGGAAGTTGAAGACTCAGATGAATCACAGGGATCTTAGGAAGTATTTCTTCAGTCACAAAGTTGTCAGGAAGTGGAATAGTCTGGGAAGTGATGTAGTGGAGGCAGGATCCATACATAGCTTTAAGAAGAGGTATGATGAAGCTCATGGAGCGGGAAGAGGGACCGAGTAGCGGCCAGTGAAGAGGCGAGGCCAGGAACTGTGACTCGACCTCTGCAACCACAACTAGGTGAGTACAACTAGGTGAGTACACACACACACACACACACACACACACACACACGACGTATAAAATACTGAGAGGAATTGACAAGGATGGACAGGGGACAAAATGTTTCAGAGATGGGACACAGGAACAAGGGGGACACAACTGTAAGTTGAAAACTCAGATGAGTCACAGGGATGTCAGGAAGTATTTATTCAGCACTAGAGTTGTCAGAAACAATTTGGAAAGTGATATAGGGGAGGCTGGATTCATACCTAGCTTTAAGAAGAGTTACGTAAAAACTCTTAGAGCAGGGAGAGAGTGGACTTAGAAGCGAGCAGCAAATAGGAGGGGCCAAGAGTTGCGTCGGGACCCCTGTAACCACAAATAGGTGAGTACAAATAGGTAAGTACACACATATCCACTGCTCTATCTAGTAACCACACGTGATCCTTGACACCATCAGCTGAGCAGAATGAGTTTAGAACAATGATAAACCTCTTGACCTCCAGACGGAGGCAGGTGCCGGGCTGGGTGAAGACGGTGATGCAACTCCTGAAGGTGCGGCAGACATTATTCTTACACCGGTAAATCGAGACCATCCCCAACGCCCCTAATCACCACACTTGAGCAATTTTATGTATGCAGTTCGGAGGTATGAAGAGTTGAAAGTGAGCAGTGTGAGCCGTGAAAAGTGTGTTTACAGTAAGGGCAGTGGCGTAAATTTTTTTATGGTCAATAAAAGTAGCAATGACACAGCCGCCACTATAGCCACCATCACTATGACCATACCACTGTCACTACCACAAACCAATAACACCACTATAACCAGCACTATGACCACCACCATGATCATCAATATCATCACTAGAAACACTGTGAGGTATTATTTTATATTATTTGTCTTTGATACATACAAATTATCCTGGAATGGTGACCTTGAAGCTTACAGTTTCCTGTATGCTCCTTCTATCCCTATGATCCTCCTACATTATTTTCTATATTCGACCGCCGACAGTAGTCCCCTTGGATGGTTGGTTGGTTAACGATGTTTAAAGCCTATCGACAACACGAGGGTTATTAAGGTTGCACGTACCCTTTCCACCAACAGTTAAGAATACTCTAATCCTAAAATAAGGATTAAAGTAAACTCTCAGCATACACACTCTGAGAGACTTACACCTAGTAGTGTGTATGTCCTGTCCTCACTTGGATGATGGAAAAAAATAATGATTAATATTTTGTATATTTACAGGTATATTTACTGTATCATGCTTCACTAAATAACCCACGATGTTACCTGTTGTTATCAACTAAGTTAACCCATAACGGCCTCACTGGGTGCTGGCAACCTTTAACCTGACCTAAATTGGATGTTGCAGCTTCCCTAACTGATGAATACTTCGAAACAATTTGAATTACCTTTGATATTTTGGGATCGTTCAAACTGGCTGCACTTAGGTACATCAGTAGACCGATAAAATTGTCCTTTATCACTTCGTCCATTGTCTGTGAGGTTATACTCACTCAAACCTCGTTTTCATTGTTTGTATTTTAGTGTAGACTTTACTCAGTATTACGCTGCACTCGTGGGGTCTGATTGTAAGATCACTTTCACTCGCATTTCTGTCATTGTCGGGCTGTCACCCATGTTAGTCGTCGCTGTCTGTTGGTTTCAACCTTGGGACCTCTTCTACTGTAAGATACCTTATTTATCATGATAAGTTAACTTCCGTGGACGACATGATACCCTGATGACTGTGTAGTTTCCGAGGGCACATTACGCACTGCGCTCTACGACCGCAACAAATGGAGGGATACATCTTACACCCACGACTCTTCTCCAACATGAGGGCTTTGAATTCTCTATTTTTGCATTATCTCGTTGCCAAGAGCTTCAGATTTTTGCTAGGGTACACCTATTATTAGACCATATAATATGGCTGAAGCTAGGTAACTCTAATTTCAAAACATTCCGATTGTTTGTCATATAATAAATTTTTATGAAATATCATTATCCAAGAAACTAGATCTACCTTCTACTTCTATCATATCTGATCATCTCTCATTTCCTTAGGGGACTGTATGACCATTACGGGTTTAGAGCTTCCCTATAACTAATCATTTATGCTTCAAATCACAACACTGGTAGTTTGTCATTTTGACGTCTGGGCAAGATTCGTGAACTCTCGTTATTCATTCTTATTAGCATAGGAAATGCCCTTCCCTGGTGTTTCTAGATGAACTCTGTCCGTCTCCTTTATAGCAACAACAAAACAGCAAAGCAGCAAAACAAAAATAACAACAAAAGAGCAATAGCAACAACCACATCAGCAGCAAACAAATAAATTACTATCCAGTCATTCCTTCACTGCACTAACTGTCTCCTCGAATCTGTCGTACACAGTTATTTAAGTGCCTTTAGATAATGTATGTACTACGTCTAGTCTATGAGTGTCTTTGTGTACATGACTCTCCCCACCCTCGTCTCCCTCATCACCATCATAACACCTGCCATCATTATCAGAATCACTGTCGGTTAGATCATCACCATCATCATTAAAACCGTTGTCAATATTAACAGTATAGTTTTCGCTCTCTTAGTCACAGCCATCATTATCACCTTCATAACATTCCCCATCATCATTACTATAATCACTTGGGTCACCACCCCAACACCATCATCACAACAATCAACACCAATACCATCATCGTCATCATCATCATCTTCAACATGCTTCACACTCATCTCCTCCAGGTGATGAATAAATAAAGAAATCCTCAAGACTTTCTATAAGAAGGGAATTCATTAACCCTGGCCTCCTATTCCCTCCAAGCCGTTCAAGGCGCTGGGGGAGGGGGAGTTACCTCCATTTTGCTTAGGGGCTCTTGATATAAAGAACTGGAGCTAATCTTCCCTTCCTTGAATCAAATTTACCTCCCATTCCCCAGGCGCTAGTTGACTGCTATTGGATATACATCTCCAGTTTCTCTACAGGGAGGCAGGAGTCACATCGAGGTCAAACTATGGCCAGGATGCTAAACAGCCTCTGCGGTAATTACTGTTGCCTGTTTTGACGACTGGCAGCTGAAAACGGCAGAAGCGCCTAGGGTTTACAGTCTATGCGTAAAAAAAAGGGAAGACAATAATGAATGCGTAATGGCGTCCAGGTCTGATGGAAGGGTTATGACAGCTTCGTGGCCACGGCTAATTATCGCCAGGTACTTCAGTACCAGGCGAAAGGGCTATTAATTTTTTTTAATACACCTGCCGTCTCCCACCGAGGAAT
This sequence comes from Cherax destructor, assembly GCA_009830355.1. Classification (NCBI taxonomy): domain Eukaryota; kingdom Metazoa; phylum Arthropoda; class Malacostraca; order Decapoda; family Parastacidae; genus Cherax; species Cherax destructor. The sequence continues at coordinate 329,230 of WNWK01000677.1, forward strand.
GGTGACTGGAAAAAAAAGAAGATAAAAAAAACGCTTGTAAAGTTTTTCTTCTTTTTATCTTTAGTAATTTATACAGGAGGAAAGGTGACTAGCTCTTTCCTGCCAACATTTTAGTCTCCTTTAACGACACGATTAACTTACGAAGGAAGGATTCTTCTCCACTTTTCAATGGAAATGGAGAATAATCATTATTATTTAATTAATAATAATAATATTATTATTATTTGAAGAAAACGCTAAAGCAGTTGGGATCATAGAGCGCTGGGAAATCAGGGAAAATCAGGTTAGATCCAAGGAAGGGAACGTAGCTTCAGTTCTATAGATCAAGAGCCCTACATCAGCATGACCCACTTTCAAAGGGTCCTCAGGTTCAGAAAATCTTTGATCACAACAGCTGCCTTTTGTACTGGCGAGGCACTTAAATACTTTAATTTCATTAAAAATCTCAAATTTAAATTACTGAGCTGCATGTAATGTTAACCTTGATTAAGAAAATGCACACACACACACACACACACACACACAGTATTTACCTTAAATGCTCTGAAACAGGTGTGATAAAATATAAGAAGTCTGAAGATGTCAGCGACCACACAGTACTGAAAACATTGAGTAAGTAAACATTGACGGAAGAATACAAGGTAGAGGATGGAAGACACTAAACTTCAGAAGAGGAAACTATGAGTGTATTAGTTAATTCCTGAATGCAGTGCGGTGGAAAACTGAAGTGAAATGAATATCAATGAACGAGATGACGGAGTACCTTGCCAGAAAGTGCCGGGTGGCAGAAAACATTGTGTCCAGAAGAAGTATAGAAAATAGCAAAGCAAAGACAGTCCATAATTAAACCGAAGATGCAGAAAGGAAAAAAAGAAAAATTACAGGAACGTGGAAAAGCTATGGAAAGTGAGGGACGAAAAAAAAAAGAAAGAAGTGAACAGAAAAGCAAGAAACGAACATGCAAAGGTGAATAGAGAAGCTGATCGACAATTTGAAAATGACACAGTAGCAAAAGTCAAACATGAAACTCTTCACATTCACTTCTGAAGAAAGACCACAGTAAAAAGATTGAAGAAGGAATGATAAATCACAAGAAACTAGTGTCTTGTCAGTGGAAACAGGGACGACACCAGAGAAATGGTACACCACTAGGTACTGAATTCCATTCATAGTCCAAAAAAAAAACTTTTAAGTGAGGTGAACACATCAAATGAAACGAAACCCGACAAAGTGTCGCCATGGATTCTGTAAGAGGCAGCAAAAGCATTGTCTAAACAACTAATTAAAATCTATACGTCAATGGATACGGTACATTTTTCAAAAACCTGGAAGACATCGAATGTGATCTCAGTAATTAAAAAAAAGAGCAAAGAGAGACAGAAGAGTCAACCTACAAATATCACTCGCATGCTTACTATGTAAGGAAATGGAGAAGATAATAAGAAGGATGGTGGTGGAATAGTTGCAGCGAACTAGTTTCATAAAACAAATATGGAGCACATGTTTAGCGATGGCAAACCTTGTTTCACAAGTCTACTGGAACTCTGTGAGGAAGTAACAGCAGCTAGGCAAAAGAGATAGCGGAATAGGTGAATTGCATATTCTTGGACAGCCGCGATGGTATCTTATACTACACCTCACAAGAGACTGGAACAATAACTTAAGCAAAGAATAACAGGAAATGCTCTTCAATGGCCCAAAGAATACCTTAATTATTGGAAGGAGATCAAAATTATTGTTCTTGATGGGAAAAGTGAAGAAATAGGGGAGCGTAAAAAATGAGATTCAGCAAGGATCGGTATTAGGACTAGTACTCTTCCTGAAATTAAAAAAAAAAGTAAATTAATGAGGGGGACGAAAACCAGTGAGGACAAGGAAAAGCTACAAATGGACACGGGGACGCAGCAAAATAAAACAGACAGATGGTTATTTAAATCAATTTCGGCAAATGCAAGATTATGAAAATTGGCCCAGGAGCTAGAAGCTAAGTAAAGACTCTGGGGCAGAGAGGCTGGGAACTTCACCCACAGAGAAAGGCCTAGTGGTAAACACAGTGCTGAGCATATCACCGGAAGCACACATCAACCGAATATACTCTACAGCGAATGTTCTTTCGGCAAATCCAAGAATAGCCTTCAGGAATCTCAATGAAGAGTGATACACTGCCATATATACGACATATAGTGAGGCTATCTTCGAAATGCACCACCAGCATGGAGCATTCACCTGATAAATTATGGTAAAAAACTGGAGATAATGTATAAATGAACTACGGAGAGAAGCTAAAAGAACTGAACCTGACAACACTAGAGGAGAGAGTAGACAGGAAACATGAAAATACTCTGAGGACTTGATTGAGTGGACAGGGGCCCTGTCCACAATATCATGAGGACGACAGAGTGGTCACATCACAGTTGGAAGTTAGAATCACAGATGAGTCATGGGATGTCAGGAAGTATTTATTCAGCCTTCATAGCTGTAGGAGTAGGTATGACAAGGTTAATGAGCCTAGGAGGGAGTGAATATGACAAAAGGCAAGTTAAGAGTCTAGGACTCAACCCCCGTAACCATCTAAGGTAAATACGCACACATAAACTCGCACACACACACATACACACACACACACACACACACTCACACACACACACACACACACACACACAGAGTAGTCAGGAAATGGAAGTCTAGAGAAAGATATAGTGGAGGCAGGAACCATACATAGTTTTAAGACAAGGTATGGTAAAGCTCATGGAGAAGGGAGAGCAGAGACCCAGTAGCAGACAGCGAAGAGGCGGGGCCAGGAGCTGAGTCTCGACCCCTGCAACCACAATTAGGTGAGTACAATTAGGTGAGTACAATTAGGTGAGTACACACACACACACACACACACACCACACCTCATGGGTAAAGCTGCCACGATGGAGGCTCAGTGGAAAACTTCAGGTTTCCACACACACACACACACACTACATACAACAGGCCTATGTCAATTACATGTGCTAGGACAATGTAATAACACACACACATTATCTTTTTTCCTCTTTCTCTCTCTTACTTTTAATGTAACAATTAAATACTAAATCAAATAATATAACAAATGAGTCACAATATAGTATTGCAACAAACGAATTATAATTACTTAATCTAAATAATGAGTGCAAATTACAGTGATGGGATAAAAGTAATTAGAAAGTAACAATTGACCGACGCTATTTTTCACGCTCTAGGAATAACAACTGTCAAGGTGGAATTAAATTCCTGTTATCATCACCGACACGTGGTGTATACTATATGTGAACCCTTGTGTTCTGTGTGTACGCGAGATGTGCACTTCACGGTGTACATGAAGTGAGAGCCTTTGTGTTCTAGGTGTACACGTAATGTGAACATCGATGTACATTGATACGGGCAGATCAACACGTCTAAACTAATTACCACTGGGCGTACAGGTATACGTCGGGAATACCTGTATACATTTTTTAGCATTTGCAAAATGTATATGAAGATTTAAGGCGACTTCAAAGAAAAATCGCTTTAAGAAGATAACTTCAAATACACAGTGATTTTTTTTTATATCTCAGTTTATATACATCGTTGTGTTCAGATCACGGAGTAAACACACCATGAGATGTTTGCTTCACTTTGTTTTATAATGAGAGTTTACTTCAGTCACTATTTAAGGGTTTGAAGTTTATGGGATGATACTGCCGTCGATTTTCGGTAAATTTAACACACTGCTTTACCTGAGATGTTAAATAAGAAGTTTTCATAAAGATGGTGGTAAATGTCTCTTTCTGTGAAGGCGGAACTGATATATGATAGCAGAAAGCTCAGTTCCATAATAGGAAGTGAAAACAATAATGCGAAAATCAATTTAGATTTGTTACGCTGTTTTATATGCAATTTATCAAGTAAAGGGTCACCTCAAGCCACTGCAAAAACCAGAAAAGATGCTGATCCTCACCCCACGTCGATAGAGGTGTGTGGAAATCATTATCAAAGAGCATCAGTTCACGCGAGAGGTAGCACAGATCACGAGAAGAAATCTTTCTTTAAAGAATCAATAACCTTTTACTGAGTACGGCCACAGCTCCAGCAGATAATTACAGTGGTGGTGGTGGTTGAGCTCCGCGTTATCTACCAGTGCAACTTGAGGTGCAGGAGATGACCCGTTAGATAAATACAGCAGCATCAAGCGACATAAGGGGATTAGTGTTTCGCTGCCGATGGTCTGAATTAGATAAAAATACGAATTCGGATCACCCGACCGAGGTGTATGCGTCTAGCACATACGAAAATATTGTCTTTGACTTAAGCAAATGGATAGCTACTACCAGAGATTTTCTTTTATTCCTATCGAAACAACAACACGATACAATAACACGTGAACGATCGAATGCAAATCTTAAAACACATATATAAAGATATATTTTTATTTGCGGATAGAACAAAGTTAACAAAATATCCTTGTTGTAGCTGTTCCTTGCACGTCCTAATTGCTGTGATATATTTAGATAATGTTTAAAAGCTCTGGTTGTGTATCTATTGCGTTGCTGGAAAATTAGTCTGCCATTCTCTAGGTGTAAACATTCTGGCAAAGCTCGCTCAGAACCTGTTTGACAACGAATGTGTATCTTTTGTTGAAAAGTTCAACTTCTGTTAGCCGTCTGTTTAGCCTTTATTTCGCACCGTTGTATCTATTTGACGAAAGAGTATCAACACTTGTGTGATGACAGAGTATTCATTTCTTGCCATCTTACAGATTCAAAATATGCAGTTTCCCCCCATCCCTCTCTTTCCTGTTTTATTTATGTTACCTTGTCATAAAACTCCAACAGGTTTGTGGGAAAGGATTTACCATCTCTGAATCCATGCTGGTTGCTGTTTATGGATCCGCTTCTCCTCAGATGTTCCACCACTCTCCTGATTATCATCTTCATTACCTTAGATAGCATGCATGTCAAGGATGCTGGTGTGTAGTTCAATGCTACCTGTCGGTTCCTTATTTGGGTATTAGGACCGCATTTGCTGCTTTTCAGTGTTCCGGAAACTGCTTTGTTTCCATTCGTTTGTTAAGGAGAATAGCTAGCACGTTGCACAGCGGTTTTACTATATTTCTCAGATTATATTTATTTTAGTAATCTGCTATATCCCATTACCTTTGATGTATTCCGGTAACTAGATAGTTTGTTTTTTCTTCTTTTCCTCTTATGTGGATGAAGTCTAGTACACTGCGTTCCTAACTCCTACTGTTTTAATATATCACACATACACGTGTGTGATATATTAAATCGCTTAGGGTTTAAGGTTTAAAATGTTTTTTTTCTAAATTCTTTATGGCACGTTTAAGTGTACATTTTCTATTTGTATTCCTTTGTTCTTGTCCCCAACATATGAAACTATTTTTGTCTACTTGGTCGACACCTCTGTGTATCTTTAATTTTGTATTTATGCCTCATCAGAACAGAGTAAAATTAAGTCCTTTAGTATTTCCTCGTAACTCATTTACTGCACCTTACATACCAATCCAGGGAGGCTCCTCTGGTTTCTTTATATACTTTGTGAAGAATGCATTCTGTGCTAGCACTGCAAACGTTAAGATTACATGTATCTGTATATTAAACGATTCCTTGCTCAATGTCTTGCAAGCTGTCATTAAACTTGCTTACCTAAAACATGTTATTGATTTTCATCTTTATAAATGTTCTTCTATAGGGAGGTTTCTTGTGTTTACCACCCCATCCTTGTCCTTAGTGGAAACCTATCGGTGTTTTCTTCTTAGTCGGGACATTGTCTTTGGTCTACTTTTGCAATCGCATAGCCTCAGCAATTTCCACTTGTATTTCCTATAGTCGTCTTCTGGTTGTGTCCTGATCATCTTTATATTATCTGCAAATACTGACAGAAGATCATCTGTTCATTATGCACGATTCACATACATAATGAACAGATCTCTGGGATCTGGTGCTTCTCATCCTATTCTGTATCTGTGAATCCCTCTTTTGCGGGACATCCACGAGATCTGTATACTTCATAAAGTTTGTATTCTTCATGAGGTCTGTATACTTCATAAGGTTTGTATTCTCCATGATGTCTGTATACTTCAAGAGGTCTTTATCCCACACGAGCTCGTCATTTTTCATGAGGACTATACTCTTCACCAGGTTGGAATTCCTTGTTAAGTCTAAATTATCCAAGATGTTTGCATTCTCCACGAGGATTTTACTCTTTATGAAGTGTACGTATATTTCTAAGTGTCTACATTCTCTGTTGGGTTTGTATTCCTCACGTGGTCTGCATAATTCACTAAGTCTGTTTTTCTTTACTAGGACTGTATTCTTCATGAGATATATTTTCTGTTCTCACCCACTGGAGAGCCACCCATTGCTGAAATGTATATCCCTACTGACAGTAATACACCACTAAAATGCAGATCACCAGTGTCAGTGATACACTGCTGAACTGTTAGTCACTACTGTCACTGATACACTACACTTATACTATCTTCCACTCCCTGGAGTTTACCTGGAGAGAGTTCCGGGGGTTAACGCCCCCGCGGACCGGTTTGTGACCAGGCCTCATGGTGGATCAGGGCCTGATCAACCAGGCTGTTACTGCTGGCCGCACGCAGTAACACTGTCAATTTTCTCATAATCTTTCCATAATGACTACTTGTGAATTACAATTAGGATATAGTTTTATACTGGTGAGTCTTTCCATCCAATATGTTGTATCTGCCTATCGCAGTATTAGTATTAGTTTATTAGTATCACATTAAGACAAACTGGAGAGAGAGAGAGAGATTACATTATTAGGTAGCAGCATAATCCGTAGTGGTCAAACAATGCTTGTAGGATGGGAGATAATTGGGTTCGATCTAGGGAAGGGCAGGAGAGCTGAAATTCCTTAGATTAAGAGCCCTTCACAGGTATCAAGGTACACATATTAAAGGAGCCTGAGTGAGGCGGCTGTTGGGTAGATCTCTAACCCGAGTTTTGGCACATTATTCCCGTGGACTTTTACGTCTCTGTGGATGATGTGTCTCGAGTCTACTCAGTAACTGCCTGGGTGACCGTGTGGACACCAGAACCTCGATAATTATAAAGCTTCTTGATACTTACGTAAATATATGTTCTTCTTAATGTTGCTGTTGCTGATGTTGCTGTTGATGATGTTGCTGTTGTTGATGGTGCTGTTGCTGATGTTGTTGTTGATGCTGCTGCTGTTGTTGATGTTGCTGTTGTTGCTGATGTTGCTGATAGTGTTGTTCCTGATGTTGTTGATGCTGATGCTGCTGTTGTTGATGTTGCTTATGTTGCTGATGTTGCTGTTACTGATGTTGCTGGTGTTGCTGTAGCTATTGCTATGTTGCTGTTGCTGATGTTGCTATTGATGATGTTACTGTTGCTGATAGTGTTGTTCCTGATGTTGCTGTTGCTGATATTGCTGTTGCTGTTGCTGATATTGCTGGTGTTGTTGCTGATATTGCTGCTGTTGATGTTGCTGTTGCTGATGTTACTAGCATCAACTCCTCTCCTCCTCCTCCTTCCCTTATGGGCGTTTTAAGTCGCATTGTTTTCTCTCTCCCTCTCCTCTTCCTCTCACCTCTTTATCATGCTTTCCACGTCCTTTCCATTCACAGTCCTTCTCTCATTCCCCCACTTCGCCTTCAAGTATGGAAGATTAGTGTTCAGTGTTTTCTCTGGCAACACTGAGCTTCTTCCCTCGCCAGTATTGCCATGTTGCGAAGAGATGGAGCCATCGCAGGGAGTGAGAAAGGATGGCGAATTGTTGGTCACAAGCTCTGGGACCTCTTCTTTTTTTAACCGTGTGGGAGTCCTGAGTTGAGGTTATTTTTTCAAAGACTGGCTTGATTTTTCTGGTTGTATATACAATTTGAAGTGAGTGTTAGGTAGTTTGCACTGCGTTATTCACCTACCCTCTCCTATCCCTTATTTTTTTGTGATGCTAAGTTTTGTGATTTCTTTAAACTTTATTTTAACTTTACGATTTTTCTTTATTTTTCTATCTCATTTTTTTCTTAACTTTTTCCTATAAATTTTCTCCTATGTGTTTTTTCTTGTACTTTACATTCCCCGGATCTTCGGGTGTTACTTAAGATTTCAGCTTTCAGTTTTTTCTTCACACGTTAGTTTTCTTCTAAAAAACAGAACCCTACTCCCAACCACCAAGTAGGCTCCTCACATATGGTTTGCATCTAATTTCCAATCTAGACTAGTTAGATCTGATTAGGCGATAAAAAGCTCTGCATCACGAACAGAAAACGGACAGCCACTGAGCACAGTTTACGTAAATCAGTCAGAATTCGTTTGTTTGAGGCGCATTCATCAGTCTCCCATTTGACTGTCTTTACAACAGTGACATGTCTGTCATTGAGACAACGTTAGATTCAAGTATGTATAGCTTATGTATATATATATATATATATATATATATATATATATATATATATATATATATATATATATATATATATATATATATATATATATATATATATATATATATATATATATATATGTATATCTTGTAAACATTCTATTCATCAGTATTCTTTATGGCATGTTTGTGGTAGAATTTAGCTATTTTTGTGTTTATTTTTGCGCAGACTGCTGTAGTTCTTCAATGACAACACATAGAAGTGTTTTCTAATTTTCAAATTTGTCTTACGTGTGTTGACCTTCTTGTGGCCTCCCTCGTTCTCTTCCTTGTTAGTTCAAACAGTATAACTGTCATCTTGTACATACCTCTAGCTTCTTGTGTATTTTTTACTATATCTTTTATGATTCTGCTCGCATTGAATGATGTGAAGTTTAATTTAATCTGCCTTTCATTTGTCGAATTTCGCTTATCTCTTTGAACCATTTTAGGGGAAAATTTCTGTACATTTTCTAATTTCTTGACAAGCTAAGGGCATCATTCTGGCGCTGAATACTCGACCATATTTTGTTAGTACGTCGTCATGGATAGATATTTCGTATGCCAACTTTGCAGATTAATCTAACTTTTTATAGTTATTATATGTATTAAGATAGAAGTTAATTGCGATATCTCTTCCAAAGTCTTCTTTGTCTAGCTGCTGTAGTTAAATTCTTCTCTGATGACGTTATTGCCGGGCAGCATTTCTCAGTTTCCATCATGGGCACTATGCAATTGTTGACAGAGAACTCTGATGGTCACTTGCTGGACCATTCTTAGTTTCTGTAAGTTCGCTCGCAGTCATTTTCCTTTATTTTATTTCATTAGCTTTGCATCATCCATAAACATGAAGGACAATATGCCCTCTAGTAGATTATTCAATTTTATCAGAAAAAAAAAATATGAGTTTAAGGTCCAATTCTTGACTATATTGGTTGCTTTTACCATTTTCGCTTTTTTGTCCCTCAGTGCGACTACCATCTGTTCGGCAGGTATTTCCTTATCCAGAGGAGCGTCTACCACTCCAGTTACGACTGTTTCTCCAGTCAGTGAACCAGTTTCCTGTGTGTCACAAACCGAAGCCTTTTATAAATCTAATAATATATTGTTCAAGAATCTCTCACTTTCCTGTCTAATCTCCGCATAGGTCGTAAGGTTTAATAGTTTTGTAAGGTAAGATTTCCTATATGTAAATCCATGCTGGTGTTCAATGAGAAAGTTCCTTTCTCAAATATTCTATTATTTTATATATTATTGTCTACCAGTTTGATCAGGCTTTGATCGTATTCCTTCCACTGATGTTTTATCAGATTAATTACGAAACTCTAACTTATTTCCATTTTTTTTTTTGCTAGGAGATTGAACGCTGTAGCTGTATACACGATGATCAGTTTTACACATTTAATTAATAGTTCTTTGAATGATTACTTATTCAAGTGTTTAAAGAGTATTCATACATTTGATAGTATAGCGTATTAACGTGACCTTTGTGGGTTTAGCGTTTAATTATGATTAAAATAATAATAATTCTTAGGTTCTTCTGTTAATGTTTACGTCTGGTTGCATGTCGGGTGTGAAGTTTAAACCTAAGTGGTTTAGAGTTTCTGCGAGTTGTTTATTATCCGGATGATTCACAGTGTCTGACCTTCTCTGCCCTGTGAGAATGTTAACTACGTAGCAGTTACAGGGGTTGAATGATATTAACTACCTTTTTGTACTGTTCCTAAAGCTTGCTGAGATATTCTTCTGATTTCCCGCAGTCTTCAGTTGTTGGTGGTTTTCAGTTATCTGCGCCGCCAGCCAGCATTAACACATGCGGTTTCATTCTCAGTATGATAAATATTTGTACTAGGAACATCATGAGACCTAAGACCGAGCTTAGTGGACTGCACTGGCAACGTTCACCCATCACTCAGTTTGGCTTGCAAGCGTGCGTGTGTGCGTGTCTGCATGTATGCATGTGTACGTGCCTGTATGCATGTTTCTGTTCACTCATACTCACATGTGTGTGTGCATGAGTGTGTGTGTGTGTGTGTGTGTGTGTGTGTGTGTGTTTTATGTGTGTATGTGTATGTGTGTGTACTCACCTAGTTGTGGTTGCAGGCGTCGATTCACAGCTTCTGGCTCCGCCTCTTCACTGGCCACTACAAGGTCACTTTTCCTGCTTCATGAGCTTTATCATACCTCTTCTTAAAGCTATGCATGGATCCTGTCTCCACTACATCACTTCCCAGACTATTCCACTTCCCGACCACTCTGTGACTGAAGAAATACTTCCTAACATCCCTGTGGTTCATCTGAGTCTTCAACTTCCAACTGTGACCCCTGGTGGCTGTGTCCCATCTCTAAAACATTCTGTCTCTGTCCACCTTGTCGATTCCTCTCAGTATTTTATATGTCGTTATCATAGCCCCCCTATCTCTCCTGTGTGTGTGTGTGTGTGTGTGTGCGTGTGTGTGTGCGTGTGTGTGTGTATGTGTATGTGTGTGTGTGTATGTGTGTGTGTGCGTGTGTGTCTGTATGTGTCTGTGTGTGTCTGTGTGGGACAACCACTGGTGTGTGTGTACTGATACACAGGCAGACACGTATCTGTATTTCATTTCAACTTGCAATATTTTCCTCTTCCTTTGACTACTTACATGGACTCCAGTACTCCTTGTTTATAAGTAACCAGCATACATGTCCCCCGGCACCCACAGTCAACCCCCATCCTGCCTTCCTTGTCTCTCACCCAACCCACGAGAGTTAGACGAGAGCCCCCCAGCGCGGCTACACGCTCAGACCTGCTGACCCCGCGACCTCATGCTAATACCTGTGATTAATTACCCACTACACACTTATATATAACGCCAGGCGTTGCAGCGACAGTGTGGCACCCCGACAAGGATATCAGTGTTCGCCAACCCTGGAGCTGCATCGGTAGTGGCACCCCGACAAGGATATCAATGTTCGCCAGGACTGGCGCTGTATTGATAGGGGTACCCGGACAAGGATCACAATATTCGCCAGTCCTGGCATTGCATAGCCAGCATATTACACAAACGAAGATATCAGTGTTCGACAATTCTGGCGCTGCATCGCCAGTGTGGCACACCAACAAGTTAATGATTGAGAGCGGCGCCATGGAGGGAAGGTAATCGTAGGTGACACTAACAAAGGGAATATCATTATGCATGGCGATTATCGTAAGTGTATCGTATATTGCTATTGGTGTATTGCAATGTGTATATAATAACTCGTGTGTGTGTGTGTGTGTGTGTGTGTGTGTGTGTGTGTGTGTGTGTGTGTCAGTGACCATCGTCCTATGAACTATCCTAGGAACGATCCTATGATATACCCATTAAACTATCCCAAAAGTTATTTTATTAATTTTCCCATGAGCTTTCCCGTAAACTATCTATAACAAGAGAATGGAAGTGTTGTTGCAGAGGATGGAAGTGTTGTTATAGAGGATGGAAGTGTTGTTGCAGAGGATGGAAGTGTTGTTGCAGAGGATGGAAGTGTTGTTGCAGAGGATGTAAGTGTTGTTGCAGAGGATGGAAGTGTTGTTACAGAGGATGGAAGTGTTTTTGTAGAGGATGGAAGTGTTGTTGCAGAGGATGGAAGTGTTGTTGTAGAGGATGGAAGTGTTCTTGTAGAGGATGGAAGTGTTGTTGTAGTGGATGGAAGTGTTGTTGTAGAGGATGGAAGTATTGTTGTAGAGGATGGAAGTGTTGTTGCAGAGGATGGAAGTGTTCTTGTAGAGGATGGAAGTGTTGTTGCAGAGGATGTAAGAGTTGTTGCAGAGGATGGAAGTGTTGTTGCAGAGAATGGAAGTGTTGTTGTAGAGGATGGAAGTGTTGTTGCAGACGATGGAAGTGTTGTTGTAGAGGATGGAAATGTTGCAGGTGGCAGTGTTGTTCCAAAGGTTGGCAGTGTTGTTCCACAGGGTGGCAGTGTTGTTCCACAGGGTGGCAGTGTTGTTCCACAGGGTGGCAGTGTTGTTCCACAACATGGCAGTGTTGTTCCACAGAGTGGCAGTGTTCTTCCACAGGGTGGCAGTGTTGTTCCACAGAGTGTCAGTGTTGTTCCACATAGCAGTATTCTTCCACAGCATGGCAGTGTTGTTCCACAGGGTGGCAGTGTTGTTCAACAGAATGGCAGTGTTGTTACACAGCATGACAGTGTGGTTCCACAGCGTGACAGTGTTGTTCCACAGCGTGGCAGTGTTGTTCAACAGCGTGGCAGTGTTGTTCCACAGAGTGGCAGTGTTGTTCCACAACATAGCAGAATTGTTCCACAGCATTGCAGTGTTGTTCCACCGAATAGCAGTGTTGTTCCACAGAATGGCAGTGTTGTTCCACAGCATGGCAGTGTTGTTCCACAGGGTGGCAGTGTTGTTCCACAGGGTAGCAGTGTTGTTCCACAGGGTGGCAGTGTTGTCCCACAGCATGGCAGTGTTGCTCCAAAGCATGGCAGTGTGGTTCCACAGCATGGCAGTGTTGTTCCACAGGGTGGCAGTGTTATTCCACACGGTGGCAGTGTTGTTCTACACGGTGGCAGTTTTGTTCTATATGATGGCAGTGTTGTTCCACAGAGTGGCAGTGTTGTTCCACGGAGTGGCAGTGTTTTTATACAGCATGGCAGTATTGTTCCAAAGGGTGGCAATGTTGTTACACAGCATGGCAATTTTGTTCCACAGCGTAGCAGTATTGTTCCACAGGGTGGCAGTGTTGTTCCACAGGGTGGCAGTGTTGTTCCACAGGGTTGCAGTGTTGTCGCACAGCATGGCAGTGTTGTTCCACAGCATGGCAGTGTTGTTGCAAAGCATGGCAGTATGGTTCTACGGGATGGCAGTGTTGTTCCACATGGTGGCAGTGTTGTTCCACAGCATGGCAGTGTAGTTCCACAGCGTGGCAGTGTTGTTCCACAGGATGGCAGTGTTGTTCCACAGGGGGGCAGTATTGCTCCACAGGGTGGCAACGTTGTTCCACAGGTTAGCAGTGTTAGTCCACAGGTTAGCAGTGTTGTTCCACAAGTTAGCAGTGTTGTTCCACAGCGTGGCAGTGTTGTTCCACAGGGTGGCAGTGTTGTTCCACAGCGTGGCAGTGTTGTTCCACATGGTGGCAGTGTTGTTCCACAGGGTGGCAGTGTTGTTACACAGCATGTCAGTGTTGTTGCACAGCATGGCAGTGTTGTTCCACAACATGGCAGTGTTAAATAACAAAAAAGGCACAATACCGTGACTGGAACAATACACACACAACCCGCACATAGAAAAGAGGAGCTTACGACGACGTTTCGGTCCGACTTGGACCATTTACAAAGTGTGACTTTGTAAATGGTCCAAGTCGACCGAAACGTCATCGTAAGCTCCTCTTTTCTATGTGCGGGTTGTGTGTGTATGGCAGTGTTGTTCCACAGGATGGCAGTGTTGTTCCACAGCGTGGCAGTGTTGTTCCACAGGCTAGCAGTGTTGTTCTCCAGGTTAGCTGTGTTGTTCCACAGCATGGCAGTGTTGTTCCACAAAGTGGCAGTGTTGTTCCACAGAGTGGCAGCGTTGTTCCACAGGGTGGCAGTGTTCTTCCTATAGATGGCAGTATTGTTCCTAGTCACAATATTAATATGCAGCAGGAGCCATAAAAGATCAAAGACCTTCTCAGGTATGGCTTCCACATTTACTCGCTTATGAGGGGTTAAATCCTTCATAAATCTCATTTGTCGTTTTTGGTGAAAAATTATTTTGATCTATATGTGAAGTGCTTAACCCGCGTTTGTGTCATTCAGCACAAGTAGTGATGGAGGCTCAATCCTGCGTGTGCTATTCCCAAGAGACTCACACACACTCCTCACGCAGCAAGGCTATCCCCCATTTCACTGTCGATGATGATTTAATCCCTCACGATTATCACTTGCTTTCTCGCCGCCGGAAGGAATCATAAACTACCTTGACTGTCATTATTGATACCGTTACCCAGGGTAATCAGGATCCTACTTGTCTATCTGCTAATACCGCTAGCCAGAAGGATCAAGATCCTATAGTGCTCGTCTTTATGCTTATTTCGCTACCCAAGAGGATCAGAATCCAACTTTTCTCTCTATGAACATATCGTTTCCCAAAGGGATCATAATTCAACTTGTCTCTCAGTGTGTATTCCGCGACACGGGAGGATCTGAATCCCCTTCCTTCTCAGTGTGTATTCCGCGACACGAGAAGATCTGAATCCCCTTACTTCTCAGTGTGTATTCCGCAACACATGAGTATCTGAATCCCCTTGCTTCTCAGTGTGTATACTGCGACACGGAAGGATCTGAATCCCTTTACTTCTCACTCCAACTTGTCTCTCAGTACACATACCACTATTCAGGAGGATCTTGAAGTGCACAGAGGGTTTTCAACGCAACAAACTATATAAAAAAATGTCTCCAGTGCGATTATCTCGCCATGGCGCCCTGACCTCTGACCTGAGTGTGCGTGTTCCAGCCTCTAGTGTGCCTAACTTACATCAACTCCTTCAGGACGTCGTGGATGTTCCAGGATTCCTTACGGGTAGTACGTATGCGTCTCGCTTCTAACCTATGCTTCTTGTATGATGTATGTCTCATAATTCTAAATGTAAAAAAATTATTTTGTCAGGCTGTATGATTCAGGGATTATTTGTTGAATTTTCATATATTTGGCTGAATATATGCGTTTGTCTCACCCAGAATTGTGGATTTGTATTATATATATATATGTCGTGCCGATTAGGTAAAACTTGCTATTTTGGCTTAAATAGCAACGCTCACCTTGCCATATAAGACAAGTGAAAATTTGTGTATGCAATAATTTCGCCAAAATCATTCTGAACATAACGAAAAAAATATATTTCATTGTGTTTGTTTATTATTAAATTAATGTTAACGTATCTAAAATATATTTAGTTGGGTTAGGCTAAATTAAATTGCGTTTGTTGTAATAAGGTTAGGTAGGTTTTCAAAGTTTCTCTTGGTACAAAATTATAAATTCTTACATTAACATAAATGAAAAAAATATATCTTTAAACGTATAAGAGAAAATTTTAGAAAGGACTTAATTTTAGATGAGTTCTTGCTAATTGACCAGTTTTACCTAATCGGCAAATATATATATATATATATATATATATATCCTTTCTAAAATTTTCTCTTATACGTTTAAAGATATATTTTTTTAATTTATGTTAATGTAAAAATTATAATTTTGTACCAAGAGAATCTTTGAAAACCTACCTAACCTTATTACAACAAGCGCAATTTAATTTGCCTAACCAAACTAAATATATTTTAGATACGTTAACATTAATTTAATAATAAACAAACACAATGAAATATATTTTTCGTTATGTTCAGAATGATTTTGCGAAATTATTGCATACACAATTTTTCACTTGTCTTATATGGCAAGGTGAGCGTTGCTATTTAAGCCAAAATCGAAGTTTTACCTAATCGGCACAATTATATATATATATATATATGTATATATATATATATATATATATATATATATATATATATATATATATATATATATATATATATATATATATATATATATATATATATATATGTCGTGCCGATTAGGTAAAACTGGTCAATTAGCAAGAACTCATCTAAAATTTAGTCCTTTCTAAAATTTTCTCTTATACGTTTAAATATATATTTTTTAATTTATGTTAATGTAATAATTTATAATTTTGTACCAAGAGAAACTTTGAAAACCTACCTAACCTTATTACAACAAGCGCAATTTAATTTAGCCTAACCCAACTAAATATATTTTAGATACGTTAACATTAATTAAATAATAGTCAAACACAATAAAATATATTTTTTTCGTTATGTTCAGAATGATTTTGGCTAAATTATTGCATACACAAATTTTCACTTGTCTTATATGTCAAGGTGAGCGTTGCTATTTAAGCCAAAATCGCGAGTTTTACCTAATCGGCACGACATATATATATATATGTCGTGCCGAATAGGTAAAACTTGCGATATTGGCTTAAATAGCAACGCTTTTCTTGCCGAATAAGGCAAGCAACAATTTGTGAATGCAATAATTTTGCAAAAATCGTTCTGAACCTAACGATAAAAAATATATTTTATTGTGTTTGTTTATTATTAAATTATTGTAAACTTATCTAAAATATGTTTAGATGGATTATGTTAAATTAAATTGCGCTTGTTATAATAAGGTTAGGTAAGTTTTCTAAGATTCTTTTCGTATAAAATTATTATTTTTTACATTAACATAAATGAAAAAAATATATATTTAAACGTATAATTGAAAATTTTAGAAAGGACTTAATTGTAAATGAGTTCTTTCTAATTGACCAGTTTAACCAATTCTGCACAATATATATGTCGTGCCGATTAGGTAAAACTGGCCAATTAGCAAGAACTCATCTAAAATTAAGTCCTTTCTAAAATTTTCTCTTATACGTTTAAAGATATTTTTTTTTCAATTATGTTAATGTAAGAATATATAATTTTGTACCAAGAGAAACTTTGAAAACCTACCTAACCTTATTACAACAAGCGCAATTTAATTTAGCCTAACCCAACTAAATATATTTTAGATACGTTAACATTAATTTAATAATAAACAAACACAATGAAATATATTTTTTCCATTATGTTCAGAATGATTTTGGCGGAATTATTGCATACACAAATTTTCACTTGTCTTATATGGCAAAGTGAGCGTTGCTATTTAAGCCAAAATCGCAAGTTTTACCTAATCGGCACGACATATATATATATATATATATACAATTTCTTATTAAGAATTTCTTATAAAGAAAAATGAAATCATGTATTGTACAAGTATTTTCAGGTTTTTTACTAACGTTTCGATGAGTCACTTTTCATATTCAGTGATTATAATGAATTCAATAAGCAAATTTATTAAATTCTTAATAAATCTTCGAATTGATAACAACGAAAAGTTCACAATCATTGTAATGGGATAAAAGCAGATCCAGTTAAACAAGCAACTTAAATAGAAAAAGAGCCTAATTATGGATTTATACTATTGGTCTTTTAAAGAGATCTATTGACGACATACTTGTATTCTTTATGTCATCAGAATATATTTTTTTTTTAAATTATAGAAATGAATTTAGTTCTGAAAACGAGAATGTTAACTGTCTTACATTCTTAGATGTCAAAGTTAGCAGAAACGATATCTTGCAAACTTTCATTTATCACAAACTTGCTTTCACCAATTTGGAAGATTGTCATCGTTTACTTCAGACGAATATAAACATAAATAATCTTGTATACTAAAAACAAGAGTGTATATATATACATATATTTGTTCAAACGACTTTCCGAATTATTAAGAATTAAACAAAATTGAAAAGATACAATACATAAAGGTTTCTCTCGAAAGATTTACTGAAACATGTTCGAAACAATGTGAATATCCTTCTAACTGCAGCTCAACATAAAGTTAGTACAAGTAGCTCCTTGCGTAATGACATTAATAATATATATATATATATATATATATATATAAATAATGTGTGTATGTGTGTGTGTGTGTGTGTGTGTGTGTGTAAAAGTCGAGTTTCCAAGCAAAGGAGCATGTGGTAATTCAAGTTAAGTCAACAATGACTCATCAGTTCGCGATTAATAATTACAATTACTGGGATATATCTATCAGGGCCGGTTTGACCTGTATGATTGTCAGTCGATTAAAAAGAACTATAGTTTTAATAAATAATTATTGTTATCGTAGATGTCGGAAGCTGCATTGTTTTTACTAAATAGTTTAGACCATTGTAAAATACCCGAGGGTTTGGTAAACTAATTTATTGTATATTTAATCTCTCTCTCTCTCTTCTCTCTCTCTCTCTCTCTCTCTCTCTCTCTCTCTCTCTCTCTCTCTCTCTCTCCCTCTCTCTCTCTCTCTCTCTCTCTCTCTCTCTCTCTCTCTCTCTCTCCTCTCTCTCTCTCTCTCTCTCTCTCTTCTCCAAAGACATCATTTCCGACTCTCTCCTCCAGAGACATCCCATCCTACTCTCTCCCTCCTTCAAGATCATCTGCAATTGCTAGCTTCATCCTATTACATATTTATGAAGTTCGCTAAATATATTTTCAGTCCTTCTATTTTTTGCATGGATAAGACACCTATGCAACATCTGGATACCCAGTTGTTGCACAAGTGTCTCAGTCATTAACGTGCCGGTAATGTGCACAATTAATGTAATGAAGAAATGAATGGAAGGAATACAATTTGCTCATGTATGGATGCAACAGCGGACTGCTGACAGCAACGAACAAAAGACGTTGATTTTAACAATGTTTCGCTCTCTGTAGAGCTTTATCAAGTCACTGGCTTGATAAAGTTCAACGTCTTCAAGGGTGATGGACTGACTGCATCGTCTTTACATCTCTGCTGTTTCTGCTGACTCCTCTATACTCGACTGTAGAAACTTAGTGTAGGCGAAATGTTTCGAAATAAAGATACCCAACCGTTGCACATGTATCTTACTTATTAACTTGCGGTATTGTATATTATTATCATATTCACGAAAGTGCCATAATAAAAGCTTACTTTACACCTGTGTCTTTCTTTCTTGTTTATGTTTCGATGGTAATGTAATGAAAGACTAATTCTAAATTTACCGTTAAATTTCTCACCAAATGTAAAAAATAATGAAGGAATTAGAGTAAGAACAAACAAAGGTTAATGGAAATGGGGAAATGGGAGATAACAAGAACAGGAAATTAGGAGACAACTGGGATTGGGAAGTTTTCTAAGCGAGAAATAATGGGACCGGGGAAGTATGAAAAGTTGAAAATAACAAGGACAGGGAAGCTTGGTAAGCAACTGCTAATGGGGACAGGGAAGCTTGGTAAGCAACTGCTAATGGGGACAGGGAAGCTTGGTAAGCAACTGCTAATGGGGACAGGGAAGCTTGGTAAGCAACTGCTAATGGGGACAGGGAAGCTTGGTAAGCAACTGCTAATGGGGACAGGGAAGCTTGGTAAGCAACTGCTAATGGGGACAGGGAAGCTTGGTAAGCAACTGCTAATGGGGACAGGGAAGCTTGGTAAGCAATTGCTAATGGGGACAGGGAAGCTTGGTAAGCGAGAGATAACGGGGACGGAGAAGCGTGTTCCGTTCGACTGCGCGCAGAGCTGCCGCTGGATCGCTACGTAAATCATGTTGAAGTCTCCAGCAGCGGCCGTCACGCACTAGGGAGCGCTGACCACCACCCTCTACGCTTTACCCTTTACTGTTGCCTTTTGCAATTTCATGGAAACTTGCACTTGGCGCGTGTAGAGACAATATCTCTGTCTTCCCTCACCCCCTCCAAGGAATAGTAGCAATAGAGTTTTTTCTGCTTTCCCTTCTAAGAATACTAACTATAAGCTAGTTTTTTCTCCATTAGCGTACAAGAACAGTTGCTATAGAAACAGCTTTCCAGTTTATAAACATATGAGAATAGGAGTTTTTCCTTAGAGACACTATCGACTTCCCCTTCCAAAAACGTCAGATTTAGAGTTTTTTTTCGGTTCCGCCCCACAAAAGCTATGTGAAGACTTTCAGTCCATTCACATCAGCCGCAGAGCAATTTTTCAGCTTTCCCATTCAAGAACAGCAGAGATAGAATCATTGTGAGGGTTTCCGGGCGTAAGTATAGCACTTACACAGTTTCCTGGTCCAGTAACAGTGCCACAGAGAACACATCTAGTAATGGTGACAACTACAGCCTGTCTTTATTTGTTGAAAAAGACACAATTCCAATCAAATAATTTATTTGTATAACGTTTCACTCATCACTGAGCTTTGTTAGATAAATAATGCACTTGATAAAGCCTGATATTGAGCAAAACGTTGTATTAAAGCCTTCACAGCATTTGTGTCACTTTTCAAAAAATCTATTATCTGGGTCTTTTCTCTCCTCCTCTCGGGAACAGCGATCGTGACACAGATGGCCTCTCGCCCCTACTGTGAGACCGAGAGAGTGGCCAGGGATCAGGTCAGGTCACTTGGACGAGAGCAAGGCTGTAGTTAGTGGTAGGGGAGAAATGCGATCTGCAGGAGAGAGCGGCCCGGAAAATGGGCAGAAACAGGGGTAGCAGGGAAGAGATAGGAGCAGCAGGGAAAGAGAGGGGCAGCAGTGGGAAAGACAGAGGCAGCAGTGGAATAGACAGAAGCAGCAGTGGGAAAAACAGAGGCAGAAATAGAAGAGACGGATACAGCAGAAGCGGCATTGAGAAAACCAGGGCAAGCAGTGTGAAAGACAGGACAGCAGTGTGAGAGACGAGCAGCATGGTCAGAGGCCAGGAGCTGGCTTTATGACAGAGTGCCTGCACTCTGAAGGAGAGGTGTTATTGTTGCAGTTTTATAACTATAGTGTAAGCGCGCCTCTGGCAAGACAGTGATAGAGAGAATGATGATGATTTTTTTCCTTTTCGGGCCACCCTGCCTTGGTGGGAGACGGCCGATGTGTTAATAAAAAATAATATATATATATATATATATATATATATATATATCGTGCCGAATAGGTAAAACCTGCGATTTTCGTTTAAATAGCAGCGCTCTTCTTGCCGAATAAGACAAGCAAAAATTTGTGAATATATTTCATTATGTTTGTTTATTATTAAATTATTGTAAACTTACCTAAAATATACTTAGTTGGATAAGGTAAAATTAAATTGCGCTTGTTATAATAAGGTTAGGTAAGTTTTCTAAGGTTCTTTTAGTACAAAATTATTAATTTTTACATTAACATAAATGAAAAAATATATCTTTAAACGTACAAAAGAAAATTTTAGAATGGACTTAATTTTAAATGAGTTATTGCTAATTGACCAATTTTACCTATTCGCACATATATATATATATATATATATATATATATATATATATATATATATATATATATATATATATATATGTGTGTGTGTGTGTGTGTGTGTGTGTGTGTGTGTGTGTGTGTGTGTGTTTAAACATGAATATGTATGTTGAAGGTAGATTATCGTGGGCGGGGAGAGAGTGTAGGTCAGTTGTTGTGAGCAGGGAGAGTGTGTGTAAATCAGGTGTTGTGGGAGTGTTGTGGGCGGGGAGAGAAAGAGTGTAAGTTAGGTGTTGTGGGCTGAGAGAGGAAGCGTAGGTCAGGTGTTACTGGCGGGGAGAGTGTAAGTCAGGTGTTGTGGGCGAGGAGAAACTGTAGTTCAGGTGTAGTGGGCGAACAGAGGGATTATAGGTCAGGCGTTGTGGACGGAGAGAGGGAGTGTAAGGCAGGTGTTGTAGACGGGGAAAGGAAGTATATATCAGGTGTTGGGGGCGCTCACAACACCTGACCTACACTCCGAAGGTCAGGTGTTGTGGGCGGGGAGAGAGAGAATGTAGGTCAGGTGTTGCGGGCGGGAAGAGAGGGAGTGTAGGTCAGATGTTATGTTCGGGGAGAGTGTAGGTCAGGTGTTGTGGGCGGGAGGGAGTGTAGGTCAGGTGTTGTGGTTGGGGAGAGAGAGAGTGTAGGTCAGGTGTTATGGGCGGGAATAGAGGGTGTGTTGGTCAGGTATTATGGGCGTGGAGAGTGTAGGTCAGGTGTCATGGGCGGGGAGAGTGTAGGCCAGGTGTTGTGGGCGGGAGTGTAGGTCAGGTGTTATGGGCGGGGAGAGAGGGAGTGTAGGTCAGGTGTTGTGGGCGGGAATAGAGGGTGTGTTGGTCAGGTATTATGGGCGTGGAGAGTGTAGGTCAGGTGTCATGGGCGGGGAGAGTGTAGGCCAGGTGTTGTGGGCGGGAGAGAGTGTAGGTCAGGTGTTATGGGCGGGGAGAGAGGGAGTGTAGGTCAGGTGTTGCGGACGGGGAGAGAGGGAGTGTAGGTCAGGAGTTGTGGGCGGGGAGAGAGAGAATATAGGTCAGGTGTTGCGGGCGGGAAGAGAGGGAGTGTAGGTCAGATGTTATGTTCGGGGAGAGTGTAGGTCAGGTGTTGTGGGCGGGAGGGAGTGTAGGTCAGGTGTTGTGGTTGGGGAGAGAGAGAGTGTAGGTCAGGTGTTATGGGCGGGAATAGAGGGTGTGTTGGTCAGGTATTATGGGCGTGGAGAGTGTAGGTCAGGTGTCATGGGCGGGGAGAGTGTAGGCCAGGTGTTGTGGGCGGGAGGGAGTGTAGGTCAGGTGTTATGGGCGGGGAGAGAGGGAGTGTAGGTCAGGTGTTGTGGGCGGGAATAGAGGGTGTGTTGGTCAAGTTTTGTGGGCGGGGAGAGAGGGTGTGTAGGTCAGGTGTTGTAGGCGGGGAGAGAGGGAGTGTAGGTCAGGTGTTGCGGGCGGGGAGAGAGGGAGTGTAGGTCAGGTGTTGTGGGCGGAGAGAGAGGGTGTATAGTTCAGGTGTTATGGGCTGCGAGAGAGGGTGTGTAGGTCAGATGTTGTGGGCGGGGAGAGATGGAGTGTAGGTCAGGTATTGTGGGCGGAAAGAGAGGGAGTGTAGGTCAGGTGTTGTGGGCGGGGAGAGAGGGAGTATAGGTCACGTGTTGCGGGCGGGGAGAGATGGAGTGTAGGTCAGGTATTGTGGGCGGGAAGAGAGGGAGTGTAGGTCAGGTGTTATGGGCGGGTAGAGTGTAGGTTATGTGTTATGGTGGGGAGAGTGTAGGTCAAGTGTTATGGGCGGGGAGAGTTTAGGTCAGGTATTGTTGGCGGGAGAGGAAGTGTAGGTCAGTTGTTGTGGGCGGGTAGAGAGGAAGTGTAGGTCAGGTGTTATGGGCGGGGAGAGAGAGAGTGTAGGTAAGGTGTTGTTTTTGGCATGGGAGAGAGTGAGTGTAATTCAAGTGTTGTGGGCGGGGGATAGAGTATAATTCAGATGTTGTGGGCGGGGAGAGAGGGTGTGTAGGTCAGGTGTTGCAGGCGGGGTGAGAGGTTATGTAGATCAGGTGTTGCACGCGGGGAGAGAGGGTGTGTAGGTCAGGTGTTGTGGGCGGGGTGAGAGTGTAGGTCAGGTGTTGTGGGCGGGGAGAGAGGGTGTGTATGTCAGGTGTTGTGGGCGGAAAGAGGGAGTGTAGGTAAGGTGTTGCGAGCGCGGAGAGGTAGTGTAGGTCAGTTGTTGTGGGCGGGGAGAGAGGGAGTGTAGTTCAGGTGTTGTGGGCGGGAGAGGGAGTGTAGGTCAGGTGTTGTGGACGGGAGAGCAAGTGTAGGTCAGTTGTTGTGGGCGGTTAGAGAAGGAGTGTAGATCAGGTGTTATGGGCGGGGAGAGAGTGTAGGCCAGGTGTTGTTTTTGGCTGGGGAGAGAGTGAGTGTAATTCAGGTGTTGTGGGCGGGGAAATAGAGTGTAATTCAGGTGTTGTGGTAGGGAATAGAGGGTGTGTAGGTCAAGTGTTGTGGTCGGGGAGAGAGGGTGTGTAGGTCAGGTGTTGCAGGTGGGATGAGAGGTTGTGTAGATCAAGTGTTGCACGAGGGGAGAGAGGGTGTGTAGGACAGGTGTTGTGGGCGGGGTGAGAATGTAGGTCAGGTGTTGTGGGGGGGAGAGAGGGTGTGTATGTCAGGTGTTGTGGGCGGAAAGAGGGAGCGTAGGTCAGGTGTTGCGAACGGGGAGAGGTAGTGTAGTTCAGGTGTTGTGGGCGGGGAGAGGGAGTGTAGGTCAGGTGTTGTGGGCGGGAGAGGGAGTGTAGGTCAGGTGTTGTGGGCGGGGAGAGAGGGAGTGTAGGTCAGGTGTTGGGGGCGGGGAGAGGGAGTGTAGGTCAGGTGTTGCGAACGGGGAGAGGAAGTGTAGGTCAGGTGTTTTGGGCGGGAGAGGGAGTGTACGTCAGGTGTTGTGGGCGGGAGAGGGAGTGTAGGTCAGTTGTTGTGGGCAGCAGAGAGGGAGTGTACGTCAGATGTTGTGGGCGGGGAGAGAGGGAGTGTAGGTCAGGTGTTTACTTTTATTTTCCCTTTAATATTATTTCTGCTTTCATATCGAAGTGCTAAATCCGTAGAATCCATACAACGTTTGTGGAATGAGAGTTTGTTTTTAATCTGAACCCAGGAAAGTGTAAAATCTGCTCTAATTCCTTTGATCAAGGGCCGCTCTCCCAGCATCAAAGCACTTCCTCTTGGAGGTTGAGCCTCTCTTGTAGTATTCCCTCCCCAAAAAATGGCATTCACTATGCCTTGAATTTTGAGTTATGACTCTGACGTTAGCTTTAAAAGAAAAATATTGTGAGGGACATTTAGCGACCTCGCCAGTTTCTGACGTCAATTGAATTGTGACGTCAATTCCCCTTCTTGGGTCTGGCGAATATCAGCGCAGCTTGTTGATTACCTGTTGACGATTTCGTTGGTCACTTCTTCCTGTTGATGATTTCTGGAGTCCCTGCTACCTGTTAATGTTTTCGTTGGTCACTGATTCCTGTTGATGATTTCTGGGGCCCCTGCTACCTTTTGATTACAAGTTGGTAATTTCGCTCTGCGGCCCTTTCTTTACCTTCCCTTCTTGCTGATAGACCCTCCTTTAATCCTGACTCTCTCATTGACTTTTTGACAAACTGACTTACTACACAAACTCTGAAGATTATACCTCTAGCACATCCCTCAGTCCCTTCTACGTCGATCCCTGCACTATCCACTGCCCTTCTGCACTCCATACCCTACTAATGATCTCTCTCCCTCTTACAACCCATTCTTCCTGTCCTGTCCAGCCACGCTGTATAACACCTGTGGTTTAGCGCTTCTTTTTTATTATAATAATGATCTACTACCTGTTGATGATTTCTGGGGTCACTGCTACCTGTTGATTACTTGCTATTTCGGAGATCATCACTACCTACCTGTTGATTACCTGTGGTTGACTTCCGGTGTTATTCTTTCCCTGTGGCACGGTCCTGGATCTTGATCTTAGGTTCCTGGACTGATCACTCAGGCTATTTATAACAGAAGCAAGTAGTCCAACGTAAGCGCCACATCTCAGCTGCTCGGGAACTGCTTGAAGGAAATTGTTAAGTTGGCCTGTGTAGGTAGATTTACGTAGGTCAACAGCCTTAGCCAAGTCTCTTGTTCTCGTAAAGAGAGCAAGAGACTAGGGTATATAATTGCTGGGGGTCTTTAATTTATCAAGATGTCTTGTTTTGTTGGGGCAAAGAGATAAATACTCTCTCAAAGACTAGGGTATATAATTGCTGGGGGTCTTTATTTGATCAAGATGTCTTGTTTTGTTGGGGCAAAGAGATAAATAATCTCTCAAGGGGAGAAAATATATGAGTTCACTGTCTTTGTGTTTATCTCTTGCCTTGTTTCCTTTACATTTTCTGTGTCTATCTCCTTGCTGTTTTTTTTTATGTTACGGTTGTTACCCGATATTTTCATTTAATCAGCTGACATGATTTCTCAAGTTTCTATTTGTAGTGAAAATATTTCCACAAGAAATCAGAAGAGGAGTGAATGATAGGTAATGGAATGGAAACCTTAGGAAACGAACAGCTCACTCGAAACTGCTAATGGCTGCTGACATATAGTATAACTTCTGGCTGTCCAGAGGTTATGGAGCACCTAAAACATTAGTCACTGATTTTATTTAAGGAGTTAAAATTTCTCGTGACATGAAAAGTAAATCCATGCATGGTCAAAGCACGAGATGATTGACCTCGTATAGCATTCTTACTTGTCTACAATTCATGGATGGGAAACAGGTCATCCAAGAGAATGATGTATACTAATGATGACAGTAAAGATGTGTCTCAAATAGGTTTTTGCTGCCACTGTTATTAA
The DNA here is from genome assembly GCA_009830355.1 of Cherax destructor. Taxonomy (NCBI): domain Eukaryota; kingdom Metazoa; phylum Arthropoda; class Malacostraca; order Decapoda; family Parastacidae; genus Cherax; species Cherax destructor. The sequence goes on from WNWK01000677.1 coordinate 355,364, forward strand.
GCAAATATATGTGACTTTATGCTGTAAGATTCTTGGCACTCCTGGATGCGTCAGTCCCATTCTGGTATGTTAAAAGTGGAATTGTCTAAACGCGTAAATATGGCTCTCGGTATTTGACCAAGAACAACACAAAAGAGAATTCAACATCCATTTATTTTTTACAGCTGAGTTTACAGGCCAGAAGCAGTTATATTACCTAAGCTCATTTCAAAGCCAAGCCCTGTCTGAGGTATACTACCCACGTCTCTTCCAGGATGTCACCCACAACAGTCGAGTAACACCCAAGTGCTTATTTACTGCTAGGTAAAAAAAAAATTGACAAAAACAGGATTAAGGAGACTTTCCAAATTCTCTTTTCTCGCCCGAAATAAAACCCAGGTCATTCAGTTGGGAGCCGAAGGCGTTACTACTTAACTACGAGCCTTTCTGATGCCAGTTTTTTTTTTTTAATCCCCATTTCTCTGTTTCACTCTGAATTTTTATCTTCCTTCCTTGCCCGTGTTCCTATGTATTTCTCTGTTTTTTCTCGTCTAGGTCCCTTCATTTCTCTGCCCTTTCAGCGGTTCCCGGGGTTGTTGTTGTTCCTGCCTTACAGTACGGGTAACGGGTTTATTTACTTGAATGACTCGAAAGTTAGATGTATCTTATGACAGCTGAATTTTCCTGCAGGTGTTTTATGTTATTGCAGGTGTTGTATGTTTGTGAATGTGCTGTTATATGTTACTGCAGTTGTATGTTCTTGCAGATTTTGTTGTATGTTGTCACTGTTGTATGTTCTTCAGGTGTTGGTGTATGTTCCTGCAGGTATTGTGCAAAGATGGCGCATAGCAAGTGCTCTGGTTAGCATTTTCTAAAGTCGTATATAATTTGAAATAACTTGATATAACTGTAAATTAAAGCAAACGTCGTATGATGTGATAGAAATGGTAGTCTAAAAATAAAGGCTTGGCCTGCAGTACGTGGTTTTTTACCGCCTTTGGCGAAACGTTGTAATGATTCCCTGTTACCAGTGCCTTTATTGGCAATAGAGTTGTGGATGAATGGAACAAATTCCCGAGTACCGTCATAGAAGCTAAAACGTTGTGTAGTTTTAAAAATAGGTTAGATAAATACATGAGTGGGTGTGGATGGGTGTGAGTTGAACCTGAACCTGACTAGCTTGTGCTACTAGGTCAGATGCCGTGCTCCTTCCTTAAGTGAATGTGACCTGACCTGACTAGGTTGGGACATTGGCTTAAGCCGGTAGGAGACTTGGACCTGCCTCGCATGGGCCAGTAGGCCTGCTGAGGTTCCTTCTTTCTTATGTTCTTATCTGGCATCCTGAATTCTCTTCTTTCAGGTGTTGTGGCACCAGCTAGCCTCCACCCATACTCATTTGTTCATCTTATTCACCAATGTTTTTGCATACCTACGTCTCCAATGTCATGTTACTGTTTGTTCACCCGTGTCTTGAGTGAGCACTTTACTTCTCTATCACTGTCTCTGCCTGCTACCTCACGTCTCCTGAAGCCACGTACTCTTCCTATTCAGCTATGTATGTCTTGTCTATTTACTCTTACTACTCTTCCGTGTTCTCTTAATTACTCGTCCTATTCATCCATGATCCCTATGTCTTGGAAATAAATGGTATAAAATAGCGACACAATGGAAAAATATACACATAAACAGTATAATGTGATTCTTTATTGCCAACGTTTCGCCCACGCAGTGGGCTTTATCGAGTCTTAAACAGATAAGAACATAAGAACATAAGAATGGAGGAACACTGCAGAAGGCCTATTGGCCCATACAAGGCAGGTCCTTATCAAAACCACCACTACCTAAAAATTTATTCCCGTACTCACGACACAAATCAAACCCAGCCCCTCCCACTCATATATTTGTCCAATCTCTTTTTAAAGCCACCCAAGGTCCTAGCCTCTATCACAGTACTCGGAAGATTGTTCCACGCATCTACAACTCTGTTCGAAAACCAGTACTTGCCTATGTCCTTTCTAAATCTAAATTTATCCAATTTAAATCCGTTATTTCTCGTTCTTACTTGGTTCGATATCCTCAGTATTTTATTAATATCTCCTTTGTTTATGCCCATCATCCACTTGTACACCTCGATGATATCTCCTCATTCTACGTCTCTCCAGAGAGTGGAGATTCAACGCTCTAAGTCTATCTTCATACGGGAGATTTCTTATACTGTAAATCATTTTAGTCATTCTTCTTTGTATGTTCTCCAATGAATCTATATCCATCCTGTAGTAAGGAGACCAAAACTGAGCTGCATAATCCAAATGAGGTCTCACTAGTGATGTATAGAGCTGTAAAATAACTTTTGGACTTCTGTTGCTTATACTTCTTGAAATAAATCCTAGTAATCTGTTAGCCTTATTGCGCACACTTAGGCACTGTTGTCTTGGCTTTAGATTTCTGCTTACCATGACTCCCAAGTCTTTTCACATTCTGTATGATCAAGCTCAACTTCACCTAGTTTATAAATTCGAGGGATATTTTCATTACCAACGACAAGCACCTTACACTTGTCCACATTGAACTTCATCTGCCACTTTTCAGACCAAGACATTAATTTATCCAAATCCTCCTGGAGTTCACTGTTATCCTCCTCAGAATGAATTATACGGCCTATTTTTGTATCATCAGCAAATTTAATCATGTCACTTGCAATTCCTTCATCAAGGTCATTAATGTAAATTATGAACAACAATGGGCCCAAAACTGATCCTTGTGGAACGCCACTAGTGACAAATCCCCATTCAGATTTGACCCCATTAATGGAAACTCTCTGCTTTCTATTGGTAAGCCATGCCTCTATCCATGCTAGAACTTTACCTCCTATACCATGAGCTGCCACCTTTCTTAAGAGTCTCTTGTGAGGTACTCTATCGAAGGCCTTACTGAAATCCAAGTAAACTATATCATATTCTTTATCACTGTCTACTGCCTCAAATGTTTTATTGAAAAACGTCAGTAAATTTGTCAGGCAGGAACGACCTCTCGTAAACCCATGCTGAGATTCATTAATCAAATTATGTTCTTCAAGGTGACTTCTGATAATATCAGCTATAATTGATTCTAATAATTTGCCTACTATAGACGTGAGGCTTATTGGACGGTAATTTGATGGAATGGACTTATCCCCCGATTTGAATATAGGAACTACATTAGCTATCTTCCACATCTCTGGCACAACACCAGTTAGGATGGACGTATTAAACACATTCGTTAATGGCTGACTAAGTTCCATTTTGCATTCTTTAAGTACCCTGGAAAACAACTCGTCGGGTCCCGGGGACTTATTTTGCTTCAGTTTATCTATCTGTTTGATAACCATGTCCCTCGTGACAGTAATATTAGTTAATTTGAATTCTTCAGGAACTGAATAATTGTTAATTTCTGGAATCTCATTTACGTCTTCTTGTGTAAAGACTGACAAAAATAGTCATTAAATAGAGAACACATTTCCAGTTCGTTATCCGTCAGCTGTCCATTCCCAATTTTCAGAGGTCCTACCTTTTCCCTCACCTTCGTCCTGTACACTTGAAAGAACCCTTTTGGATTAGTCTTTGATTCATTAGCAACCTTAATCTCATAGTCACGTTTAGCCTTTCTAATCCCCTTTTTTACTTCTCTTTTCAACTGAACATATTGGTCAATAAGGTTAACATCTCCTCTTTTGATGCGCCTATAAATTCCTCTTTTCTCCCCTAATAAATGTTTTAGCCTCCTGTTAATCCATTTGGGATCGTTATTATTTGACCTAAATTCTCTCTGGGAATAAACATACTCTGTGCACGTTGTACATTATTAAGAACAAATCATAAACGCAGATCCCATCGTAATCGTTAGCTAGATTACCCCAGTCGAGATTAGACAGGTGTTCCCTAAGTCCAATATAATCGGCAGAACGAAAATCAGGAACTTTTACCGTATTATCCCTATTCTCGTACTCCCATGTAATATTAAAAGTAATGGATTTGTGATCACTAGCTCCAAGCTCTTCAGTGATCTCCAGATTATTTACAAGAGTTTCTTTATTTGACAAGACTAGGTCGAGCAAATTATTACCTCTGGTAGGCTCCGTCACACACTGCTTCAGAAAACAGTCCTGAACTACTTCCATAAAGTCACTGGACTCCAGATTACCGGTCAAAGAAGTCCAGTCAATTTGATTAAAGTTAAAATCCCCTACTAACACTACGTTATTGTGCCTAGAAGCCCTAACAATTTCGTCCCAAAGAAGTCTCCTCTATCGTGATCCAAGCCTGGAGGTCGGTATATTACACCTAGAATCAGTTTTTCTTGACCTTCTAGAAACTCTACCCAAACAGATTCTGTTAATGATCCATCTATTTTTATGCCTGTTTTTATGCAGCAATTTATATTTTCTCGTACATACAATGCAACTCCACCCCTTTCCCATTATATCTATCTACATGGAACAACTTAAACCCCTGAATATGACACTCAGCAATCATATCCCGACTCTTGGTATTATACCATGTTTCAGTTATTGCAATGACATCAAAGTTCCCAGCACATGCTACCAAACGTAATTCGTTAATTTTATTTCTGGCGCTTCGACAGTTAGTATAAAATACATTGATATGTATCTTCTTGTGAACCTTTTTCAGCTTTTGTTTTACACAATTTCTGTTACTATCATTACCCTGTGTCACTCGATTACTGTTATTGTTATGATTTATGATATCAAAGCCTGAATCAATATTTTGGCCCTCATTATTTACCATTCCTAAACCCATACCTCTAACTAATCCTAGTTTAAAGCCCTAACAACATCCTCAACTGAGCTAGAGAGAAATTCTACACCTGCCCTGGATAAGTGAACCCCATCCCTGGCATACATGTCATTTCGGCCATAGAAGTGGTCCCAGTTGTTAATGAATGGGACTGCATTATCCTTACAGTGTTTGTCCAGCCAGCAATTTATACCAATCGCTCTGGACAGCCATTCATTTCCAACACCCCTTCTTGGCAAAATGCCACATATAACAGGGCTCCCTCCCTTCCTAATGATGTCTATTGCTGCCTTATACCTACTAACTAAATCCTCACTTCTACGCTTGGATACATCATTGCCTCCAGCACTGAGGCAGATAATAGGATTGATCCCATTACCATGCATGATGTTGTCAAGTCGGCTAACAATGTCTTCCATCCCAGCCCCAGGAAAGCAAACCCTCTGTCTCCTACTCCTATCTTTCAAGCAGAAGGCCCTATCCATATATCTAACTTGGCTATCCCCAACAACAACAATGTTTTTACCTTCCTTGGTACAGTTCGTCGTGACGTTCCCAGTAGTCGACTCACATTCGTCTGGAAGCACAGAAAAGGAGTTCGAAGTTTCCACAGCAGTCTCTTTCTTCTTCGTCGTTACTACCTCTCCATTCGTCTTCTTGATCTTCAACTTCGTCCCATGCTGTCCGGCCACTGCCCAGGTTACCTTCTTGACCTGAGGACTCACAACAGGAGGACTACTACGAATCCTCTTGTTTTCCTCCGTCAATCGCCGTATCTCAAGCTTCGCTACCCTCAATTCCTCCTTAAGCTGCTGGTAAAGTTGCTCAATAGGGGGCATCTTGATTCAGTCCACAGGGAGTACACTAGACACGTCTTCACTGAGCTAAGAACAGGTCACCACTGAGCTAAGAACAGGTCACCACTCAGACACTCAGACAGACAGACAGACAGATCATCTTTCTTCTTGTCAATAGTGACAGACCTAATTGAGTGTTTATCTTCTTTCTTCTTGTCAGTGGTTCCAGAACTAGAGAGGTTTTTCTCTTCTTTCTTCCTGTTTGTGGTACCAGAACTAGTGGAGTGTTTATTTTTCTTCTTGTTAAGAGTTTCTCTTTTTTCTTGTCAGTTTCGTCAGCTCTAGTGGAATGTTTTTCTTCTTTCTTTTTGTCAGTGATGCCAGAACTGGTGGAATGTTTCTTTTCCTTCTTTATGTCATTGGTACGAGAACTAGTGAAGAGTTTATCTTTCCTCTTGTCACTGGGGCCAGAACTAATCGAACCTAATGACTGTTACTCTTGATTCTTATCAGTGGTGTCAGCTCTAGTCGAATGCTTCTCATCCTTCTTCTTGTCAGTGGTACCAGAACTAGTTGAGTTTTGTGGATGCTTCTTATGTTTCTTATAACTCTTTGCTTTGATCTTGTCATCAGTGTGTTGAAGTCTCTTTGAACAAGTGTCATTTGAAGGATGTCCTTGGCTCATGGTAAATTCTGCATGTAGAGATTTCTCTGGTGGGAGGTCCTTTGGAGTAGATAGCTTGTGTGAAGGTTTCAGCACCGATACTTTCTTTGGAAGATATCCTTGACAATCAGAATATTGTTTGGGTAGAGTCATCTGCAACATTTCTTCCACATGGTGCCGTCCTGCATAAGATCCTTTGGGTAGAGGTTCCTGCATTAGTTCCTTTGTAAGAAGTTCTTGTACTTGCGGTAGGAGTTGGACGCGAGATCTTTACCATATTTGTTGGCAATTGATTTGACATACACGAGGCTGGGATGGTATATTGAGGGTGGCTCATGTTGGCTTGAGCACCAGGAAGAGTAGCTAATCCTGACAGTAGAGGAGGCTGGCTTGCGTTACAGGTTGCTGATGTCCCTTTCTTTGGAGCCATGGTGGGTGGTGCCTGGGGCACAATGGAACAACAGCTATGTGATGAAAGATTTTGTGGTGCGAATCCCTGATATGCTGGTTTTGAGAGGAAGGTCCATTGCAAGGGATAGAAATTCCATTAGAAATGTTGCAAGGTCTCATTGAAGAATGCGTTAGGCACTTGCTCGAGTCAGCAGGATGGACTGGCACATCTGAATCCCTGTGACTCTCAGGCATAATACCCTGAACGACGAATTTTTTACCATCAATGTAGAATCGCTGTTGCTTGGAGTCTAAGAAGACATTAATCACATTTGAATTGATCTCCAGCTGAATTTTACCAGCAAGAAAGATTGTATTTTTAGTATTACTTATATTTACTTTTGGAGTCTTAACATCTAGTCTGATAGTGTGTAGCCGACCACCCATGTGAACAGTTACTGGCTTGCCATCAAATGCACATTGATAATCAACATCAAAGATCGATTCCTGAGTGGGCACACCTAGTTTAACACGGTGCGTCTCACCAGCAATGTTGAATTTCCTGTAGTCTTCTCCAATTTTTATTGGGATCACGTACTTTCCCTCGTCAAAGATAATGTTACACTACCCTTCATCATATGTTACGGTACGAGGATCGTTCCAATCCATGAGGATCATAGCATGTTCTCCATTGGGAAAGTAATGGTTTGGAAATAGGGTAGTTGATGAGTGGAACAGTCTGCCTAATGGGGTTATCGAAGCTAGGACCATGGGTAGTCTCAAATTTAGGTTGGATAAATTCATGAGTGAGAGGGTTGGATTTGAATGGGAATTGCACATGTGGTGTTCCACAGGGATCAGTCTTAGGCCCATTGTTATTTATAATATATATCAATGACCTTGACGAGGGAATTACTAGTGATATGAGCAAATTCGCCGACGACACGAAGATAGGTAGGATAATTGATTCAAACATAGATGTCATAGAACTTCAGGAAGATTTAGACAAACTTAGTTCGTGGTCAGAAAAGTGGCAGATGCAGTTCAATGTAGATAAATGCAAGGTTCTGAAGTTCGGGAGTGTCCATAACCCAAGCACTTATAAGTTAAATAACGTAGAACTTAGCCACAAGATTGCGAGAAGGACTTGGGGGTGATGGTAAGCAGCAACCTTAAACCAAGACAACAATGCCTAAGCGTACGTAATAAGGCAAATAGATTACTGGGATTTATATCAAGAATTGTTAGCAACAGAAGTCCAGAGGTTATATTTCAGATTTATACATCATTAGTAAGGCCTCACCTAGATTACGCAGCTCAGTTTTGGTGTCCATATTACAGAATGGATATAAATTCGTTAGAAAACATTCAGCGTAGAATGACTAAATTAATACATAGCATTAGAAATCTCCCTTACGAAGAAAGATTGAAGACCCTTTAATTACATTCACTTGTAAGACGTAGAATGAGGGGAGACATGATCGAGGTATACAAGTGGAAAATGGGTATTAACAAAGGGGATATAAATAAGGTCTTGAGGATATCTCTCCAAGAGAACCCGCAATAATGGATTCAATTTAGATAAGTTTAGATTTAGAAAGTATATAGGAAAGTATTGGTTTGGAAATAGGGTAGTTGATGAGTGGAACAGTCTGCCTAGTAGGGTTATTGAAGCTAGGACCTTGGGTAGTTTCAAATTTAGGTTGGGTAAATTCATGAGTGAGAGGGGTTGGATTTGAGTGGGACTCGCACATGAGTGGGTAGAATTGTCAAAGCTTATTTCTTGGGTAGCATTGAAAATTGGGTTGAGCAAATATTCTGTTAGTGGGACGGATTGTGAAGGACCTACCTAGTATGGGCCAACAGGCCTGCTGCAGTGTTCCTCCTTTCTTATGTTCTTATGAGTAAATAAAATTATCAAAGCTTATTTCTTGGGTAGCTTTGAAAATTAGGGACGGATTGTGAAGGACCTGCCTAGTATGGGCCAACAGGCCTGCTGCAGTGTTCCTCCTTTCTTATGTTCTTATGAGAGGGGTTGGATTTGAGTGTGAATTGCACATGAGTAAATAAAATTATCAAAGCTTATTTCTTGGGTAGCATTGAAAATTAGGTTGAACAAATATTCTGTTAGTGTGACGGATTGTGAAGGACCTGCCTAGTATGGGCCAACAGGCCTGCTGCAGTGTTCCTCCTTTCTTATGTTCTACCAATATTAATATGTTCTTATGTTCTTCACGTTTCTCCTTTGTATGGACTGTGTGGCGAAACGTTTCCTCGGTAACAAACCTACTTTTTCTTCGCACAGTAGGTTTGTTACCGTGCTCTACCTTTCGATCTTTTCATTAGGTGCAATTAAGTTGAGGAAGTGAGGTGAAGGTATGACCAGTCAAGTTCTCACCTCACTTACACACCTTTATATACAACACAACTCTGCTCATGTCATCACTCAAGACATTCTTACCTCTAACTGGAGCTGGATCTCTAACTTCTAATGGATTTAGATCCGAGGTCCATTATTTGACCCAGAGTACTTATAACATCTTCCTGACGCTGGTCTTCAATCCACCATCCATCACTTGGACCCATCTGCTTTTCTTGGTTTTAGAAAATAACGAATTGAGAAAAGCAAAAAGGCAAAATGTATTATCCAGGTTATGCTATGCAAGAGCAGCAGTTGACTGGAAAATGTAATGTACATCTCTACATCGGATAGCCCCTGGAACAAAGTCCATTGAGATTGATGGTGTTTCACGAGAGATCCGAACCGCTTAGGCATTGCTGTCTTGGTTTAAGGTTGCTGCTTACCATCACCCCAAGTCCTTCTCGCAATCTGTATGGCTAAGTTCTACGTTATTTAACTTATAAGTGCTTGGGTTATGGACACTCCCGAGCTTCAGAACCTTGCATTTATCTACATTGAACTGCATCTGCCACTTTTCTGACCACGAATTAAGTTTGTCTAAATCTTCCTGAAGTTCTATGACATCTATGTTTGAATCAATTATCCTACCTATCTTCGTGTCGTCGGCGAATTTGCTCATATCACTAGTAATTCCCTCATCAAGGTCATTGATATATATTATAAATAACAATGGGCCTAAGACTGATCCCTGTGGAACACCACTTGTTACAAGTCCCCATTCGGATTTAACCCCATTTATGCACACTCTCTGCTTCCTATTGGTGAGCCATGACTCGATCCATGACAGCACTTTTCCCCCAATGCCATGAGCTGCCACTTTCTTTAACAGTCTCTGGTGCGGTACTCTATCAAAAGCCTTACTAAAGTCTAAATAAACAATATCGAATTCTTTATCGTGATCAACAGCCTCAAAAGCTTTACTGAAGAAGGTTAATAAATTAGATAGGCAGGAACGGCCCCTCGTGAATCCATGCTGGGTATCATTAATCAAATTATGGTTATCTAGATGGCTTCTAATAATATCAGCTATAATTGACTCTAGTAATTTGCCTACAATTGAGGTCAGGCTTATTGGGCGGTAGTTTGACGGTAGTGACTTGTCCCCTGCTTTAAAAATAGGAATTACATTAGCCATCTTCCACATATCAGACACTACACCTGTTTGAAGAGATAAATTAAAAATGTTAGATATTGGTTCACAGAGTTCCATTTTGCATTCCTTAAGAACCCTTGCAAAAAGCTCATCAGGACCCGGCGATTTATTTTGTTTCAGTCGGTCCAGCTGTTTCATAATCATTTCGCTAGTGACTGTGATATTACATAATTTATCTTCTTCTGGGCCTCTGTAAAAATTAATTACTGGGATATTATTAATGTCTTCCTGTGTGAAAACCGAGAGAAAATAATTATTAAAAATAGAGCACATATCATTCTCCTTGTCAGTAAGATGCCCAAAGTTATTTTTAAGGGGACCTATCTTATCCTAACTTTTGTTCTATAAACCTGGAAAAACTTTTTGGGTTAGTTTTTGAATCCCTAGCAACTTTAATTTCATAGTCCCGTTTAGCTTTTCTTATTCCCTTTTTAACGTCCCTCTTAATGTCAGTATACTGATTTATAAGATGACCCTCACCTCTTTTTATGCGCCTATAAATTCCTTTCTTCTGCCCTAAAAGATATTTGAGCCTATTATTCATCCATTTTGGGTCATTTCTACTTGATCTAATTTCTTTATACGGGATAAATGTTCTTTGGGCAGCCTGTATAGTGTTAAGAAAACTGTCATATTGATACCTCTCTTCTTCACCCCAGTCCACAGTTGATAAGTGTTCTCTAAGTCCATTATAATCTGCTAAGCGAAAATCTGGGACCATTACTGAATTATCCCTACTATCATACATCCATTCAATGCTAAAGGTAATTGACTTGTGGTCGCTTGAGCCGAGTTCCTCTGTAATTTCTAAATTATTAACAAGGGTTTCCTTGCTTGCCAGAACCAAGTCAAGTAGGTTATTTCCCCTTGTAGGTTCTGTTACAAACTGCTTCAAAAGCAATCCTGAACTACTTCTAAAAAGTCGTTAGATTCTAAATTCCCTGTCATGAAATTCCAATCAATCTGACTAAAGTTAAAGTCCCTAAATTACTACGTTATCGTGTCTTGTGGCCTTAACAATTTCCTCCCAAAGTAGTCTCCTTGTTCCCTATCTAAGTTTGGAGGACGGTAAATCACGCCTAAAATCAATTTTTCACACCCCTCTGAAAATTCTATCCAGACAGACTCTGTATGTGTTAATTCAGACTTTATACCCGTTTTTATGCAACAATTTAAATGATCACGGACATAGAGTGCCACCCCACCCCCTTTCCCGATACTTCTGTCTACTTGGAACAATTTAAAACCCTGAATGTGACATTCGGCAGGCAAGTCCCGATTTTTCATATTAAACCATGTCTCAGTTATTGCAAAAACATCAATATTACCCGTACTTGCAACTAATCTCAACTCGTCCATCTTATTCCTAGCACTACGACTATTGGTGTAATATATATTTAGAGACCCTCCTTTCTCTTTACCCTTCCTGCTCATCTCTTTTTTTCCACTATACCTATTACTGTCCTTGTCATCTAGTGTCACTAGCTTTCCACTATCCACCTTATTCTGCCTATTACTAGTTCTCCTACAACTTATAATATTACTACACTGGGACTTCTCTGTTTTCCCCCCAAAACCCATACCACTAACTATTTCTAGTTTAAAGCCCTAACAGCTCCCTCCACTGCAGTTGCCAGTGCCCCCACCCCAGACCTGGATAAGTGAACCCCATCCCTGGCATACATGTCATTTCTGCCATAGAAGAGGTCCCAGTTGTCAATGAATGTTACTGAATTTTCCTTACAGTATTTGTCCAGCCAGCAATTGACACCAATTGCCCTGGACAGCCATTCATTCCAACTCCTCTCCTTGGCAAAATACCACATATGACAGGGTTCCCACCCTTCTTCCTAATTATGTCTATTGCTGACCTAAACCTGCTAGTCAGGTCCTCACTCCTACGTCTGCCAACATCGTTGCCTCCAGCACTGAGACAGATAATAGGATTGCTCCCATTACCTCTCATGATGTCGTCCAGACGGCTAACAATATCCTCCATCCCAGCCCCAGGAAAGCAAACCCTCTGTCTCCTACTCCTATCAATCAAACAGAAAGCCCTATCCATGTACCTAACCTGACTGTCCCCAACAACAACAATGTTTTTACCTTCCTTTGTGTCTTTCGTCGTGACGCTCCCAGAAGTCGACTCACATTCATCGGGTAGCACGGAGAATGGGTTCGATGTTTCCACAACATTCTCCTGGGTCTTCGTTGTTTCTACCTCTCCACCCGTCCTCTTGAGCCTTAACTTTGTCCCATGCGTTTTAGCCACTGTCAGGTTCCTTTCCTGGCTTGAGGATTCTCAACAGGAGGATTACTACGAATCCTCTTGTTTTCCTCAGTCAGTCGCTGTATCTCAAGCTTAGCTACCCTCAGTTCTTCCTTCAGCTGCTGGTAGAGTAGCTCAAGAGAGGACATCTTCTTCAGATTGACAGAGAGCACTCAAGACACGTCTTCACTGAGGTTAAGTCAGGTCCACCACTGTTAAGTCAGTCCACCACTGAGTTAAGTCAGGCCACCACTGAGTTAAGTCAGTCCACCACTGATTAAGTCAGGTCCACCACTGAGTTAAGTCAGGTCCACCATGAGTTAAATTACAGGGGTACGACATGGGATTACGTAAGTCCATTTCGTTCTGCCGATTATATTGGACTTAGGAACACCTGTCTAATCTCGACTGGGGTAATCTAGCTAACGATTACGATGGGATCTGCGTTTATGATTTGTTTCTTAATAATGTACAACGTGCACAGAGTATGTTTATTCCCCAGAGAGAATTTAGGTCAAATAATAACGATCCCAAATGGATTAACAGGAGGCTAAAACATTTATTAGGGAGAAAAGAGGAATTTATAGGCGCATCAAAGAGGGAGATGTTAACCTTATTGACCAATATGTTCAGTTGAAAAGAGAAGTAAAAAAGGGGATTAGAAAGGCTAAACGTGACTATGAGATTAAGGTTGCTAATGAATCAAAGACTAATCCAAAGGGTTCTTTCAAGTGTACAGGACGAAGGTGAGGAAAAGGTAGGACCTCTGAAAATTGGGAATGGACAGCTGACGGATAACGAACTGGAAATGTGTTCTCTATTTAATGACTATTTTTGTCAGTCTTTACACAAGAAGACGTAAATGAGATTCAGAAATTAACAATTATTCAGTTCCTGAAGAATTCAAATTAACTAATATTACTGTCACGAGGGACATGGTTATCAAACAGATAGATAAACTGAAGCAAAATAAGTCCCCGGGACCCGACGAGTTGTTTTCCAGGGTACTTAAAGAATGCAAAATGGAACTTAGTCAGCCATTAACGAATGTGTTTAATACGTCCATCCTAACTGGTGTTGTGCCAGAGATGTGGAAGATAGCTAATGTAGTTCCTATATTCAAATCAGGGGATAAGTCCATTCCATCAAATTACCGTCCAATAAGCCTCACGTCTATAGTAGGCAAATTATTAGAATCAATTATAGCTGATATTATCAGAAGTCACCTTGAAGAACATAATTTGATTAATGAATCTCAGCATGGGTTTACGAGAGGTCGTTCCTGCCTGACAAATTTACTGACGTTTTTCAATAAAACATTTGAGGCAGTAGACAGTGATAAAGAATATGATATAGTTTACTTGGATTTCAGTAAGGCCTTCGATAGAGTACCTCACAAGAGACTCTTAAGAAAGGTGGCAGCTCATGGTATAGGAGGTAAAGTTCTAGCATGGATAGAGGCATGGCTTACCAATAGAAAGCAGAGAGTTTCCATTAATGGGGTCAAATCTGAATGGGGATTTGTCACTAGTGGCGTTCCACAAGGATCAGTTTTGGGCCCATTGTTGTTCATAATTTACATTAATGACCTTGATGAAGGAATTGCAAGTGACATGAGTAAATTTGCTGATGATACAAAAATAGGCCGTATAATTCATTCTGAGGAGGATACCATGAACTCCAGGAGGATTTGGATAAATTAATGTCTTGGTCTGAAAAGTGCAGATGAAGTTCAATGTGGCATAGTGTAAGGTGCTAGTCGTTGGTAATAAAATATCCCTCCAATTTATAAACTAGTGAAGTTGAGCTTGATCAACAGAATGTGAAAGACTTGAGTCATGGTAGCGAAATCTAAAGCCAAGACAAGTGCCTAAGTGTGCAATAAGGCTAACAATTCTAGATTTATTTCAAGAAGTATAAGCACAGAAGTCCAAAAGTTATTTACAGCTCTTCATCACTATGAGACTCATTTGATTATGCAGCTCATTTTTGGTCTCCTTACTACAGGATGGATATAGATTCATTGAGAACATACAAGAGAATGACTAAAATGATTTACAGTATAAGAAATCTCCCGTATGAATAGACTTAGAGCTTGAACCCTCCACTCTCTGAGAGACGTAGAATGAGGAGATATCATCGAGTGTACATGGAATGGGCATGACAAGGAGATATTATAATACTGAGGATATCACCAGTAAGAACCAGAAATAACATTTAAATTGATACTTTAGATTTAGAGACATAGGCAAGTACTGGTTTTCGAACAGAGTTGTAGATGCGTGGAACAATCTTCCGAGTAGGTGATAGAGGCTAGGACCTTGGGTGGCTTTAAAAAGAGATTGGACAAATATATGAGTGGGAGGGGCTGGGTTTGATTAGTGTCGTGAGTACAGGAATAAATTTTAGGTAGTGGTGGTTTTGATAAGGACCTGCCTTGTATGGGCCAGTAGGCCTTCTGCAGTGTTCCTCCATTCTTATGTTCTTATGTTCTTATATGAGCAAATTCGCTGATGACACGAAGATAGGTAGGATAATCGATTCAGACGTAGATGTCACGGAACTTCAGGAGGATTTAGACAAACTCAATTCCTGGTCAGAAAAATGGCAGATGCAGTTCAATGTAGATAAATGCAAAGTTCTAAAGCTCGGGAATGTTCATAGCCCTAGCACCTACCAGCTTAATAATGTTGAACTCAGCCGTACAGAATGCGAAAGGATCTGGGGTTATGGTAAGCAGTAACCTCAAACCAAGTCAGCAATGCCTAAGCGTAAGAAATAAAGCAAATAGATTACTGGGATTTATATCAAGAAGTGTAAGCAACAGAAGTCCAGCAGGTTATATTACAGCTTTATACATCATTAGTAAGGCCTCACCTAGATTATGCAGCTCAGTTCTGGTCTCCATTTTACAGAATGGATATAAATTCGTTAGAAAACATTCAGCGACGAATGACAAAGTTAATTCATAGCATTAGAAATCTTCCGTATGAAGAAAGATTGAAGACCCTTAAATTACATTCACTTGTAAGACGAAGAATGAGGGAGACATGATCGAGGTATATAAGTGGAAGATGGGTATTAATAAGGGGTTCAATCTTTCTTCGTAAGGAAGATTTCTAATGCTATGTATTAATTTAGTCATTCTACGCTGAATGTTTTCTAACGAATTTATGTCCATTCTGTAATATGGAGACCAGAACTGAGCTGCGTAATCTAGGTGAGGCCTTACTAATGATGTATAAAGCTGTAATATAACCTCTGGACTTCTGTTGCTAACACTTCTTGATATAAATCCCAGTAATCTATTTGCCCTTATTACGTACGCTTGAGCATTGCTGTCTTGGTTTAAGGTTGCTGCTTACCATCACCCCCAAGTCCTTCTCGCAATCTGTATGGCTAAGTTCTACGTTATTTAACTTATAAGTGCTTGGGTTATGGACACTCCCGAGCTTCAGAACCTTGCATTTATCTACATTGAACTGCATCTGCCACTTTTCTGACCACGAATTAAGTTTGTCTAAATCTTCCTGAAGTTCTATGACATCTATGTTTGAATCAATTATCCTACCTATCTTCGTGTCGTCGGCGAATTTGCTCATATCACTAGTAATTCCCTCATCAAGGTCATTGATATATATTATAAATAACAATGGGCCTAAGACTGATCCCTGTGGAACACCACTTGTTACAAGTCCCCATTCGGATTTAACCCCATTTATGCACACTCTCTGCTTCCTATTGGTGAGCCATGACTCGATCCATGACAGCACTTTTCCCCCAATGCCATGAGCTGCCACTTTCTTTAACAGTCTCTGGTGCGGTACTCTATCAAAAGCCTTACTAAAGTCTAAATAAACAATATCGAATTCTTTATCGTGATCAACAGCCTCAAAAGCTTTACTGAAGAAGGTTAATAAATTAGATAGGCAGGAACGGCCCCTCGTGAATCCATGCTGGGTATCATTAATCAAATTATGGTTATCTAGATGGCTTAAATAAGGTCTTGAGGATATCTCTCCAAGAGAGAACCCGCAATAATGGATTCAAATTGGATAAGTTTAGATTTAGAAAGGATATAGGAAAGTATTGGTTTGGAAATAGGGTAGTTGATGAGTGGAACAGTCTGCCTAGTAGGGTTATTGAAGCTAGGACCTTGGGTAGTTTCAAATTTAGGTTGGATAAATTCATGAGTGAGAGGGGTTGGATTTGAGTGGGACTCGCACTTGAGTTAATAGAATCTTCAAAGCTTATTTCTTGGGTAGAATTGAAAATTAGGTTGGGCAATTATTCTGTTAGTGGGATGGATTGTGAAGGACCTGCCTAGTATGGGCCAACAGGCCTGCTGCAGTGTTCCTCCTTTCTTATGTTCTTATGTTCTAATTTTTGCACATGTCGGTACTGTATAGCATTTTAATATTCACTCAATTGTGAATGTAATATAAGGGAGACGCTGACCACTCGCTGACTGGTCAGAATCTGAGAGTGATATTACTAGTGACTGAACCTACACATCTCTGCCTGGTAATTCAATGCCACGACGTTTCGCCCATGGTAGGACTTCAAGTATAAATAAATTAATTCACAAAAACACCATCTTACACACGTGAGGTCAGGGTCGGGTGGTTGAGAGGTCATTTGTTACCTCTACCTGAGCGTTGAAGGTCAGTCCTGCCGACACGAATGAAAACAAAGGCCCATGAAGCAGGACACGTCTTTACGGGGGGAACGTTTCGCTCTAAGAATAGTTTTCTCAAGAAATAGTGTGAAACGTCTCTTGATGGCTTACTCTGCTACACGTGACTCGAGTAAGTTTATCCTTCTAATGCCTTGTTGAAGACGGCTCACGGCTCTCTCGATCTGAACCCAACTTCAGGACATATATGAGGGGGAGGCTGGCTTTGATTGGTATCGTGGGTACGGGGATAAATTCTTGGGTAGTTTTGGGCTAGTAGGCCTTCTGCAGTGTTCCTCCATTATGTTCTTATATATGCAACAGTTTGACATCTTTATTCACGAGACGTTTCGCCCGCTCACCAGAGGGTGTGCATTAATGGGGTTAAATCTGAGTGGGGATCTGTAACAAGTGGCGTTCCACAGGGATCGGTTTTGGGCCCGTTGTTGTTTATAATATATATAAATGACCTTGACGAGGGAATTACTAGTGATATGAGCAAATTCGCTGATGACACGAAGATAGGTAGGATAATCGATTCAGACGTAGATGTCACGGAACTTCAGGAGGATTTAGACAAACTCAATTCCTGGTCAGAAAAATGGCAGATGCAGTTCAATGTAGATAAATGCAAAGTTCTAAAGCTCGGGAATGTTCATAACCCTAGCACCTACCAGCTTAATAATGGAAAAATAAACACATAAGCAGTATAATGTGATCCTTTATTGACAACGTTTCGCCCACGCAGTGGGCTTTATCGAGTCACAGACAGATCTACCTGGAAAATGAGCAACATGGAGATATATATAGGGTACAGTCAGGTGGAGAATGCTGGGTCAGGTGGAGAAAGCTGCATGTGAGTCTTAAAAGTAGTGTGATAGTTGAAAACATAGTGTGACTTAAAGGACCTGCAGTGTACCATTCTTGAGTTCTAGGTGGGATAGCGTTGAAGAAGTTTCTTAGCAATAGGTTCAGCTATGTTGTAGAAGCCGTTGTTCTGGTTGAAGTTGTTGGATATACAGATGAGTGATGATTCTAGGATTCTTCGGTATTGCGTGTTGTCTTCTCTGGCGATGAGTCTTGCGTTTCTGTAGTTGATTAAATGGTTGTGTAAATTTCGGTGTTGAACACAGGCATTTCTTGAGTCGTCAGATCTGCCTGCGTACTGGTGTTCTGAAATGCGTGTTTGTAGGTCTCTGGATGTTTCGCCAACGTATAATTTGCTGCAGCCATTACAAGGGATTGTGTATACCCCTGCCGTGGATTGAAGCTTTTCCTGTCTGTTACTGGTAATGTCCTTAATGGTGGTGGATGTGGAGGTGGATACTCGGAATGAGGTCTTAGAAAAAATGTTGGAAACTTGTTTGGAAATGGAGTTGGTGGGAAGGACTATGTATCTCTTCTCAGCAGTGTCTTCTCTGGGTGTGTTGAAGATGTTTAATGCCCGTCGTCTGCAGTCTCTAATGAAGTGACGAGGATAGTGAAGTTTGGAAAAAACTTGTTCAATGAGGGAGCATTCTTCTTCAAGGAACTCACTGCTGCAGATTCTGAGTGCGCGCAGGAAAAAGCCTATAATTACACCACGTTTAATTTTGGTGTCGTGGTGAGAGTAGAAGTGGAGAAGATCGTGTTGATTGGTAGGTTTTCGATAGACTTTAAAACGAAGTTCATGGTCAGCTTTGCAGAGAAGAACATCAAGGAAAGGAAGAGTGTTGTCGACTTCTTCTTCAGTGGTGGACCTGACTTAACTCAGTGAAGACGTGTCTTGTGTGCTCTCTGTCAATCTGAAGAAGATGTCCTCTCTTGAGCTACTCTACCAGCAGCTGAAGGAAGAACTGAGGGTAGCTAAGCTTGAGATACAGCGACTGACTGAGGAAAACAAGAGGATTCGTAGTAATCCTCCTGTTGAGAATCCTCAAGCCAGGAAAGGAACCTGGACAGTGGCTAAAACGCATGGGACAAAGTTAAGGCTCAAGAGGACGGGTGGAGAGGTAGAAACAACGAAGACCCAGGAGAATGTTGTGGAAACATCGAACCCATTCTCCGTGCTACCCGATGAATGTGAGTCGACTTCTGGGAGCGTCACGACGAAAGACACAAAGGAAGGTAAAAACATTGTTGTTGTTGGGGACAGTCAGGTTAGGTACATGGATAGGGCTTTCTGTTTGATTGATAGGAGTAGGAGACAGAGGGTTTGCTTTCCTGGGGCTGGGATGGAGGATATTGTTAGCCGTCTGGACGACATCATGAGAGGTAATGGGAGCAATCCTATTATCTGTCTCAGTGCTGGAGGCAACGATGTTGGCAGACGTAGGAGTGAGGACCTGACTAGCAGGTTTAGGTCAGCAATAGACATAATTAGGAAGAAGGGTGGGAACCCTGTCATATGTGGTATTTTGCCAAGGAGAGGAGTTGAAATGAATGGCTGTCCAGGGCAATTGGTGTCAATTGCTGGCTGGACAAATACTGTAAGGAAAATTCAGTAACATTCATTGACAACTGGGACCTCTTCTATGGCAGAAATGACATGTATGCCAGGGATGGGGTTCACTTATCCAGGTCTGGGGTGGGGGCACTGGCAACTGCAGTGGAGGGAGCTGTTAGGGCTTTAAACTAGAAATAGTTAGTGGTATGAGTTTTGGGGGGAAAACAGAGAAGTCCCAGTGTAGTAATATTATAAGTTGTAGGAGAACTAGTAATAGGCAGAATACGGTGGATAGTGGAAAGCTAGTGACACTAGATGACAAGGACAGTAATAGGTATAGTGGAAAAACAGAGATGAGCAGGAAGGGTAAAGAGAAAGGAGGGTCTCTAAATATATATTACACCAATAGTCGTAGTGCTAGGAATAAGATGGACGAGTTGAGATTAGTTGCAAGTACGGGTAATATTGATGTTTTTGCAATAACTGAGACATGGTTTAATATGAAAAATCGGGACTTGCCTGCCGAATGTCACATTCATGGTTTTAAATTGTTCCAAGTAGACAGAAGTATCGGGAAAGGGGTGGGGTGGCACTCTATGTCCGTGATCATTTAAATTGTTGCATAAAAACGGGTATAAAGTCTGAATTAACACATACAGAGTCTGTCTGGATAGAATTTTCAGAGGGGTGTGAAAAATTGATTTTAGGCGTGATTTACCGTCCTCCAAACTTAGATAGGGAACAAGGGAGACTACTTTGGGAGGAAATTGTTAAGGCCACAAGACACGATAACGTAGTAATTTAGGGACTTTAACTTTAGTCAGATTGATTGGAATTTCATGACAGGGAATTTAGAATCTAACGACTTTTAGAAGTAGTTCAGGATTGCTTTTTAAGCAGTTTGTAACAGAACCTACAAGGGGAAATAACCTACTTGACTTGGTTCTGGCAAGCAAGGAAACCCTTGTTAATAATTTAGAAATTACAGAGGAACTCGGCTCAAGCGACCACAAGTCAATTACCTTTAGCATTGAATGGATGTATGATAGTAGGGATAATTCAGTAATGGTCCCAGATTTTCGCTTAGCAGATTATAATGGACTTAGAGAACACTTATCAACTGTGGACTGGGGTGAAGAAGAGAGGTATCAATATGACAGTTTTCTTGACACTATACAGGCTGCCCAAAGAACATTTATCCCGTATAAAGAAATTAGATCAAGTAGAAATGACCCAAAATGGATGAATAATAGGCTCAAATATCTTTTAGGGCAGAAGAAAGGAATTTATAGGCGATAAAAAGAGGTGAGGGTCATCTTATAAATCAGTATACTGACATTAAGAGGGACGTTAAAAAGGGAATAAGAAAATCTAAACGGGACTATGAAATTAAAGTTGCTAGGGATTCAAAAACTAACCCAAAACTTTTTCCAGGTTTATAGAACAAAAGTTAGGGATAAGATAGGTCCCCTTAAAAATAACTTTGGGCATCTTACTGACAAGGAGAATGATATGTGCTCTATTTTTAATAATTATTTTCTCTCGGTTTTCACACAGGAAGACATTAATAATATCCCAGTAATTAATTTTTACAGAGGCCCAGAAGAAGATAAATTATGTAATATCACAGTCACTAGCGAAATGATTATGAAACAGCTGGACCGACTGAAACAAAATAAATCGCCGGGTCCTGATGAGCTTTTGCAAGGGTTCTTAAGGAATGCAAAATGGAACTCTGTGAACCAATATCTAACATTTTTAATTTATCTCTTCAAACAGGTGTAGTGTCTGATATGTGGAAGATGGCTAATGTAATTCCTATTTTTAAAGCAGGGGACAAGTCACTACCGTCAAACTACCGCCCAATAAGCCTGACCTCAATTGTAGGCAAATTACTAGAGTCAATTATAGCTGATATTATTAGAAGCCATCTAGATAACCATAATTTGATTAATGATACCCAGCATGGATTCACGAGGGGCCTTTCCTGCCTATCTAATTTATTAACCTTCTTCAGTAAAGCTTTTGAGGCTGTTGATCACGATAAAGAATTCGATATTGTTTATTTAGACTTTAGTAAGGCTTTTGATAGAGTACCGCACCAGAGACTGTTAAAGAAAGTGGCAGCTCATGGCATTGGGGGAAAAGTGCTGTCATGGATCGAGTCATGGCTCACCAATAGGAAGCAGAGAGTGTGCATAAATGGGGTTAAATCCGAATGGGGACTTGTAACAAGTGGTGTTCCACAGGGATCAGTCTTAGGCCCATTGTTATTTATAATATATATCAATGACCTTGATGAGGGAATTACTAGTGATATGAGCAAATTCGCCGACGACACGAAGATAGGTAGGATAATTGATTCAAACATAGATGCCATAGAACTTCAGGAAGATTTAGACAAACTTAATTAGTGGTCAGAAAAGTGGCAGATGCAGTTCAATGTAGGTAAATGCAAGGTTCTGAAGCTCGGGAGTGTCCATAACCCAAGCACTTATAAGTTAAATAACGTAGAACTTAGCCATACAGATTGCGAGAAGGACTTGGGGTGATGGTAAGCAGCAACCTTAAACCAAGACAGCAATGCCTAAGCGTACGTAATAAGGCAAATAGATTACTGGGATTTATATCAAGAAGTGTTAGCAACATAAGTCCAGAGGTTATATTACAGCTTTATACATCATTAGTAAGGCCTCACCTAGATTACGCAGCTCAGTTCTGGTCTCCATATTACAGAATGGACATAAATTCGTTAGAAAACATTCAGCGTAGAATGACTAAATTAATACATAGCATTAGAAATCTTCCTTACGAAGAAAGATTGAAGACCCTAAAATTACATTCACTTGTAAGACGTAGAATGAGGGGAGACATGATCGAGGTATACAAGTGGAAAATGGGTATTAACAAAGGGGATATAAATAAGGTCTTGAGGATATCTCTCCAAGAGAGAACCCGCAATAATGGATTCAAGTTAGATAAGTTTAGATTTAGAAAGGATATAGGAAAGTATTGGTTTGAAAATAGGGTAGTTGATGAGTGGAACAGTCTGCCTAGTAGGGTTATTGAAGCTAGGACCTTGGGTAGTTTCAAATTTAGGTTGGATAAATTCATGAGTGAGAGGGGTTGGATTTGAGTGGGACTCGCGCATGAGTGGGTAGAATTGTCAAAGCTTATTTCTTGGGTAGCTTTGAAAATTGGGTTGAGCAAATATTCTGTTAGTGGGATGGATTGTGAAGGACCTGCCTAGTATGGGCCAACAGGCCTGCTGCAGTGTTCCTCCTTTCTTATGTTCTTATGTTCTTAGTGTAAACTGGATTGATGGCTCAACCTGGTTGAGTTCGTGTTGGAGAGCTTGAACGTTGAAGCGTCTGGGAGTTATGATGAGAATGTCGTCAACATAACGAAGCCAGGTGACAGAAGAGGGAATAATAATGGAAAATCGTTCGGCTTCCAAATGTTCCATATATAGGTTCGCAAGGACGGCACTAAGTGGCGATCCCATGGGTAGTCCAAAAGTTTGCTGAAAGAGTTGGTTTTCGAAAGAGAAACATGTAAAGCCCACACATAGTTCAACAAGGTCGATGAAATCGCTGGCTGGAAGAGGAAGATCAAGCGACTACCATGGGATCGCCACTTAGTGCCGTCCTTGCGAACCTATATATGGAACATTTGGAAGCCGAGCATTTTCCACTATTATTCCTCTTCTGTCACCTGGCTTCGTTATGTTGACGACATTCTCATCATAACTCCCAGACGCTTCAACGTTCAAGCTCTCCAACACGAACTCAACCAGGTTGAGCCATCAATCCAGTTTACACTAGAAGAAGAAGTCGACAACACTCTTCCTTTCCTTGATGTTCTTCTCTGCAAAGCTGACCATGAACTTCGTTTTAAAGTCTATCGAAAACCTACCAATCAACACGATCTTCTCCACTTCTACTCTCACCACGACACCAAAATTAAACGTGGTGTAATTATAGGCTTTTCCTGCGCGCACTCAGAATCTGCAGCAGTGAGTTCCTTGAAGAAGAATGCTCCCTCATTGAACAAGTTTTTCCAAACTTCACTATCCTCGTCACTTCATTAGAGACTGCAGACGACGGGCATTAAACATCTTCAACACACCCAGAGAAGACACTGCTGAGAAGAGATACATAGTCCTTCCCACCAACTCCATTTCCAAACAAGTTTCCAACATTTTTCTAAGACCTCATTCCGAGTATCCACCTCCACATCCACCACCATTAAGGACATTACCAGTAACAGACAGGAAAAGCTTCAATCCACGGCAGGGGTATACACAATCCTTGTAATGGCTGCAGCAAATTATACGTTGGCGAAACATCCAGAGACCTACAAACACGCATTTCAGAACACCAGTACGCAGGCAGATCTGACGACTCAAGAAATGCCTGTGTTCAACACCGAAATTTACACAACCATTTAATCAACTACAGAAACGCAAGACTCATCGCCAGAGAAGACAACACGCAATACCGAAGAATCCTAGAATCATCACTCATCTGTATATCCAACAACTTCAACCAGAACAACGGCTTCTACAACATAGCTGAACCTATTGCTAAGAAACTTCTTCAACGCTATCCCACCTAGAACTCAAGAATGGTACACTGCAGGTCCTTTAAGTCACACTATGTTTTCAACTATCACACTACTTTTAAGACTCACATGCAGCTTTCTCCACCTGACCCAGCATTCTCCACCTGACTGTACCCTATATATATCTCCATGTTGCTCATTTTCAAGGTAGATCTGTCTGTGACTCGATAAAGCCCACTGCGTGGGCGAAACGTTGTCAATAAAGGATCACATTATACTGCTTATGTGTTTATTTTTCCATTGTGTCGGTATTTTATACCATTTATTTCCAGCTTAATAATGTTGAACTCAGCCGTACAGAATGCGAAAAGGATCTGGGGGTTATGGTAAGCAGCAACCTCAAACCAAGTCAGCAATGCCTAAGCGTAAGAAATAAAGCAAATAGATTACTGGGATTTATATCAAGAAGTGTAAGCAACAGAAGTCCAGCGGTTATATTACAGCTTTATACATCATTAGTAAGGCCTCACCTAGATTATGCAGCTCAGTTCTGGTCTCCATTTTACAGAATGGATATAAATTCGTACAGAATGCGAAAAGGATCTGGGGGTTATGGTAAGCAGCAACCTCAAACCAAGTCAGCAATGCCTAAGCGTAAGAAATAAAGCAAATAGATTACTGGGATTTATATCAAGAAGTGTAAGCAACAGAAGTCCAGCGGTTATATTACAGCTTTATACATCATTAGTAAGGCCTCACCTAGATTATGCAGCTCAGTTCTGGTCTCCATTTTACAGAATGGATATAAATTCGTAAGAATTGCGAGAAGAAAGATTCTAGGGTTATCTGTAAGAGCAACTCGAAACCAAGTCATTAAATTTGTAAGCGTAAGAATGAAATAGATCGGGATTATATCAAGAAGTGTAAGCAACAGAAGTCAGGGTATATTACAGTTTAACATCATTAGTAGAGACCCTCACCTAGATTATGACTAAGTTCTGGTTCATTTAACAGAATGGATATAAATTGGTTAGAAAACATTCAGTGACGAATGGAACAGTTAATTCATAGCATTAGAAATCTTCCGTATGAAGAACGATTGAAGACCCTTAAATTACATTCATTTGTAAGACGAAGAATGAGGGGAGACATGATCGAGGTATATAAGTGGAAGATGGGTATTAATAAGGGGGATATAAATAAGGTCTTGAGGATATCTCTCCAAGAGAGAACCCGCAATAATGGATTCAAATTGGATAAGTTTAGATTTAGAAAGGATATAGGAAAATATTGGTTTGGAAATAGGGTAGTTGATGAGTGGAACAGTCTGCCTAGTAGGGTCATTGAAGCTATGACCTTGGGTAGTTTCAAATTTAGGTTGGATAAATTCATGAGTGAGAGGGGTTGGATTTGAGTGGGACTCGCACTTGAGTTAATAGAATCTTCAAAGCTTATTTCTTGGGTAGAATTGAAAATTAGGTTGGGCAATTATTCTGTTAGTGGGATGGATTGTGAAGGACCTGCCTAGTATGGGCCAACAGGCCTGCTGCAGTGTTCCTCCTTTCTTATGTTCTTATGTTCTTATAACGACAAGTTATTAAGCCATATGTGCAGAAGTTAGGTAACATTATTCGGGAACGTTTCGCTCACTAGTACAGTAGGCTTCTTCAGTCAAGTACAGAGGCATCAGCAGAAATACCAGAGACATTAGAAGTAGTGGAGATGCAGGTACGTGGTAATCAGTCCCTCACTCTAAAGAAACGAATTAGAGGTAGTCAGTCCCTCATCATGACTCAAGAACTCGTAATGACATGATTGCAAACAAATCATGGTACGGGTGGGAATTGAACTCACGGCTAGAGTGTCGTAAAAGTCTAGACCGGCGCGTTAGCCACTGGGCCAGCTGGCTACAGTAAGATTCATAGTTTCATTTATTGTTGCCAGCTGGCCCAGTGGCTAACGGGTCGGTCAGGAGTTTTACGACTTACTAGCCGCGAGTTCAATCCCAGCCCGTACCGTGGTTAATCCTTCATCAACCTGTCGGAATTATATAAATCAATATAATGCAGAAGGTAGAGAGGAAGAGGAGTACACTGATAATAACTACAACACACTGTTAGTGTAGTTCCCTCTCCTCAGATATTTGGGCCAAAAAATAGAACAGAAACACTACGTATGAAAGTTGATGCAACTTCTGTTGCAACTGTCGCTGCTGCTGCTGCTGCTGCTGTGTGCTGCTGCTGCTGCTGCTGCTGCTGCTGCTGCTGCTGCTGCTGCTGGTGCTGCTGCTGCTGCTGCTGCTGTTATGGTTGTTTCTCTTGCAATTTTCACCCCCTTTTCTCCTTTATTTCCCACATCCCTTTTCTCTTCACCTTTATTTTCTCCTACATCTCCCACTTTAAGGTCAGTCATCCCTTAAATTCTCCTTTTTTTTTCCCTTTCTTTCTCTTTTCTTGGGCCGAAGATTAACCCTCTCCAAATGGAACTGTTATTCCCTTGTGGGTAGACTGTACCTTGGTCAGTGTTGCGGCTCCTTGCAGTAGGTGAGGGAAGGGAGGGAAAGGGTGAGAGAGGAGAAGGAGGAGAGAGGAGAAGGAGGAGAGAGGGAAAGGGAAGATAGGAGGAAAATAATAGTAGTGGTTTTATTTGTAGATCACTCGTCAATGAATATGCAATACACGTGCAATAAAAACCAAGATTAAAAAAACAAGCGATGGAAGTTGCGAACACAAACGCACAACACAAAAATAATCATAGCAAATTAAGAAAAGCTTTAAAAAAAAAACATTAAATTATTAGCATTAAAAGACTCTCCTAAAAGTTGCCCGAGGTCCCTACAGGCACCTCGGTATTAATAAAAATCAAGACGGAAAGGTTTAAATCGTAGGTAAACTGTTAAAATGTATTCCACAGGCAGCTGAATGCCACAAACTACTCAGAGGGAAAGGGCAAGACCGTCTGTGAACAGGTGGCTACGTGTGAGACAGGTATCCCAATCCATAATCAACAAGGATTCACCTCAAGGTGACAATTTCTATTGAAGAATTAGACGCATGTGCAATATCTGTGTGTGTCTATTAGATGTTTCGTCATCCAGTGGTTTTCATCAACACAAATTTAATGATATAATGGGAACACTGAAGAACTATATACGAAAGATGAGGTAATCAGTCCCCAGCCTCTGAGTTGGCGATGAGTACCGTAGTCTTGAAGACTCATCAACTACAAGGCTGAGGGACTGATTACCTCGTATTTTGTATATGTAGTTCTACAGTCTTCCCACATTGAAGTCCGTAGTTCGATCCCTGGTACGGGTGGAAACATTAGGGCGTGTTTCCTTAAAACACCTGATGTCACTGTTCACTCAGCAGTAAAATAGGTACCTGGGTGTTAGTGGACTGGTGTGGGTCGCATCCTGGGACAAAATTGACCTAATTTGCCCGAAATGCTCTGTATAACAAGCGGCTTTCTATATAGTGTATCATTAATATCAACTACGGTCTATATACGTTGTACACGTACTTGTAGAAATATAATTATTATTATTATTATTATTTATGTACAATTTATATTGAAGGATGGTTAAACACCCACATCTTGCCAACCCCCGTGTAACTTGATGCCATAGGCCTAGAAGATCAAATACCCCGGCCCGGGTCTTTTCCAGATGGTGACCTGGCTTTGGCTCCCTGTCGGAGGAGTGTCTGAGACCTGTCTCCCATGGGAGGAGGTACAAGTATCCCCTCATCGTCTGAGACAAATTGTCCTAGCCACGTTCCCCACCCACACGGGGCTCGTAGGGAGAAGCTAGGCCTCTCTGGTCTGCCATCTTCCCCGCCCCAGGGAGGCTGACGGGAAGGGCAGTCTTGTGAGCTGCAGATGGTAGCAAGCTCTAGCTTTGGCACCTACCCTGCCCTAGAAGGGCTGGGCATGGTCATCTCCCATGAAAAGTATATTTTTGTAAGTGCTTTTGTAAGTGTATTTTTGGGGGTGTGAAATGGATTAATCTACTTTACATTAGTCCTTATGGGAACAAATTCGTTCAGTACTCGAAGAGACCCTCACTTGAACAGCCTTCTGGAATTAATTAACGTCGTATACCGAGGTAAAGAGCGTAGAATAGTGTGCAGAAGAAATAAGGTTCCTGAGCTGCTCAAAAAAGTGAATGCCACAAGGAAGATAAGATAATCTTAGCCGACAGATTACGGATTTATAATAAAACCAGGAGGCCTGGTCACAGACCGGGCCGCGGGGGCGTTGACCCCTGAATTCTCTCCAGGTAGACTCCAGGTATCGCACCATACAAGAAGCGCCAAGGGGACAAAGAACTTATCCAATATATTGCAAGAAGCCCCAAATATGATTATTTAATTTGTAAAGGTAAGCCAGTGGAAGGCCTCGGTCAGATGACCAAAAGCTCCAGCTGCGAGTCATCATTTGACTAAAACCCACGCCAGGATACACATGTGTCCTGTTTCCTGACGAATCTTACATAACCTAACCTGTCACAATGACCAGGAAAATGACAGGTGGATAATGATAATTTTCAAAACAAAGGTGATACGATTCAAATCAATGGTGCTCTATTGCTTAGAATATTACTCATTGTTGACAACTATATTCAAGACAGGAGAGATATCAGAACTGAAAAAGATGCAGAAATCATTTATGCCATCAGAGTCGTAAACAGCATGTATTCAGTGGGGTGGAGGAGAGAGACATCATATATACATTGAAGCTACGTAAGGGCCTAGACCCACTTCTGCACATTGCCATAACATACTGGAATGAGAGAGATGGGAGAAAATGTAAATAAAATCTAGTGAAAAGAAAGGTCACCATATATAGTGCCAGACTTTTTCAACATCTTACCAGAAGATATTAGAAACACTGATGGTCTACTGTAAAGACTTCAAGAGGAAACTGGACAAGTACCTTCACAAAGTGCAGGATCAACCAAACTGTGATGGGCATGCGGGCCACCAGCAGCAATAGCCTGATTGACTAGGCAAGCACCAGACAAGGCTGGCCAATGACCAGGCTGCACGAGGAGAAAAACACTTGAAACCCTTTCGAAGGTAAAGGTATAACGGGTGGGTAGGGAAGAATGGAAGCAAGAAAGTCTTTCCCCACTCCATCTTTATTCTTCCTCTCTTCCATCCTTCAGTACTAAGCCTTCCTCCTTCCCTCCCTCCACCTTACTCCTTCTCTACCCACCTCTTCTCCCTTTCTGCTCTTCTCCTCCACCTATTCTCACTTCTCACTTTCATGTTCTCTACCTTCACTTACTACCCACATGCATTCTTTCTTTCTTTCTTCTCTCTCTCTCTCTCTCTCTCTCTCTCTCTCTCTCTCTCTCTCTCGTCCTGAGAAAGGAATACATCTGAGATGCCGAATTCTTCAGCTTCGCTCTATGTCGAAAAGTCTCTTGAATTTCTCCGTTCTTCCTTGTACTCCCTCGTGCCTCTTTTGTGCTGTTTTGTACTCCCAGATAGTTTCACTGTACGCCCTTGTTCTCGCACATACAATTGTACTCTCTCGTACTCTCGTGTACCTCCTTTAATAATCTCTTGAACTCCCATGCACTCCCACATACTCCCTTGTTATTTTCATGTATTGCAATGTACTAGTTATACTCTCTGTATTCCATGGTACTCATCCATGTACTCCCATGTACTCTCTCCTGCTTTAGCGTACTCTTCCATTCTCATTTAATACTGTATTCGCGTAATTCGTTGTACTACTTTGTTCTGCCATGTATACTCCTGTACTCAAAGGAACTCCCATAACAACATTCATCCCCACTATCCTTTCTACGTTGCTTCCTTTCCCTCTCATTCTATTCCAGGATGCCTTCTTCCCTTCCCATTCTATTCCAGGATGCCTCCTTCCCTTCCCATTCGATTCCAGGATGCCTCCTTCCCTTCCCATTCGATTCCAGGATGCCTCCTTCCCTTCCCATTCGATTCCAGGATGCCTCCTTCCCTTCCCATTCGATTCCAGGATGCCTCCTTCCCTTCCCATTCGATTCCAAGATGCCTACTTCCCTTCCCATTCGATTCCAGGATGCCTCCTTCCCTTCCCATTCGATTCCAGGATGCCTCCTTCCCTTCCCATTCGATTCCAGGATGCCTCCTTCCCTTCCCATTCGATTCCAGGATGCCTCCTTCCCTTCCCATTCGATTCCAAGATGCCTCCTTCCCTTCCCATTCGATTCCAGGATGCCTCCTTCCCTTCCCATTCGATTCCAGGATGCCTCCTTCCCTTCCCATTCGATTCCAGGATGCCTCCTTCCCTTCCCATTCGATTCCAGGATGCCTCCTTCCCTTCCCATTCGATTCCAGGATGCCTCTTTCCCTTCCCATTCGATTCCAGGATGCCTCCTTCCCTTCCCATTCGATTCCAGGATGCCTCCTTCCCTTCCCATTCGATTCCAGGATGCCTCCTTCCCTTCCCATTCTATTCCAGGATGCCTCCTTCCCTTCCCATTCTATTCCAGGATGCATTCTTCCCTTCTCATTCTATTCCAGGATGCATTCTTCCCTTCTCATTCTATTCCAGGATGCCTCCTTCCCTTCCCATTCTATTTCAGGATGCCTCCTACCCTTCTAATTCTATTCCAGGATGCCTCCTTCCCTTCCCATTCGATTCCAGGATGCCTCCTTCCCTTCCCATTCGATTCCAGGATGCCTCCTTCCCTTCCCATTCGATTCCAGGATGCCTCCTTCCCTTCCCATTCGATTCCAGGATGCCTCCTTCCCTTCCCATTCTATTCCAGGATGCCTCCTTCCCTTCCCATTCTATTCCAGGATGCATTCTTCCTTCCATTCTATTCCAGGATGCATTCTTCCCTTTCATTCTATTCCAGGATGCCTCCTTCCCTTCCCATTCTATTTCAGGATGCCTCCTACCTTTCTAATTCTATTCCAGGATGTCCTCCTTCCCATTCATTCCAGGATGCCTCCTCCCTTCCATTCTATTCCAGGATGCTCTACCCTTCTCATTCTATTCAGGATGCCTCCTTCTTCCCTTCTATTCCAGGATGCCTCCTACCCTTCTCATTCTATTCCAGGATGCCTCCTACCCTTCTCATTCTATTCCAGGATGCCTCCTACCCTTCTCATTCTATTCCAGGATGCCTCCTACCCTTCTCATTCTATTCCAGGATTCAGTGCCTTCCCTTCTATTCTATTCCAGGATGCCTCTTCCCTCTCATTCTATTCCAGGATGCCTTTTCTATTCCAATGCTCCTTCCCATTCTATTCCAGGATGCTCTCCTCCTATCCAGATGCCTCTCTCATTCTATTCCAGGATGCCTCCTACCCTTCTCATTCTATTCCAGATGCCTCCTCCCTTCCATTCTATTCCAGGATGCTCTCCTTCATCTATTCAGGATGCCTCTACCCTTCTCATTCTATTCCAGGATGTCTCCTTCCCTTTCATTCTATTCCAGGATGCCTCCTTCCCTTCTCATTCTATTCCAGGATGCCTCCTACCCTTCTCATTCTATTCCAGGATGCCTCCTTCCCTCTCATTCTATTCCAGGATGCCTCCTACCCTTCTCATTCTATTCCAGGATGCCTCCTACCCTTCTCATTCTATTCCAGGATGCCTCCTACCCTTCTCATTCTATTCCAGGATGCCTCCTACCCTTCTCATTCTATTCCAGGATATGTCATGCACTTTTTTATTTTCCAGTATTTTTATTTATTCTTTAATGTTTCAAGTTTCCCGCTTCTCCTTTTATTTTCCTTAACGCTTCCTTCCCTTCCTTTCCCTTCTGTTCTGTTCTACAATGCTCACTTTCTTCGGTAACTCAAGAAAACACCTTGCCTCCCCCCCCTCCCCCTCGGTCTAAGGGAATAAGAAAAGGGCAGGACAATAGTTTTACCTTTTTTCCGTTTCAGGACAATACGTATCTACCTTTCTCTCCGT
Organism: Cherax destructor; assembly: GCA_009830355.1. Classification (NCBI taxonomy): domain Eukaryota; kingdom Metazoa; phylum Arthropoda; class Malacostraca; order Decapoda; family Parastacidae; genus Cherax; species Cherax destructor. Next base: position 387,429 of record WNWK01000677.1, read on the forward strand.
CTCAGGGCAAAATCCTTATTTTCTCTCCCTTTCCCCCCCCCGTATCAGGACAAAATACGTATTTAAATTTTTTTGTCTCAGCACAATACATATCTATAATTTTTCCCCTGTCTCGGGGAAAAATTCATACTTTTTCGTGTCTCAGGACAAAATCTTTATATTGAAGTGATGGTCCCAGGACAAAAGTTTCTATTCTTCCTGTGTCTCACGACAACGCATTCTCCACCTAATAGGTCGATCACCATGCCCAGCCCTTCTAGGGCAGGGTAGGTGCCACAGCTTGCTACCATCTGCAGCTCCCAAGACTGCCCTTCCCATTAGCTCCCCATTATCTTCCCTATGATCCCCGTGAGGGCGGGGAATGTGGCTAGGCCTGGGGACAGTTTGTCCCAACGATGAGGAGGTACTTGTACCTCCTCCCATGGGAGACATAGGTCTCAGACACTCCCAAGACAGGGAGCCAAGGCCGGGTCACCATCTGGAAAAGACCCGGGCCGGGAGAGTACCGGGGAATCAACAACAACAATCAAACTTTTTAATCGAATGGTTATAAGTACAGTATAACCATCATTTTTAAAGGGTGGACCGGTAATATAACCAAAAGCTCCAGCTCTGGGTCATCATTTGATTAAGACCTGCGTCAGGAAACACTTGTCCTGTTTCCTAACCAAATTTACTTACCCTAATCTCAAGATTTATTCACTTAGAAGTGTATTTCTTCCAACGTATAAATTCTTAGAGTTTACTTTTATCCCTGTTTTATAGATTAAAGTATTTTCGACACGTGGTGAACATATTACTTGCAACCTTAAGATGAACCATAGGATTGTAAGGTATTTCTTTAGTCTCAGGGTGATTGAACATGGAATGAGGTAGTGGTGGAGGCTCAATCCGCAGCTTCAAGAGTAGGTATGATAAGACCTCAGGAAGGTAGAAATCAGTGAATAGGTCTAGGAGGCGAGGCCAGGAGCTGAATATTAACCCCTGTAAACATAATTGAGTAAATACACATACACATAACTAACATACAATCCCACACACACACTCCACTCTCTCACCTTCACTTCCATATATATATATATCTCTCTCTCTCTCTCTCTCTCTCCTATCTCTCTTTCCTCTCCTCTCTCTTTCTGTGATCTCCTGTCCGTTTCCTCTCCTCTCTCTTTCTGTGATCTCCTGTCCGTTTCCTCTCCTCTCTCCTCTCTATCCCCCCTCCCTCTCCCCACTGTGAAAATCTCTCTCTTCCCTCTTCACGCGTCACATATTCTGTTTCACGATGGCTGGAATCCGCGCGTCGTTTCCATAAGCCGACTTCGAATCCGGATTCCCCGAGGGCCGAAACAGCTGGGTTTGTGTAATACCAGCTGCTAGGGAGGCGGGAAGGTAAAGACGGGGAAAGTTTGCCTAGGAGAGTCCTGCTAGGCACGGGGAGAATTTACGGTTAATTGTGTTGAGGCGTTTAAGGCAGAGGAAGACCTCTCAGGTGGGGATTTTCTTTGGAGATGGTGGGGAAATTTCAAAAAGCGGGGAGGAATTTCTGGTAGTGAAGATTTCCCGTAGTAGGGAAAAAAATTTGAAGTCGCGATTTTTTTTTTTTTTTAAATGTTGGGGAAATTTTTGGAAACGGAGAAATTTATAACATTGAAGGGTAAATTTTGAAGTGGTTGGGGAATTTAATGGAAGCAGTGGGGAAATTTCTACAAGTAATGTGTGAGTTTCTAAAATTGGTGGGGAAATTTTTGGTAGTGGTGTTGGAGGAATTTCTAGTGGTGGGGAATTAATAAATGGGGAATTTTCTGTTGAGACCGGGGAAATTTCTGAAAAATAGTGAGATGAAGAAATCGTCATGAAAATTCAGACATTGATAATATGAATCGCTGATAGTGATAGGATTTTTTTGAGGTATTTCTTAGTGACTAATTTTTTGATAGTGAAAAAGTAATTCTAGACGTATAAATTTTGAGAGTCGTAGAATTTGTCGTCATGCGGGAATTGTTTCAAGGTGGTGGGGGAATTCCCCAGGTTACGAGAGAATGCTTCAAGGTGGTGGGGGAATTCCACAGGGTTACGAGATGTTTCAAGGGGGTGGGGGAATTCCCCAGGTTACGAGAGAATGCTTTAAGGTGGTGGGGGAATTCCCCAGGGTTACGAGATGTTTCAAGGGGGGTGGGGGAATTTCCCAGGGTGGCCAGGGAGTTCCTCAAGGTGATGACGGAACTGCTTAATAGTGGTAGGGGAAATCAGTGAGGATAATAGAAAAAATTCTTAGGCTAGTAGGGAATTTTTAAGGGCTGTAGGAAAATTTCTGAAAATGAAGGAACTTTTAAGGGTAGAGGGGAATTTCTGAAGGTAGTGGAGGTATTTTTAATGGTGGCGGTGGAATTTCTGAGCGTGGTGGGGATATTTGTGAGGACTGCGGGGAATCTCTAGGGATGAGGGGGCAATTTCGATACTCTTTTTTTTGTTTTGGTGATGGGAAAATTTCCCGAGGTGGCGAGGCATTGGGGGAAATTGATGTGGAAAAGTTTGAGGAATTATGCATTTATTCTTGACGCAATTTGGGGGAAAAGGAGAGAGAGAGAGAAAGTGAGAAAGAGAGAGGGAGAGAAAGAGAGAGGGAGAAAGAGAGAGGGGGAGAGAGAGGGAGAGAGAGAGAGGGAGGATAAACTAATGCGTTATATTTGAATTGTAAATGACCTGAGGAAGGTGCGGGGATAAGCGAGTTGCCCTAGCCAAGAATTCCAGTATTCTCCGTTGTATACTTTGTATACATTGTATGTGTGTGTGAGGCTATGGATATATGCATCAATACATACCAGTCACATACCACAGTCACCTGTGTGTATAGTATCCATGACCTTAATACGCCCTCACAAAGCACCACCATCGTCACTTATACACAAAGTTATACATAGTTTTGTGTATTGGTATTGTGTGAGCTATTCTCTCCCATCACTGTAAGTATGAAATAACCTGTATTAAAAGTTGTTTACCACTGTATGACTTCACAAAGCCATACAATAGTAAATTGTATGACATCTCAAACAAGCGTGTATTTCTGTATATACACTCATTAAGAGGAACTGTATTTTCTTGTGTATGTTCAATGCAGTATACTGTATACGTTCTCATACTGAATATACGCAGTGATACTGCCAGACAATTTATTTGCAGAAGAGTAATTAATAATTCTTGGGTTAAATTATTAAAAACATTGATTGATTTAAAGTGAGGATCCCCACTTTAAAGGAAATATGAGAGAGGATCACCACTTTGAAAGAAATATGAGAGAGGATCACCACTTTGAAAGAAATATGAGAGAGGATCACCACTTTGAAAGAAATATGAGAGAGGATCACCACTTTGAAAGAAATATGAGAGAGGATCACCGCTTTGAAAGAAATATGAGAGAGGATCACCACTTTGAAAGAAATATGAGAGAGGATCACCGCTTTGAAAGAAATATGGAAGAGAATCACCACTTTGAAGGAAATAAAGAAATATGACAGACAATAGACTTCAATAAAGAAGAGGGTATTCGACTAAGACCGAAATTTACAGACCTCTTGTACCCCTGTTTCGTGTTTCTGCGCAAGTCGTGTGTCACCTGAATTATGTTTGGGGGGGGGGTGTTAATTTTGAATCGTGATATTTGGTTTTTTTTTTCCCAGTTGTGTATTCTTGTCAATTTCTTGCAATTTTGAATTTTATCGGTATTGTCTTATTTGTTCATTTTATATATTCTTTTCATTATCAGATTCTGGATTTTCATCATTTATTTTATGGTTTAATTTATTCTTTCTCATTTCGTTCTCGTTTGTGTTTTATTTCTTTGCTAAGGTTCTCCACCTCCCCTTTCTTCCTCCCTCCCTTTCTCTCTCTCTCTTACCTTCGTTATCAGGGATCCCGGAATCTTGGAATTGGGCCATCATCCGGGGCTCTCAGGAATAGGGAAGGAGAGGGGAAGCGAGGGGAAGGAGAGGGGAAGCTGGAATAACGTAACTTGAGATCACATAAGAAACGTCTAGGGGAAAAAGCCTCAGAGGCCGTGTCGCGACAGGGAAAAACGCAAAAGAGCGTCCCCGGACAGGGGAAAAAGGGAGAATTGTCCTTTAACAGAGAAAGAAATAGAAAGTGTCGTCCATGGAGAGATAAAAATGTAAAGGGGAGTTGACCTTGGACAGGAACATGGAAAAAGGTTGTCCTAAGGTAGGGAAGTCAAAAAAAAGGTCGTCCTAAGGTAGGGAAGTCAAAAAAAAGGTCGTCCTAAGGTAGGGAAGTCAAAAAAAACATGTTCCAGACATCAAGTTCTCGCACCAACAATGATAAACGTTCACAATTAAACGTCACCTAATTTTCCTCGGCTGACTCATCTCCAGACTTTAGCAGATCATTAGTTAATGAAAGTTTAAAGCTTATCGACTACACCAGACTTATTCAAGCTTCATGTCACCTGTTCACCACCGGCCGAGATTACTGTAATCCTTAAATTAGGGATTTCGGTAAACTCAGCGTATATACACTGAGAGACGTGCATCTCTGTGTATATACACTGAGAGACGTGCATCTCTGTTTATATACACTGAGAGATGTGCATCTCTGTTTATATACACTGAGAGACGTGCATCTCTGTTTATATACACTGAGAGACGTGCATCTCAGCGTATATACACTGAGAGACGTGCATCTCTGTTTATATACACTGAGAGACGTGCATCTCTGTTTATATACACTGAGAGACGTGCATCTCTGTTTATATACACTGAGAGACGTGCATCTCTGTTTATATACACTGAGAGACGTGCATCTCTGTTTATATACACTGAGAGACGTGCATCTCTGTTTATATACACTGAGAGACGTGCATCTCTAGTTATATACACTGAGAGACGTGCATCTCTGTTTATATACACTGAGAGACGTGCATCTCTGTTTATATACACTGAGAGACGTGCATCTCTGTGTATATACACTCAGAGACGTGCATCTCTGTGTATATACACTCAGAGACGTGCATCTCTGTGTATATACACTGAGAGACGTGCAGCTTTGTGTATATACACTCAGAGACGTGCATCTCAGCGTATATACACTGAGAGACGTGCAGCTCTGTGTATATACACTCAGAGACGTACATCTCTGCGTATATACACTCAGAGACGTGCATCTCTGCGTATCTGTAGATATTCAGCAAAATATATACAAAAAGATGACTGATGTTATGGATGATTAATGGGGGTTTAAATCCTATCGACTACACTAGGTTCATTGATCCTGGTTCTCTTAATTCAGTGTATCCTCATCTGCCTTATTATTTTGCTGAAATTTTGTATGTCGTAATCATATCTCCCTGTCTCTCTGTTTGCCAATTTCCTCAGGTTCGGTTTTCCTGACCTCTCCTCTTAGAGCCTTCCTCGCAGTTCTGATACTAACCCGATTGCAAACCACTAGACATCTTAAGAGCTCCTTCACGTGCTTGGTGTGGGCTCCATGCTGGGGCCGCGTACTCAGTGATTGATTGGCCTAGCATATGTTGCATATAATGTTCTGAAGGATTCATTATGCAAGTGTTGAATGCTCTTCTGAGATTTGCAGATCTTGCATATGCCGCTGATGTTAAATGCTGTGTATATTTTTCACTGATATTTGAAGCTTCTCTCCACTAATGCTCTGTGTCCAGTCTGACCTTCGCCTCTTAATTGTCACAACTATGCAATTATTCGGGTTGAATTTGAGAAGTCACTTGTTTGACCACGTCTGTAGTCTGTTGAGGCCTCCTTAGAGTTTATCCTCTCCTGTTCTTATTATTCTTATTAGTTTCATATATCTGTGATGGATATGTGGGGCAGCGGGCCTCCAGCAGCAACAGTCTGGTTGACCAGGCTAGCACCAGACAAGCCTGGCCCATGGCCGGGCTCCGAGAGTAGTGAAACTTTCGAAACTCTTCAAAGGCAAACAGTGACACATAGGACTCAATTCCCTTCAGTAGGTCATTCACGTATATTAGAAACACTAGTGGTCCTAGTACTGATTCTTTTGAACTCCATTCGTGACTCTCCTATTCTGATGTCTTATCTCTTACTGCTTTACTCTGACTTTTGTAATTCGGGAACTCCCTGACCCACTAAAGTACTCTGCCTGCTCCTCCATTTTTTGGCCTAATCTTTAATGTGGTACTGTATAAAATGTTGTTGTTGGTCCAAGAAGATGCAATCCACGAAGCCCTGCAGACTTGTTTTGTCTGCCATTATGTCGTAGAACTCCAGCAGATTTGTAAGCCAGGATTTTCCATTATTAAATCCATATTGGTTTTCTGTAAAGAATCTTCCCTTCAAGTGATGCAAAATCCTCTTCCTTACTACCTGCTTCTGAACTTTAGACAGTATGCGTGTTAGACACACTGGCCTGTGTTATTTTGTCTTGTTTCTTCCTTATTTCATTATAAGGGGACCACATTTTTGTCTTTTCCCAATTTTATGTTAGTAGTCCTGACTGTAGAGTTCGGTTGTGTACCTCTGCAAGTGTGTAATGTAAATGGTATAGAACACAGTTCTTCTCTGTATTGGACTGAAGAAGGCACTGACTGACGAAACGTTTCCTCAATAAAAAGTCCCAAATGCTGCACAAGTGTCTCAATCTTCACCTTTGCAAGTGCGTCTCACAGTGGTACCGCTCCTCCTCTCAGTACCCATGGAGATATGTTATCAGGTCCAATTACTCTTGTTACATCAAGTTCATTTAGTAATCTCATCAATTATATTGTGTTGATGTTTCTATCACCAGATGATGGGGTCTGATTAAAGTGTCTTCCGGTAACGCTCTATTTTCTTCAGTGTAGACCCTCTCAATCTTTTTCTCTAATACCTTCGCATACTTCTCTGTCTTCCTCCTTCAGCGTTTCACCCTCCTTCCTCAGGTTTATCACCTGGTCCTTCATAGTTCTCAAATTTCTTCTTCTGTGTCTGTGGTTCTGTCTGGTGCTTTATTATTGTCAAACTGTCTTTGAACTTCCCTTATTATTCTTGTTTATTGGTTTCTTTCTCTCCTGCTTGATTCTTGTTTTTTTTGTGGTTTGATTTGCTCTATATTTCTCACAAGATTTCTTGCTCCTGTCTTTGGCCTCTGCATTACTGACTGAACCATGAGAGAGAGAGAGAGAGAGAGAGAGAGAGAGAGAGAGAGAGAGAGAGAGAGAGAGAGAGAGAGAGAGTCCATTATGATGGGATGGTAAGCCTGTGATAGCTTATGCTGTGTGAGGTGAGGCGAGGACGAAGAAAGGAGGGAGGGGGAAAGGAAGAGAGAGGGGAAATGAGGAAGGGGAGAAGAGGGAAAGAAGGGGTAGTAGAGGAAGGGAAAAGGGAGGGGGAAAGAAGGGGTAGTAGAGGAAGGGAAAAGGGAGGGGGAAAAAGAAGAAGAAAGGTGGGCAGTGGAGAAAGTGCAGAAAGTGAGAGAAGGGAGGAGTAGGAAGGGAAAGGAGGGAATCGAGCCGGAAGAGATGGAAGGAAGAATGAAGGGAAAGGAGCAAACTAGTGCACTCCGTAATTTCCTTGTCATTAATATGCTATCTTACGTGTGTGTATGTGGTGTGTGTATGAGTGTATGTGGTGTGTCCATGTGTGTATGTGGTGTGTCCATGTGTGTATGTGGTGTGTCCATGTGTGTATGTGGTGTGTGTATGTGTGTATGTTGTGTGTCCATGTGTGTATGTGGTGTGTCCATGTGTGTATGTGGTGTGTCCATGTGTGTATGTGGTGTGTCCATGTGTGTATGTGGTGTGTCCATGTGTGTATGTGGTGTGTCCATGTGTGTATGTGGTGTGTCCATGTGTGTATGTGGTGTGTCCATGTGTGTATGTGTGTATGTCATGTGTGTATGTGGTGTGTGTATGTGTGTATGTGGTGTGTGTATGTGTGTATGTGGTTGTGTTGTATGTGTATGTGGTGTGTCCATGTGTGTATGTGGTGTGTGTATGTGGTGTGTGTATGTGGTGTGTCCATGTGTGTATGTGGTGTGTCCATGTGTGTATGTGGTGTGTATGTGTGTATGTGGTGTGTCCATGTGTGTATGTGGTGTGTCCATGTGTGTATGTGGTGTGTCCATGTGTGTATGTGGTGTGTCCATGTGTGTATGTGGTGTGTCATGTGTGTATGTGGTGGTCCATGTGTGTATGTGGTGTGTGTGTATGTGTGTATGTGGTGTGTCCATGTGTGTATGTGGTGTGTCCATGTGTGTATGTGGTGTGTGTATGTGGTGTGTCCATGTGTGTATGTGGTGTGTCCATGTGTGTATGTGGTGTGTGTATGTGGTGTGTCCATGTGTGTATGTGGTGTGTCCATGTGTGTATGTGGTGTGTCCATGTGTGTATGTGGTGTATCCATGTGTGTGGTGTGTCCATGTGTGTATGTGGTGTGTCCATGTGTGTATGTGGTGTGTCCATGTGTGTATGTGGTGTGTCCATGTGTGTATGTGGTGTGTCCATGTGTGTATGTGGTGTGTCCATGTGTGTATGTGGTGTGTCCATGTGTGTATGTGGTGTGTCCATGTGTGTATGTGGTGTATGTGTGTATGTGGTGTGTCCATGTGTGTATGTGGTGTGTCCATGTGTGTATGTGGTGTGTCCATGTGTGTATGTGGTGTGTCCATGTGGTGTATGTGTGTGTGTCCATGTGTGTGGTGTGTCTATGTATGTGGTGTGTCCATGTGTGTATGTGGTGTGTATGTGTGATGTGTGTTGTATGTGGTGTGTCCATGTGTGTATGTGGTGTGTCCATGTGTGTATGTGGTGTGTGGTCCATGTGTGTATGTGTGGTGTGTCCATGTGTGTATGTGGTGTGTCCATGTGTGTATGTGGTGTGTGTATGTGTGTATGTGGTGTGTCCATGTGTGTATGTGGTGTGTCCATGTGTGTATGTGGTGTGTCCATGTGTGTATGTGGTGTGTCCATGTGTGTATGTGGTGTGTCCATGTGTGTATGTGGTGTGTCCATGTGTGTATGTGGTGTGTCCATGTGTGTATGTGGTGTGTCCATGTGTGTATGTGGTGTGTCCATGTGTGTATGTGGTGTGTCCATGTGTGTATGTGGTGTGTCCATGTGTGTATGTGGTGTGTCCATGTGTGTATGTGGTGTGTCCATGTCTGTATGTGGTGTGTCCATGTGTGTATGTGGTGTGTCCATGTGTGTATGTGGTGTGTCCATGTGTGTATGTGGTGTGTCCATATGTGTATGTGGTGTGTCCATGTGTGTGGTGTGTCTATGTATGTGGTGTGTCCATGTGTGTGGTGTGTCTATGTATGTGGTGTGTCTATGTGTGTGGTGTGTCTATGTATGTGGTGTGTCCATGTGTGTGGTGTGTCTATGTATGTGGTGTGTCCATGTATGTGGTGTGTCTATGTATGTGGTGTGTCCATGTATGTGGTGTGTACATTTATTTGTGTGTGTTCTTGATACTACTTAGTGTGTTCAGTACTAGAAACACGTGATGAATGTTAATAGTGAATGTGTGTGAGTATTAACTGTATCACAATCGCCATCATTATCACTAACATAATCGTCACTGTCATCACCATCACCACCATCATTTTCAGTTACTCTTCTCTCTCTCTTTCTCTACTTTTGTTGTAAATGTATTCACAAGGGGAAAATCCGCTTGATACAAGTCTTGGTCTTGCGGCTCACTCAAGAACTCATTTCAGAGCATCTTAAAGAATGTGTCAAGGCTCAAGTAGGGTCTGATGATAGCACAAGGTATCTCAACATAGCTTTAGCATGTGTGTATGGAAGAGCACTTGACGCTCTCCACAGCTGATGCGAAGCTCATCAGAACACACAAGCTTTTATTGGGACAACGTATTCCTCCGTGCAGTGCTTCAAGTCACATAGAGCCTTATAAAGTCATGTTTGACTTGTATGACTTGTTTTACACACATTTTGGTATGCCCATGGGCAGTCCTCTGAGCACTTATTTATGGAGAACCCCGAGACTGAAGGAGTCTGCTCAATAATCCTGGACTTTCCTACAGAAAATCAACAACGTGGAACCAACCGTGTTTAGACTTTAATCTAAATCCAATGGTAAACTTCCCTTCCTTGACACTTTCATCTGAAGAACGCTCAAGAAGGGCATCTTGTCCTTCAAGGTTTATAGAGAAGCTTATCAACAAGAACATCACACACTTCTTTTTATGTATTTTGTCCCCCACACCAAATGCGGGGTTGCCAAACAGGTTTCTTCCTGAGCGCTTTGCACATTTCCAGCTTTGAATTCTTGGAAGAAGTATGTGCATATATTTTACAGATATTTTCTAGTCTACACTTTCCTTCTTACTTTATCCAGGATTGCAGATGCAGAGCTCAAGCCATTCTCCACAAACCTCCGGACGCCAAATAAACCCAAAAATTTATGTTGCCTTGCAGTGATGTAGCCCCACACACACACACCACGAGGGCCCTTGCCAGGAGCAATATCCAGGTTGCCGAGGTCCACACCTGCTTCAGCTGTGGGCCTCGCCGAGGATAAAATCTGCACTCAGTACTCTTGCTAAAGAGTCTACAGCATCCTCTGCGGGTAATGTAACAAAATTTACATGGGGGAGAGAATTTGTCCACTGGAATTTATGAGCACACTTGCAGCAAGGATGACACCAGTAATTCATGTGTCACATACACAAACACTGCAGGGCATCACTGTAAACATGCTTAACTGATCTGCAGGGAACCAGATTTGATGCGACACCACTGATCTTAGAATATGATCTTAGAACATGCTTTCCCAGGACTGTCACAAGATACAGACATAAGATAAAAATCTGATTAAGATGGCCTACAAATAATTCCACCACTACAATCTCTCCTGCCCATATAGACTGTTGTTTCTCATACTCTATGTATCTGAAGCTATTAAGGGTCCAGGACCGAAATGTCTTCATTTCCCATTACTAATAGTCTTCCTGCGCTTCGAGAGATGCTGTGCAAGAACGCGGGCCAGTCTGTGTAGAGCAGTATTATTAATGCGAAAAGTAATATACCTTAATGAGAAGCTGGATTTATGAGTCTAGGGGAGCCATGGGGAAGAGTGTTCTTAAAAGGTTTTGGGGAGTACGTCCCACTGGATGGTGTGCAGAGGCTCGTTGATGCTCTGTTCGTTGTAAAGATCTTTCATTTTAACATTGTAATCTGCCAGGATCAAGAAGACGACTCCTTCCTCTTGTGGCGGTGGCAAACCAAATGTTCTCTAATACGTCGAGGTCCTTCAGGATGTTATGAAAACGTAGAACCACAGATGTTGATTTGCTCAAAGTCGCATCTTTCTAAATTTGCGAGCAACTCTTCTGAGAGTAGGATATTATATATCCAACTTTTAACTTGGATAAATAATAAAAAGGCACAATACCGTGACTGGAACAATACAGAAATAACCCGCACATAGAAGAGAGGAGCTTATGACGACGTTTCGGCCCGACTTGGACCATTTACAAGTCACACTTTTAAATGGTTCAAGTCGGACTGAAACGACGTGTAGGTTATTTGTGTATTTTTAACCTTGATGTGAGCAGAGGATAACAGCTCTTAGCTAGTATTATCGTGTCAAGGTCTTACAAGAGTATGTTGATGTGGTTCTGGATGGCAGCCTCTACGATAAGAACCTTCAAGGATGCCTCGAATCTGATGTAGTGGCCTTTGATCCATGGAGCTGAAACTAGCCTTCCCTTCCTTGGGATCAAACATGATTACCTCCCATTCCCCAGGCGCTGTATGGCCTAATATTATGGACTTGGAGCGGCCCCGTGAATGTAATATTAATCTTAGATGACTTGCATTCATCAATTCGTAGGATATTTAACAGGGTTTTAAATTGTTCCAAGTAGACAGAAGTATCGGGAAAGGGGGTGGGGTGGCACTCTATGTCCGTGATCATTTAAATTGTTGCATAAAAACGGGTATAAAGTCTGAATTAACACATACAGAGTCTGTCTGGATAGAATTTTCAGAGGGGTGTGAAAAATTGATTTTAGGTGTGATTTACCGTCCTCCAAACTTAGATAGGAACAAGGGAGACTACTTTGGGAGGAAATTGTTAAGGCCACAAGACACGATAACGTAGTAATTCTAGGGACTTTAACTTTAGTCAGATTGATTGGAATTTCATGACAGGGAATTTAGAATCTAACGACTTTTTAGAAGTAGTTCAGGATTGCTTTTGAAGCAGTTTGTAACAGAACCTACAAGGGAAATAACCTACTTGACTTGGTTCTGGCAAGCAAGGAAACCCTTGTTAATAATTTAGAAATTACAGAGGAACTCGGCTCAAGCGACCACAAGTCAATTACCTTTAGCATTGAATGGATGTATGATAGTAGGGATAATTCAGTAATGGTCCCAGATTTTCGCTTAGCAGATTATAATGGACTTAGAGAACACTTATCAACTGTGGACTGGGGTGAAGAAGAGAGGTATCAATATGACAGTTTTCTTAACACTATACAGGCTGCCCAAAGAACATTTATCCCGTATAAAGAAATTAGATCAAGTAGAAATGACCCAAAATGGATGAATAATAGGCTCAAATATCTTTTAGGGCAGAAGAAAGGAATTTATAGGCACATAAAAAGAGGTGAGGGTCATCTTATAAATCAGTATACTGACATTAAGAGGGACGTTAAAAAGGGAATAAGAAAAGCTAAACGGGACTATGAAATTAAAGTTGCTAGGGATTCAAAAACTAACCCAAAAAGTTTTTCCAGGTTTATAGAACAAAAGTTAGGATAAGATAGGTCCCCTTAAAAATAACTTTGGGCATCTTACTGACAAGGAGAATGATATGTGCTCTATTTTTAATAATTATTTTCTCTCGGTTTTCACACAGGAAGACATTAATAATATCCCAGTAATTAATTTTTACAGAGGCCCAGAAGAAGATAAATTATGTAATATCACAGTCACTAGCGAAATGATTATGAAACAGCTGGACCGACTGAAACAAAATAAATCGCCGGGTCCTGATGAGCTTTTTGCAAGGGTTCTTAAGGAATGCAAAATGGAACTCTGTGAACCAATATCTAACATTTTTAATTTATCTCTTCAAACAGGTGTAGTGTCTGATATGTGGAAGATGGCTAATGTAATTCCTATTTTTAAAGCAGGGGACAAGTCACTACCGTCAAACTACCGCCCAATAAGCCTGACCTCAATTGTAGGCAAATTACTAGAGTCAATTATAGCTGATATTATTAGAAGCCATCTAGATAACCATAATTTGATTAATACTACCCAGCATGGATTCACGAGGGGCCGTTCCTGCCTATCTAATTTATTAACCTTCTTCAGTAAAGCTTTTGAGGCTGTTGATCACGATAAAGAATTCGATATTGTTTATTTAGACTTTAGTAAGGCTTTTGATAGAGTACCGCACCAGAGACTGTTAAAGAAAGTGGCAGCTCATGGCATTGGGGGAAAAGTGCTGTCATGGATCGAGTCATGGCTCACCAATAGGAAGCAGAGAGTGTGCATAAATGGGGTTAAATCCGAATGGGGACTTGTAACAAGTGGTGTTCCACAGGGATCAGTCTTAGGCCCATTGTTATTTATAATATATATCAATGACCTTGATGAGGGAATTACTAGTGATATGAGCAAATTCGCCGACGACACGAAGATAGGTAGGATAATTGATTCAAACATAGTTGTCATAGAACTTCAGGAAGATTTAGACAAACTTAATTCGTGGTCAGAAAAGGGCAGATGCAGTTCAATGTAGATAAATGCAAGGTTCTGAAGCTCGGAGTGTCCATAACCCAAGCACTTATAAGTTAAATAACGTAGAACTTAGCCATACAGATTGCGAGAAGGACTTGGGGGTGATGGTAAGCAGCAACCTTAAACCAAGACAGCAATGCCTAAGCGTACGTAATAAGGCAAATAGATTATAGATGAATGGTTCAGAAAACCGACAAGTTATAAATTAGACACATATGCAACATTTGGGTATCTTTATTGAGGAAACGTTTCTGCCACACAGTGGCTTCATCAGTCCAATACAAAGTAGAAAGTTGTAAGGAAGTTGGAGTTTTGAGGTAATCAGTCCCTCGGCCTGGAGTCGATGTGTTCAGTCCATCAATCTTGTAGAAATGACAGTAAATGTCCGTAGAGGTGGCTTATATACTGTAGTTAGGTGAGGTGAAGCAGCAGGAGGCGGGGTCATAGTGGTACTATCCACTAGTCTAAGTAGATTCGTCAAAGGTTGGACAAGTGTTGAAGAATTCGTTTAGGTATTAAGATCCCAAGATGTTGCTGTGTCAGACAGGGTATAGATGAATGGTTCAGAAACCGACAAGTTATAAATTAGACACATATGCAACATTTGGGTATCTTTATTGAGAAACGTTTCGCCACACAGTGCTCATCAGTCCAATACAAGTAGAAAGTTGTAAGGAAGTTGGAGTTTTTGAGGTAATCAGTCCCTCGGCCTGAGTCGATGAATTTCAGTCCATCATCTTGTAGAAATGACAGAATGTCCGTAGAGGTGGCTTATATACTGTAGTTAGGTGAGGTGAAGCAGCAGGAGGCGGGGTCATAGTGGTACTATCCACTAGTCAGTAGATCTTCGTCCAAAGGTTGGACAAGTGTTGAAGAATTCGTTTGTATTAAGATCCCAAGATGTTGCTGTGTCAGACAGGGTATAGATGAATGGTTCAGAAAACTGACAAGTTATAAATTAGACACATATGCAACATTTGGGTATTCTTATTGAGGAAACGTTTCGCCACACAGTGGCTTCATCAGTCCAATACAAAGTAGAATGTTGTAAGGAGAGTTGAGTTTTGAGGTAATCAGTCCCTCGGCCTGGAGTCGATGTGTTCAGTCCATCAATCTTGTAGAAATGACAGTAAATGTCCGTAGAGGTGGCTTATATACTGTAGTTAGGTGAGGTGAAGCAGCAGGAGGCGGGGTCATAGTGGTACTATCCACTAGTCTAAGTAGATCTTCGTCCAAAGGTTGACAAGTGTTGAAGAATTCGTTTGTATTAAGATCCCAAGATGTTGCTGTGTCAGACAGGGTATAGATGAATGGTTCAGAAAACTGACAAGTTATAAATTAGGACACATATGCAACATTTGGGTATCTTTATTGAGGAAACGTTTCGCCACACAGTGGCTTCATCAGTCCAATACAAAGTAGAAAGTTGTAAGGAGAGTTGGAGTTTTGAGGGTTATTGAAGCTAGGACCTTGGGTAGTTTCAAATTTAGGTTGATAAATTCATGAGTGAGAGGGGTTGGATTTGAGTGGGACTCGCGCATGAGTGGGTAGAATTGTCAAAGCTTATTTCTTGGGTAGCTTTTGAAAATTGGACCTGCCTAGTATGGGCCAACAGGCCTGCTGCAGTGTTCCTCCTTTCTTATGTTCTTATGTTATGTTCCCCTCATCAACTACCCTATTTCCAAACCAATACTTTCCTATATCCTTTCTAAATCTAAACTTATCTAACTTGAATCCATTATTGCGGGTCTCTCTGGAGAGATACCTCAAAACCTTATTTATATCCCCTTCGTTAATATCCATTTTCCACTTGTATACCTCGATCATGTCTCCCCTTATTCTACGTCTTACAAGTGAGTGTAATTTAAGGGTCCTTAATCTTTCTTCGTAAGGAAGATTTCTAATGCTATGTATTAATTTAGTCATTCTACGCTGAATGTTTTCTAACGAATTTATGTCCATTCTGTAATATGGAGACCAGAACTGTGCTGCGTAATCTAGGTGAGGCCTTACTAATGATGTATAAAGCTGTAATATAACCTCTGGACTTCTGTTGCTAACACTTCCCGATATAAATCCCAGTAATCCATTTGCCCTATTACGCACGCTTAGGCATTGCTGTCTTGGTTTGAGGTTGCTGCTTACCATAACCCCCAGATCCTTTTCGCATTCTGTACGGCTGAGTTCAACATTATTAAGCTGGTAGGTGCTAGTGTTATGAACATTCCCGAGCTTTAGAACTTTGCATTTATCTACATTGAACTGCATCTGCCATTTTTCTGACCAGGAATTGAGTTTGTCTAAATCCTCCTGAAGTTCTGTGACATCTACGTCTGAATCGATTATCCTACCTATCTTCGTGTCATCAGCGAATTTGCTCATATCACTAGTAATTCCCTCGTCAAGGTCATTTATATATATTATAAACAACAACGGGCCCAAAACCGATCCCTGTGGAACGCCACTTGTTACAGAACCCCACTCAGATTTAACCCCATTAATGCACACCCTCTGCTTCCTATTGGTGAGCCATGACTCGATCCATGAAAACACTTTTCCTCCAATGCCGTGAGCAGCCACTTTCTTTAACAGTCTCTGATGTGGTACTCTATCAAAAGCCTTACTAAAATCCAAATAAACAATATCGAATTCTTTATCATGATCAACTGCCTCAAAAGCCTTACTGAGAAAAGTTAATAAATTAGTTAGGCAGGAACGGCCCCTGGTGAATCCATGTGAATCCTGTCCTCTTCAGTACTTCGGAGAAACTGGCCGATCTCTTTCTGACAGACTCAGGGAGCACAAAAATAGTGTTAGGCTTGCCGACACTAATAATGCTCTTTTCTGTCATGTCAGAGATCACAGTCATCCCATTGATTGGTCTTCTGCTAAAACTGTCTACCCTACGTCTAACTTTCATAGTCGCCGCCTGGTTGAATCCTCCCTTATACACAACTTTCCCTGTATGAATCTTAGCCCTGGCTTTGTCTCTGTTGATGCTTTCCTCTCTCATTACATTGTTAAATGCTCTAAACTTCAGAACACCCGTGACTTAACCTGATTCCTTCCCTGTCTTATCTTCCCCTTCTTCCTTTTTTCTCCTTGGGTTTTCCTTTCTTTCTGTTCTTTCTTTTGCCTTGTATTTTCCTTCATTTTTCGCTTTTCTTCCCTCTCGTACCCCTTGCGGGTCGCTAGCCTCATAGCAGTGCTCCTTCCCATATGACTGTCTACTCTACTACCTTTACTACTACCTTTACTACTACCACTACTACCACTACTCCTACATTTCCCCACTCTCTTGTACCCTCCCCTGTCTGCCTGCCTATAAATACCCTTCCTCTGTCTCTGTGTGTTAGTGTGACTTTGTAAATGGTCCAAGTCGGGCCGAAACGTCGTCGTAAGCTCCTCTCTTTTATATGTGCGGGTTGTGTGTGTGAAGTTAGACTTATTGGGCGGTAATTTGATGGTAACGACTTGTCCCATGCTTTAAAAATAGGAATTACATTAGCCATCTTCCACGTATCAGACACTACACCTGTTTGAAGAGATAGGTTAAAAATGTTAGTTAAGGGTTCACAGAGTTCAATTTTGCATTCCTTAAGAACCCTTGAAAAAAGCTCATCAGGGCCTGGCGATTTATTTTGCTTCAAACGGTCTATCTGTTTGATAATCATTTCGCTAGTGACTGTGATACTACATAATTTATCTTCTTCAGGCCCACTAAAATACCTAATTCTTGGGATATTATTAGTGTCTTCCTGAGTGAAAACCGAGAGAAAATAATTATTAAAAATAGAGCACATTTCATTCTCTTTGTCAGTAAGATACCCATAATTATTTTTAAGGGGACCTATCTTATCTCTAACTTTTGTTCTATACACCTGGAAAAACTTTTGGGTTAGTTTTCGAATCCCTAGCAACTTTAATTTCGTAGTCCCGCTTAGCTTTTTTATCCCCTTTTAACGTCCTCTTAATGTCAATATACTGATTCGTAAGATGACCCTCACCTCTTTTGATACGCCTATAAATTCCTTTCTTCTGCCCTAAAAGATATTTGAGCCTATTATTCATCCATTTTGGGTCATTTCTATTCGATCTAATTTCTTTATATGGGATAAATGTTCTTTGGGCAGCATGTATAGTGTTCAGAAAACTGTCATATTGATAGCTCTCTTCATTACCCCAGTCCACAGATGATAAGTGTTCTCTAAGTCCATTGTAATCTGCTAAGCGAAAATCTGGGACCGTTACTGAGTTATTCTTACTATGAAACTTCCATTCAATGCCAAAGGTAATTGATTTGTGGTCGCTTGCCGAGTTCCTCTGTAATTTCTAAATTATTAACAAGGGTTTCCTTGTTTGCCAGAACTAAGTCAAGCAGATTATTTCCCTTGTAGGTTCTGTCACAAACTGCTTCAAAAACAATCTTGAACTACTTCTAAGAAATCGTTAGATTCTAAATTCCCAGTCAAAAATTCCAATCAATTTGACTAAAGTTGAAGTCACCCAGAATAACTACGTTATCGTGCATTGTGGCCTTAACAATTTCCTCCCATAGTAGTCTCCCTTGGTCCCTATCTAAGTTTGGGGGACGGTATATCACACCTAAAATCAATTTTTCATGCCCCTCTGAAAATTCTATCCAGACAGACTCTGTATGTGTTAATTCAGACTTTATACCCATTTTTATACAACAATTTAAATGATCACGGACATAGAGTGCCACCCCACCCCCCTTCCCGATACTTCTGTCTACTTGGAACAATTTAAAACAATGAATGTGACATTCGGCAGGCAAGTCCCGATTTTTCATATTAAACCATGTTTCAGTTATTGCAAAAACATCAATATTACCTGTACTTGCAACTACTCTCAACTCGTCCATCTTATTCCTAGCACTACGACTATTGGTGTAATATACACTTAAAGACCCTGCTCATTTCTGTTTTTCCCTTATACCTATTACTGTCCTTGTCACCTAGTGCCACTGGCTTTCCAATATCCACCTTATTCTGCCTATTACTAGTTCCCCTAGAATTTATAACATTACTACACTGGGACTTCACTGTTTTCCCCCCATAACCCATACCACTAACTTTTTCTAGTTTAAAGCCCTAACAGCTCCCTCCACTGCAGTTGCCAGTGCCCCCACCCCAGACCTAGATAAGTGAACCCCATCCCTGGCATACATGTCATTTCTGCCATAGAAGATGTCCCAGTTGTCAATGAATGTTACTGCATTTTCCTTACAGTATTTGTCCAGCCAGCAATTGACACCAATTGCCCTGGACAACCATTCATTTCCAACTCATCTCCTTGGCAAAATACCACATATGACAGGGTTCCCACCCTTCTTCCTAATTCTGTCTATTGCTGACCTATAGCTGCTAATCAGCTCCTCACTCCTACGTCTGCCAACATCGTTGCCTCCAGCACTGAGACAGATAATAGGATTGCTCCCATTACCTCTCATGATGTCGTCCAGACGGCTAACAATATCCTTCATCCCAGCCCCAGGATAACACACCCTCTGCCTCTTATTCCTATCCTTAAGACAAAATTCCCTATCCATAAACTTAATCTGACTATCCCCAACTAAAACAATGTTCTTACCTCGACTGGCGGTGTGCATGACGTTCTCGACGGTCTTTGTAGAGATGGTCTTCGCTGGGATGTCTTCACATTCGTCTGATAACAAGGAGAAAGAGTTGCTGGTTTTCACAGCAGTCTCCTGGACCTTCTTCAACTTCAGCTTCGTCCTTTCAGATTCGACTAGCATCCATTCGTTGGTCTGATCATCGGCGACATTGTTCCGGGGATAATCCTTGCATATACCCTTCAATCGTTGAATCTCTCTTCTAGCTTCCGTTAATTCCGCCTTCATTTGGAGATATAGCTGCTCGTAGTCGAGGGAAACCATCATCCAATCTCAGGTAGCTAATAACGGAAGCACAGCAAAGATGGTTCAGTCCACAGAGAGTACACAAGACACGTCTTCACTGAGCTAAGAACACGTTTCAATCCTGGGACCCTAATTCTACGCCTTTCTAGAGAGTGCAGATTCAGGGCCCTCAGTCTATCCTCATAGGGAAGATTTCTGATACATGGAATCAACTTAGTCATCCTCCTTTGTACGTTTTCCAGAGCATTTATATCCATTCTGTAATACGGTGACCAAAACTGTGCAGCATAATCTAGATGAGGCCTAACCAAGGATATATAGAGTTGAAGAACAACCTGAGGACTCCTATTATTTATGCTTCTTGATATGAAGCCAAGGATTCTGTTCGCTTTATTGCGAACACTTATGCACTGCTGTCTTGGTTTTAGATTACTGCTAACCAGAACTCCTAAATCCTTTTCGCAATCAGTAATATTAAGATCTACATTATTTAGTTTATATGTGGCATGGTTATTGTCCTGTCCAATATTTAGAACTTTGCATGTATCTATATTAAACTGCATCTGCCACTTCTCCGACCACTGCATCAGTCTATTCAAATCTTCCTGGAGTGCTCTAATGTCCTCATTTGAATGAATTGGACGGCCTATTTGGTGTCATCGGCAAACTTGCTTATGTCGCTATTTATTCCCTCATCTATGTCGTTTATGTAGATTGTGAATAACAAGGGGCCCAATACTGACCCCTGTGGAACACCACTTGTGACGCTTCCCCACTCTGATTTCTCCCATTTATGCAAACTCTCTGCTGCCTATTTGTCAACCATGCCTCTATCCAGGAAAAATTTCTCCTCCTATTCCGTGTGCCTTAATTTTCCTCAATAGTCTCTGATGTGGGACTCTATCAAAGCCTTACTGAAGTCCATATACACAATATCATATTCATTACCATGATCTACCTCCTCAAATACCTTAGTGAAAAAGTTATTAAATTTGTAAGGCAGGAACGCCCTTTGTAAAACCGTGCTGAGATTCGTTGATTAATTTATGCTTTTCAAGATGGCTACGAATTGCCTCGGCAATTATTGATTCCATAAATTTTCCCACTATGGAGGGTAGGCTT